>CM046804.1:32515937-32525937 GCA_025617405.1 Perca schrenkii | reverse complement strand
TGTATTGCCGATGTTTTTATTTGTACGGGCCTGTATTGCCGATGTTTTTATTTGTACGGGCCTGTATTGCCGATGTTTTTATTTGTACCGGCCTGTATTGCCGATGTTTTTATTTGTACGGGCCTGTATTGCCGATGTTTTTATTAGTACGGGCCTGTATTGCCAATGTTTTTATTTGTACGGGCCTGTATTGCCGATGTTTTATTTGTACGGGCCTGTATTGCCGATGTTTTTATTTGTACGGGCCTGTATTGCCGATGTTTTATTTGTACGGGCCTGTATTGCCGATGTTTTATTTGTACGGGCCTGTATTGCCGATGTTTTATTTGTACGGGCCTGTATTGCCGATGTTTTATTTGTACCAGCCTGTATTGCCGATGTTTTTATTTGTACGGGCCTGTATTGCCGATGTTTTATTTGTACCAGCCTGTATTGCCGATGTTTTATTTGTACGGGCCTGTATTGCCGATGTTTTATTGGTACGGGCCTGTATTGCCGATGTTTTATTTGTACGGGCCTGTATTGCCAATGTTTTATTGGTACGGGCCTGTATTGCTGATGTTTCATTGGTACGGGCCTGTATTGCCGATGTTTTATTGGTACGGGCCTGTATTGCCGATGTTTTATTTGTACGGGCCTGTACTGCTGATGTTTTATTTGTACCGGCTTGGTTTGCCGATGTTTCGTTTTACGGCCGTATTGCCGTGGGCTGGTTGCTTACATATGTTGTGGGGTGGAACTTTTTGGCATAGTAGGGTTAAGTGTTTATTACTAATTCATCAGTAACACATTTTATTCTGGGTCACCAGACAGTTCGTGGCGGCATAAGGTATGTTACTCACATCTTTATTCACTTAAAGGTATTGTGGAGGATTTTCCTGAATTTTAGAAAAGAACCGCCATCTGTACTTCTTAAAAAAATACACATGCTCAACCCTCTGCCTGCTCCCGAGAGGGAACGCCTATTAAACGTGTGCACGAGAGTGCACTGTTTACAAGTTGCTGTCGGCATGGCTCATACAAGCCTACTTTCCAAAAGAAGATTTGCACTTTTTCACAAATTGAGATGTTTACCGTGTGGGCGCGGTGCGTGACTTGTGCCAGGGCTAGCATCGCTAATCATAGCTTACATCAACTTTTACTAGCAGTGATTTTAAATGGATTTCTCCAAATAGCCAAACTTTACCTGTGGAGTAGAAACTTCACGACTGAGGCATCAGTGGGAAGCCCAACCTGTGCTTTTAGCGCACGCCAGCGTGTGAAATATTCTCCCAAAAGCTTCAATGCTTCAATGAATGGCTGAAACCGTAGCTCAAGCTCACCACACATATACACCTGAAAGCTAGGGACGTAAACATATCACCAGAATGATTGACAACCAGGAGGACCAATAGTCTTGATGATCCACCCGGAAAAAGAAAATCCTCCACTATACCTTTAAGTCTTCTAGTTTTGGGGAATGTGTTTGGAGTTCCTAAACCAAAGAATTGTATAGATACCCTTCCAATGGAGACTAATCTCCAAAATACTTATGTTCCAAATACTTATGTGTATGTACTTGGTTTCTCTTATTAAATGTTTGCATATCTGCAACGGGGGGTCTCTCCTGATTGAAATGCCTCCGGCACGCTGCCTGTGTTCAACCTCTCCGTTTTCAAAAATAACATCATGCACAGCTGTAAGTTTTCAGAAAAGTGTTTGTTTACACGTACCCGTGCAATGCTAATCAGTTCAATGTTCTAAGCACAAACGGAAATTTGGAAAAACAGAAAAATGGGTTAAAATATGCAATTTTTAATTTTTGTCTACCTTGACAAATTAAAAAATTGCATCTTTAAACTGTTTGTCCATTTTCTGTTTTTTATTCAGAGGAATCAGAAATTTAGAAAATTACAAAATTGCGTCTGAGCTCCAATTATTCACAATACTGCCATGGTATTCTCTTCCTCTACTTTGCAGAATATGCAGCTCATTAACTGCATATGGACCAAAAAACTAAAAACTGACAGACTTTGGGGTCAGAGGTGCAACTGATGGTTTTGAGTGGGGCGGGGCGTAGCTAGGTGGAACCATAGACTGTTATATACAGTCTATGGGCGGAACAAGGGAGAGAATACCATGGCAGTATTATGAATAATTGGAGCCTAGACGCAATTTTGTAAATTTTCTAAATTTCTGATCCTCTGAATAAAATCAGAAAATTGGAAAAACAGTTAAAAGATCCAATTTTTTAATTTGTCAAGGCAGAAAAAATGAAATATTAGATATAAGTCAAAAGATACATTGATTGATACATTGGAAAGATTCTTGGCTCAAAAGTGGCAATAAAGTATTTTTACTATAGTATTTTCCAAGTTTTTTGTCACTTTTGCCATTTTGTTTCTGCACTTTTGTTGATGTTTCATTTGTTATTTTTTGCGCCACATTTTTCGTCACTTTTTCTCAATTTCTTTATTATTTTTTTCAACGTTCTTTTATAAATATTTTTTTTCTTAGTCCAAATCAGGGGTTTAAAGTGAAAGATACCAAAAAAACAGTTTTCATTTCAAATTTGGATGCAAAAAAACCCCCCAAAAAGTTGCATAGTCAACAAGGGAGACAACACGAGAGTTTAAATCTGTGACGAGCGACAAGAAGTGACGCGTCAGAGAGAGAGATCGATATCTCTTCAGGTCTGCAGCCCAATCAATCAGGTCATCTCAGGTCAAGATTTGAAATCAAAAATCATTTTTTGTCCAAGTTTTTTGTCACTTTTGCCATTTTGTTTCTGCGCTTTTGTTGATGTTTCATTTCTTATTTTTTGTGCCACATTTTTTAAGCTTTTTCTAAATTTTTTTGTATCATTTTTTTCAACGTTCTTTTATCAATTTTTTTTTAAAGTGAAAGATACAAAAGTGCAAAAAAAAAAAAATGGACAAAAAAAGTCAAAAGATATATTGAAAGATTCTTGGCTCAAAAGTGGCAATAAAGTATTTTTTCTATAGTATTTTCCAAGTTTTTTGTCACTTTTGCCATTTTGTGTCTGCGTTTTTGTTGATGTTTCATTTCTTATTTTTTGCGCCACATTTTTCGTCACTTTTTCTCAATTTCTTTATCATTTTTTTCAACGTTCTTCTATAAATATTCTATTCTTAGTCCAAATCAGTTGTTTAAAGTGAAAGATACAAAAAAAACAGTTTTCATTTCAAATTTGGATGCAAAAAACCCCCCAAAAAGTTACGTAGTCGACAGGGGAGACAACACGAGAGTTTAAATCTGTGACGAGCGACAAGAAGTGACACGTCAGAGAGAGAGATCGATATCTCTTCAGGTCTGCAGCCCAATCAATCAGGTCATCAATCAAAAATCATTTTTTGTCCAAGTTTTTTGTCACTTTTACCATTTTGTTTCTGCGCTTTTGTTGATGTCTCATTTCTTATTTTTTGCGCCACATTTTTGAAGCTTTTTCTCAATTTTTTTTATCATTTTTTTCAACGTTCTTTTATCAATTTTTTTTTAAAGTGAAAGATACAAAAGTGCAAAAAAAAAATGGACAAAAAAAGTCAAAAGATATATTGAAAGATTCTTGGCAAGAAAGAAAGTCGCAATAAAGTATTTTTAATATAGTATTTTCCAAGTTTGTTGTCACTTTTGCCATTTTGTTTCTGCGCTTTTGTTGATGTTTCATTTCTTATTTTTTGCCCCACATTTTTCGTCACTTTTTCTCAATTTCTTTATCATTTTTTTAACGTTCTTTTATAAATTTTTTTTAAAGTGAAAGATACAAAAGTGCAAAAAAAAAAAATGGACAAAAAAAGTCAAAAGATACATTGAAAGATTCTTGGATTATAAGTGGCAATAAAGTATTTTTAATATAGTATTTTCCAAGTTTTTTGTCACTTTGCCATTTTGTTTCTGCGCTTTTGTTGATGTTTCATTTCTTATTTTTTGCGCCACATTTTTCTCAATTTCTTTATCATTTTTTTCTACGTTCTTTTATAAATATTTTTTTTCTTAGTCCAAATCAGGGGTTTAAAGTGAAAGATACAAAAAAAAACAGTTTACATTTCAAATTTGGATGCAAAAAAACCCCCCAAAAATTTGCATAGTCAACGGGGGAGACAACACAAGAGTTTAAATCTGTGACGAGCGACAAGAAGTGACGCGTCAGAGAGAGAGATCGATATCTCTTCAGGTCTGCAGCCCAATCCATCAGGTCATCTCAGGTCTCTGCAGCACGACAGTCAACTTATATTTATCCCTTGAGTTGTCCTCCCAGCTGATATTGTGGAAATGATGGTGGAGACTTCAACAGATGACGATCCCGAGGATTTCAGGTCAAATGCAGCTTTATTCAAACAGCAAACAAACTCTCATGACAAGGAGACGCCTGTTGAAAACACACCGCTGTGTGCACAAGAGTGACTGACTTGAACACCAGAATGAATCCTTTTTAAACTCTGTTTTGTCCTCACACAGTCCAGTCTGTTTCTTTCTGTGAGATAATGTCACCTTGAAAACTAATCCTTATAGAGAGCCGAAGTCCCGCCCCCTTCTACTTCCGGTCCAATGGGACCTTATCTTTCGAAAAAATATGAACAAGGGTAAATGGAGAGATAATAATTATTTTTTCGATCCAGTTTGAATTGAGCCCTGGATTACAAATATGATGTTCGTCAATTTAAAACATTATTTTTCAACCGAAAAAAGTCTCCGTTTATTGTTAAACTGTTGAAGTATCAGACTGTGAAAATACGTAATTAGAAAGACTACAAACTTCATGGATGACGTCTCTCTGAAGCTACGATGTCTCTGTGTATCGTACCGGGATGTAACGTTACTCTAATGATCAGAGGATCTCTCTCGTTCTTTAGCTTCTCTGCTGAAAACACCTGACTGGATAAAACACAGCAGGTAAGATAACGTTACATGTGTTGTGGAACAGAGCTAAGCTAGCTAGCTAGCGAACCACGCATCAAGCTAGGTGACGTAGATTGTGTGAAACTACAACGGGAGATGTAGTCCACTGGGAGATGTAGTCCACTGGGAGATGTAGTCCACTGGGAGATGTAGTCCACTGAGCGGTCTCACACTAAACTAAGTGGTACTACGACAAACCTACGGCTAACTGAGACTTTCTTCGGTTGAAAAATCATCTTTTAAATTGTCGAACATCATATGTGTAATCCATGGCTCAATTCAAACGGGATCAAAAAATAATTAGCCTCTCCCCGTTCACTACCGTTCATATTTTTTCTGACTTAAGGTTCCATGAGGTCCACAGGAAGGGGCGGGACTTCAGCTCTCTATAGGGAAGAGCCTTAGAATAGATTAAATACTTTTGAACACATGCATGCTTAAATTTTCTCACTTTTTTGTCCATGTTTTTAGTCAGTTTTGCCGTTAGTTTCTGCGCTTTAAAAAAAAATATGTTTTTTCTCCTTTTATTGGCTTCACGTTTTTGAAGCTTTTTCCCAAATTTTTATCATTTTTTTCAACAACTCACAGAACTGATTATTTATTTGACTTGTAAAGAGCCATCCACGTTATTTTCTTAGGACATTTCGGTTGAAAGAAACCCAAATTTGTCAGGACTGTGTGTGAACTCTGTGTGACAGTAACAAAGTGATTTCAGAGCTGCTCACTGTGAGAGTGATTTTAACACAGCAGTGCAGAGAGAACGTGACGCTGGATGCTGAATAAGTCAATAAACAATAAATCTATAGTTCCTGTTTGACAGGCAGCAGAACAACAGCTCTGGAAACAACAGCAGACAGACAGACAGACAGACAGACAGACAGACAGACAGACAGACACACAGAGACAGACAAACACACACACACACAGAGACACACACACCGACAGACAGACAGACAGACACACACACACAAACACACACAGACAGACACTTTTCCAAAATTAGGCCCTATGTTCCCACATTTCTAAGATTTTTTTCAAAAATTAGGCCCTATGTTCCCACATTTCTAAGATTTTTTTCAAAAATTAGGCCCTATGTTCCCACATTTCTAAGATTTTTTTCAAAATTTAGGCCCTATGTTCCCACATTTCTAAGATTTTTTTCAAAAATTAGGCCCTATGTTCCCACATTTCTTAGACTTTTTCAAAAATTAGGCCCTATGTTCCCACATTTCTTAGACTTTTTCAAAAATTAGGCCCTATGTTCCCACATTTCTTAGACTTTTTCAAAAATTAGGCCCTATGTTCCCACATTTCTTAGTCTTTTTCAAAAATTAGGCCCTATGTTCCCACATTTCTTAGACTTTTTCAAAAATTAGGCCCTATGTTCCCACATTTCTTAGACTTTTTCAAAAATTAGGCCCTATGTTCCCACATTTCTTAGACTTTTTCTTAAATTAGGCCCTATGTTCCCACAGTTCCCACATTTCTAAGATTTTATTCAAAATTAGGCCCTATGTTCCCACATTTCTAAGATTTTATTCAAGATTAGGCCCTATGTTCCCAAATTTCTAATATTGTTTTCCAAAATTAGGCCCTATGTTCCCACATTTCTTGGACTTTTTCTTAAATTAGGCCCTATGTTCCCACAGTTCCCACATTTCTAAGATTTTTTCAAATTTAGGCCCTATGTTCCCACATTTCTAAGATTTTTTTCAAAAATTAGGCCCTATGTTCCCACATTTCTTAGACTTTTTCAAAAATTAGGCCCTATGTTCCCACAGTTCCCACATTTCTAAGATTTTTTCAAATTTAGGCCCTATGTTCCCACATTTCTAAGATTTTATTCAAGATTATGCCCTATGTTCCCAAATTTCTAATATTGTTTTCCAAAATTAGGCCCTATGTTCCCACATTTCTTAGACTTTTTCTTAAATTAGGCCCTATGTTCCCACAGTTCCCACATTTCTAAGATTTTTTCAAATTTAGGCCCTATCTTCCCACATTTCTAAGATTTTATTCAAAATTAGGCCCTTTGTTCCCACATTTCTAAGATTTTATTCAAGATTAGGCCCTATGTTCCCAAATTTCTAATATTGTTTTC
Source organism: Perca schrenkii (assembly GCA_025617405.1). Lineage (NCBI taxonomy): Eukaryota > Metazoa > Chordata > Actinopteri > Perciformes > Percidae > Perca > Perca schrenkii. The sequence goes on along the minus strand of CM046804.1, from coordinate 32,518,937 downwards.
CAAAATTAGGCCCTATGTTCCCACATTTCTTAGACTTTTTCTTAAATTAGGCCCTATGTTCCCACAGTTCCCACATTTCTAAGATTTTTTCAAATTTAGGCCCTATGTTCCCACATTTCTAAGATTTTATTCAAGATTATGCCCTATGTTCCCAAATTTCTAATATTGTTTTCCAAAATTAGGCCCTATGTTCCCACATTTCTTAGACTTTTTCTTAAATTAGGCCCTATGTTCCCACAGTTCCCACATTTCTAAGATTTTTTCAAATTTAGGCCCTATGTTCCCACATTTTTAAGATTTTTTTCCAAATTTAGGCCCTATGTTCCCACATTTCTAAGATTTTTTTCCAAAATTAGGCCCTATGTTCCCACATTTCTAAGATTTTATTCCAAATTAGGCCCTATGTTCCCACATTTCCTTTTTCATAAATCAGATTTTACCCCCCTAACCCTAACCCTAACCCACAAAGAATAAAGTGCAACAATACAAGAATAGTTTATATTATAATCCCCGATAAAACAAATAAAATAATAAAGTTGCACACAGAAACAATAACACTAATTAACATTTCTGCATGTCCCCATCTCTCAGAAATTACGTCTATAATTATCTGAGTGCTGAGTGACTCCTCTGCAGTTTGCGGTTGTGATTTTGTGAAATCGTATTCTGGGTCTTGATCTTCCTGGTGACAGCAGGGGAGGGGTCACCCCCCCTCCCTCAGGGGTCCCCAGGGGTCCCGGGCCCTTTAACCTGATTATGGGGGCCGACGGCTGCTGACAAACACAAGAGATTCATCAGAAAGAGAGAGACAGGAGGCGATGAAGCAGCCGGCAGCTGCAGAGCCTCAATGCACAGATTAGCATGAGAAAGCAACGAGGAGGCCGCAAACACAGCCGGAGAAAAGAGAAGAAAACACACGAGCATTAACAAACTGAATGAGATTTCACACACGTTGAGATGGGAGAATGAAGACAGTCCTCTGGTACATATGCTGTAGGCTATATCTGTGAGAAAAAGGCCAAATATGTTGGGGGGAAATCGGTAAAGCATTAAAAAAAATGACCCCTATCAAAGTGACCCCTACAAAAGCAACAAATAGTGAGGAAAAAGGAAAAAATGACAAAGAAATGTGAAAAAAGGAGAATAAAAGCCGAAGAAATGTGACAAAAAGGAACAAATAGCGACATGCTCTTAAGATAAGGCCAGCAGTCCAAAAAGTTAAGTATAGTAGGAAAATAATTACAAAAATGTTGGAAAAAGGGACAAAAAAGTTAAACAAAAGTGACAAAAAGGAACATAAAGTGACATAAAACAGCTGAAATCTTGCCAAAAAGTGAATAATTTAAGGTTAGGAGCTTTGTTTGAGGATCTGCAGTCGAAACGAGTAAAGAAAAGTTAAAGATAATAAGAAAAAATAACAAAAAATGTGGTAAAGTGTAAAAAAAATAAACAATGGAAAAATGACTGACAAAAGCAGGAAAAAAGTGACCAAAACGTTGGACAAAGCCATAAAAAAGGTACAAAAAGAGACATGTTCTGATGATAGAATCAGCAGTCCAAAAAGTTAAATATTGTAGGAAGAAAATGACAAATATGTTGTAAAAAATGACAAAAATTTGGAAAAATTACAACAAATGTGGAAAAAGTGACAAAAAGGAACATAATTTGACATAAAACAGCTGAAATATTGCCTAAAGGTGAATAATTTAAATTTAGGAGCTTAGTTTGAGGATCGGCAGTTAAAGTGCCAGTCTAAATAAGTAAAGAAAAGTCAAAGATAATACAGGACAAAATGACAAATATGTTGAAAAAAAAGGACAACAAAAAAATGGAAAAAGCTAGAAAAATGACCTCAACATTTGGTACTTAAATACAATACTGGAGTAAATGTACTTAGTTACTTTCCTCCACTGTTGGGATGTCTTTTAGATCAGCAGAGCTGGAGCATGACATCATCAAAGTGCCTCTCTGCTTCCTGGAGGTTGATGATGTCACCGTCCGATGCGTCCTGCTGATAGGACGATGACATCACCACGATGACCCAACCATTGTCCATACATGGTTGACAACACAAGGGTTCAAAATTACAGTTTTTTCCGGTTGCTAAACGACAGTGGGCACAACTGGAGTCACATGTGCAAAACTCAAACTACAGTCTGCACTACCAACAGTCACCTGAGCTAAACAGTTCACATCAGCTGCAAAACAGGCTCAGTGCAGCCAAACACTATGGACAAGTCCTCACTGAGATAACACACACACACACACACACACACACACACACACACACACACACACACACACTGTCACTCAGAACACACTGAGGGTAAAAACACTAGCATCAAACACCAATACACAAATTACAAACTTTCTCATCTTTACAGTTTGAACAATTTGAGTGACTTGACACTACTCAACAGTTTATTTAAGGAAAAAATATAGATTGTATAGCATACCAATTTTTTACATAAGGTAAAAAAGAAGGAATGAAAATCTGCAGTTTTCTTCAATAAAGTATTTTGTCTCTAGTAATTTATGGAATTACTGGGGGAAAAAAACTAAAGGTCCATACGTAACAGTACCAAAGAATAGTGTGACTAATCCTGCCTCTCTCCAGCATCATGTGGCAAGTTTTCTTCATCACATTGGATGTCTGCATCATCTCTAAATACAAATGAATGTGGTGTTTCTATTGCTTTCACCGCCATTACTTTCTGATAAACAGTAAGAACACAGTTTTACTATTGTAAAGATATAGTGTTTATAGCTGTGTATATAACCTCAGACATCTTACCTGGACATGTTGGTATCTTTGATCTTTTACCTGTTTCTCTCAAACGGTACAGTGTAGAATTGTTTCATTCTTATTTGGTGTTTGTTTACAAAAAAAGGCTATCTGATCTTTCTCTGTATAAATACCATATATGTTCACTAACTAATCTAAAACAAGACACCTACTCAGGCTTTCAGCTAAAACTGCAATCAGCAGTGTTTGATAGG
>CM046804.1:32500937-32503437 GCA_025617405.1 Perca schrenkii | reverse complement strand
GCATTAGCAGCATTAGCAGCATTAGTAGCATTAGCAGCATTAGTAGCATTAGCAGCATTAGCAGCATTAGTAGCATTAGCAGCATTAGTAGCATTAGCAGCATTAGCAGCATTAGCAGCATTAGCAGCATTAGCAGCATTAGCAGCATTAGCAGCATTAGCAGCATTAGCAGCATTAGCAGCATTAGCAGCATTAGCAGCACTAGCAGCATTAGCAGCATGAGCAGCATTAGCAGCATTAGCAGCATTAGCAGCATTAGCAGCATTAGTAGCATTAGCAGCATTAGCAGCATCAGCAGCATTAGCAGCATTAGTAGCATTAGCAGCATTAGCAGCATTAGTAGCATTAGCAGCATTAGTAGCATTAGTAGCATTAGCAGCATTAGTAGCATTAGCAGCATTAGCAGCATTAGCAGCATTAGCAGCATTAGCAGCATTAGCAGCATTAGCAGCATTAGCAGCATTAGCAGCATTAGTAGCATTAGCAGCATTAGCAGCATTAGCAGCATTAGTAGCATTAGCAGCATTGCAGCATTAGCGGCGTTAGTAGCGTTAGCGGCATTAGCAGCGTAGTGGCATTAGCAGCATTAGCGGCATTAGCGGCATTAGCGGCATTAGCGGCGTGTAGCGTTAGCAGCATTAGCGGCATTAGTAGCATTAGCAGCATTAGCAGCATTAGCAGCATTAGCGCCATCAGCAGCATTAGCGGCATTAGTAGCATGGCGACGTAGCGGCGTTAGTAGCATTAGCGGCATTAGCAGCATTAGTGGCATTAGCAGCATGGTAGCATTAGCGGCATTAGCAGCATGTAGCGGCATTAGCAGCATTAGCAGCATGTAGCATGGCATTAGCAGCATTAACGGCATTAGCAGCATTAGCAGCATTAGTGGCATTAGCAGCATTAGCGGCATTAGCAGCATTAGCAGCATGAGCATTGGTAGCATTAGCAGCATTAGTAGCATTAGCAGCATTAGCAGCATTAGCAGCATTAGCAGCATTAGCAGCATTAGCAGCATTAGTAGCATTAGCAGCATTAGCAGCATTAGCAGCATTAGCACCATCAGCAGCATTAGCAGCATTAGTAGCATTAGCAGCATTAGTAGCATTAGTAGCATTAGCAGCATTAGCGGCATTAGCAGCATTAGTAGCATTAGCAGCATTAGTAGCATTAGCAGCATTAGTAGCATTAGTAGCAATAGCAGCATTAGCGGCATTAGCAGCATTAGTAGCATTAGTAGCATTAGCAGCATTAGTAGCAATAGCAGCATTAGCAGCATTAGCAGCATTAGCAGCATTAGTAGCATTAGCAGCATTAGTAGCAATAGCAAGATTAGTAGCATTAGCAGCACCAGTGAGTTTATCATGTGACAGAGAAAACAGACACACACACACAGACACAGAGACACACACACACACACACACAGACACACACACACACACACACACACACACACACACACACACACACACAGACACACACACACACACACACACACACACACACACACACAGACAGACACACACACACACACACACACACACACACACACACACACACAGACACACACACACACACACACACACACACACACACACACACACACACAGACACACACACACACACAGACACACACACACACACACACACACACACACACACACACACACACACACACACACACACACACACACACACACAGACACAGAGACACACACACACACAGACACAGAGACACACACACACACAGACACAGAGACACACACACACACACACGACACACACACACACACACACAGACACACACACACACACAGACACAGAGACACACACACACACACACAGAGACACACACACACACACACACAGACACACACACACACACAGACACAGAGACACACACACACACACACACACACACACACACACACAGACACACACACACACAGACACACACACACACAGACACACACACACACACACAGACACACACACAGACAGACACACACAGACACACACACACAGACACACACAGACACACACACACACACACAGACACACACACACACACACACACACACACACACACACACACACACACACACACACACACACACACACACACACACACACACACACACACACACACACACACACACACACACACACATTTTAATATAATTGAGATGAATTTAATCAAAGTGAATTTTCTGTATTTCTAACAAGAAAAAGCTGAGAAATCTCAGCGTTCTGCAGACTTTTGAGTTTAAGAGTCTCCCTCTCCCTCCTCCCCCTCTCTCCCCCCTCCCCCCTCCCCCCTCCCCCCTCACCCCTCCCCCCTCCCTCCCCCCTCCCTCCCCTGTGTCTCCCCCCTCTCTCTCTCCCCCCACCATCTGCCACAGCTGTCGCTCGCCCCAACCGACGCTCTAATTGACAATGCACCCAAAGGCGCGGTGATAATTACAGCAACTAGTTCCTCCTTCAGACCTCCATCTGCTGCTGG
>CM046804.1:32440028-32442528 GCA_025617405.1 Perca schrenkii | reverse complement strand
AGAGAGAGAGGGAGAGAGAGGGAGGGGGAGAGAGAGAGAGAGGGAGAGACCTGCTATGATGTCCCTGAGTTTGGGGGTCCAGGTAGACAGTGTTACCTGCTATGATGTCCCTGAGTTTGGGGGTCCAGGTAGACAGTGTTACCTGCTATGATCTCCCTGAGTTTGGGGGTCCAGGTAGACAGTGTTACCTGCTATGATGTCCCTGAGTTTGGGGGTCCAGGTAGACAGTGTTACCTGCTATGATCTCCCTGAGTTTGGGGGTCCAGGTAGACAGTGTTACCTGCTATGATCTCCCTGAGTTTGGGGGTCCAGGCAGACAGTGTTACCTGCTATGATGTCCCTGAGTTTGGGGGTCCAGGTAGACAGTGTTACCTGCTATGATGTCCCTGAGTTTGGGGGTCCAGGTAGACAGTGTTACCTGCTATGATGTCCCTGAGTTTGGGGGTCCAGGTAGACAGTGTTACCTGCTATGATCTCCCTGAGTTTGGGGGTCCAGGTAGACAGTGTTACCTGCTATGATCTCCCTGAGTTTGGGGGTCCAGGTAGACAGTGTTACCTGCTATGGTGTCCCTGAGTTTGGGGGTCCAGGTAGACAGTGTTACCTGCTATGATCTCCCTGAGTTTGGGGGTCCAGGCAGACAGTGTTACCTGCTATGATCTCCCTGAGTTTGGGGGTCCAGGCAGACAGTGTTACCTGCTATGATCTCCCTGAGTTTGGGGGTCCAGGTAGACAGTGTTACCTGCTATGGTGTCCCTGAGTTTGGGGGTCCAGGTAGACAGTGTTACCTGCTATGATCTCCCTGAGTTTGGGGGTCCAGGTAGACAGTGTTACCTGCTATGATCTCCCTGAGTTTGGGGGTCCAGGTAGACAGTGTTACCTGCTATGGTGTCCCTGAGTTTGGGGGTCCAGGTAGACAGTGTTACCTGCTATGATGTCCCTGAGTTTGGGGGTCCAGGTAGACAGTGTTACCTGCTATGGTGTCCCTGAGTTTGGGGGTCCAGGTAGACAGTGTTAGCTGCTATGATCTCCCTGAGTTTGGGGTCCAGGCAGACAGTGTTACCTGCTATGATCTCCCTGAGTTTGGGGGTCCAGGTAGACAGTGTTACCTGCTATGATCTCCCTGAGTTTGGGGGTCCAGGTAGACAGTGTTACCTGCTATGATGTCCCTGAGTTTGGGGGTCCAGGTAGACAGTGTTACCTGCTATGATGTCCCTGAGTTTGGGGGTCCAGGTAGACCAGTGTTACCTGCTATGATGTCCCTGAGTTTGGGGGTCCAGGCAGACAGTGTTACCTGCTATGATGTCCCTGAGTTTGGGGGTCCAGGTAGACCAGTGTTACCTGCTATGATGTCCCTGAGTTTGGGGGTCCAGGTAGACAGTGTTACCTGCTATGATGTCCCTGAGTTTGGGGGTCCAGGTAGACAGTGTTACCTGCTATGATGTCCCTGAGTTTGGGGGGGGGGTCCAGGTAGACAGTGTTACCTGCTATGATGTCCCTGAGTTTGGGGGTCCAGGTAGACAGTGTTACCTGCTATGGTGTCCCTGAGTTTGGGGGTCCAGGTAGACAGTGTTACCTGCTATGATCTCCCTGAGTTTGGGGGTCCAGGCAGACAGTGTTACCTGCTATGATCTCCCTGAGTTTGGGGTCCAGGTTCACGGTGCAGGGCAGGAAGGTGCGGATGTCCCTGGCGGTGAGGACCGGGGTCCGAGAGGACAGGAAGACCTCGAACCCCCGAACGTCTGCGTCGATCTCCAGCAGCGGCTCCACGTCCTTGGTGGTCGGGATGCTCTTGGCCACCCTGACGGGACCAGAAGAAGAAGAAACCAGATCAGGGTCATTTTAGGGAACAAGAAACCAGATCAGGGTAATTTTAGGGAACAAGAAACCAGATCAGGGTCATTTTAGGGAACAAGAAACCAGATCAGGGTCATTTTAGAGACAGAAACAGTACCAAAAGACGCGCTGAAAAAGTGCCAAAAGACACGCTGAAAGGGGGCGGAAAAAGTGCCAAAAGACACGCTGAAAGAGGACAGAAAAATTGCCAAAAGACGTGCTGAAAAAGTGCCAAAAGACACGCTGAAAGGAGACAGAAAAAGTGCCAAAAGACACGCTGAAAAAGTGCCAAAAGACACACTGAAAGGGGACAGAAAAAGTGCCAAAAGACACACTGAAAGGGGACAGAAAAAGTGCCAAAAGACACGCTGAAAAAGTGCCAAAAGACACGCTGAAAAAGTGCCAAAAGACGCACTGAAAAAGTGCCAAAAGACGCGCTGAAAAAGTGCCAAAAGACACACTGAAAGGGGACAGAAAAAGTGCCAAAAGACACACTGAAAGGGGACAGAAAAAGTGCCAAAAGACACGCTGAAAGGGGACAGAAAAAGTGCCAAAAGACGCGCTGAAAAAGTGCCAAAAGATGCGCTGAAAAAGTGCCAAAAGACTTGGTGAAAGGGGACAGAAAAAGTGCCAAAAGACACACTGAAAGGGGACAGAAAAAATGGC
>CM046804.1:32417528-32430028 GCA_025617405.1 Perca schrenkii | reverse complement strand
CTGATGGCCGAGCGCACAGCTGATGACCAACACACAGCTGATAACAACTTTAAAATGAGAACAAATAATGGGACAAAAACCAATCAAGGGACATTTAGAATAGATAAAAATGTGTGATTAATCGCGAATTAACTATAACATTAATGCGATTAATCGCGATTAAATATTTTAATCGATTGACAGCACTAATTAGTACTAACCCTACTCTGGAGTAGAGCAGGTCTGTGTCTCGGTGTAGAGCTGGGCAATATATGGATATTATATCGATATGGTAATATGAGACTAGATATCGTCTTAGATTTTGGATATCTTAATATCGTGATATGAGACTAGATATCGTCTTAGATTTTGGATATCTTAATATCGTGATATGAGACTAGATATCGTCTTAGATTTTGGATATCTTAATATCGTGATATGAGACTAGATATCGTCTTAGATTTTGGATATCTTAATATCGTGATATGATACTAGATATCGTCTTAGATTTTGGATATCTTAATATCGTGATATGAGACTAGATATTGTCTTAGATTTTGGATATCTTAATATCGTGATATGAGACTAAATATCTTCTTAGATTTTGGATATCTTAATATCGTGATATGAGACTAGATATCGTCCTAGATATTGGATATCTTAATATCGTAATATGAGACTAGATATCTTCTTAGATTTTGAATATCTTAATATCGTGATATGAGACTAGATATCGTCTTAGATTTTGGATATCTTAATATCGTGATATGAGACTAGATATCGTCTTAGATTTTGGATATCTTAATATCGTGATATGAGACTAGATATCGTCTTAGATTTTGGATATCTTAATATCGTGATATGAGACTAGATATCTTCTTAGAATTTGGATATCTTAACATCATGATATGAGACTAGATATCGTCTTAGATTTAGGATATCTTAATATCGTGATATGAGACTAGATATCGTCTTAGATTTTGGATATCTTAATATCGTGATATGAGACTAGATATCGTCTTAGATTTTGGATATCTTAATATCGTGATATGAGACTAGATATCGTCTTAGATTTTGGATATCTTAATATCGTGATATGAGACTAGATATCGTCTTAGATTTTGGATATCTTAATATCGTGATATGAGACTAGATATCGTCTTAGATTTTGGATATCTTAATATCGTGATATGAGACTAGATATCTTCTTAGATTTTGGATATCTTAATATCGTGATATGAGACTAGATATCTTCTTAGATTTTGGATATCTTAATATCGTGATATGAGACTAGATATCGTCTTAGATTTTGGATATCTTAATATCGTGATATGAGACTAGATATCGTCTTAGATTTTGGATATCTTAATATCGTGATATGAGACTAGATATCGTCTTAGATTTTGGATATCTTAATATCGTGATATGAGACTAGATATCGTCTTAGATTTTGGATATCGTAATATCGTGATATGAGACTAGATATCGTCTTAGATTTTGGATATCGTAATATCGTGATATGAGACTAGATATCGTCTTAGATTTTGGATATCTTAATATCGTGATATGAGACTAGATATCTTCTTAGATTTTGGATATCTTAATATCGTGATATGAGACTAGATATCGTCTTAGATTTTGGATATCTTAATATCGTGATATGAGACTAGATATCGTCTTAGATTTTGGATATCTTAATATCGTGATATGAGACTAGATATCTTCTTAGATTTTGGATATCTTAATATCGTGATATGAGACTAGATATCGTCTTAGATTTTGGATATCGTAATATCGTGATATGAGACTAGATATCGTCTTAGATTTTGGATATCGTAATATCGTGATATGAGACTAGATATCTTCTTAGATTTTGGATATCTTAATATCGTGATATGAGACTAGATATCGTCTTAGATTTTGGATATCGTAATATCGTGATATGAGACTAGATATCGTCTTAGATTTTGGATATCGTAATATCGTGATATGAGACTAGATATCGTCTTAGATTTTGGTTATCGTAATATCGTGATATGAGACTAGATATCGTCTTAGATTTTGGATATCTTAATATCGTGATATGAGACTAGATATCGTCTTAGATTTTGGATATCTTAATATCGTGATATGAGACTAGATATCGTCTTAGATTTTGGTTATCGTAATATCGTGATATGAGACTAGATATCGTCTTAGATTTTGGATATCTTAATATCGTGATATGAGACTAGATATCGTCTTAGATATTGGATATCTTAATATCGTGATACGAGACTAGATATCGTCTTAGATTTTGGATATCTTAATATCGTGATATGACCATAAGTGTCTTTTCCTGGTTTTAAAGGCTACATTACAGTAAAGTGATGTCATTCCTGAACTTACCAGACTGTTCTAGCTGTTCTATTATTTACCTTTACCCACTTACTCATTATATCCACATTACTGATGATTATTGATCTAAAACAATTGTGTAAATGTTGTGATGATCTTCTCCATATGTCGGCGTCTTACCGAAGAAGAGGTAGAGCAGCGCCAGCAGGCTGAGGGCCACGGCCAGGGCCAGTTTGGGGTCCACGGTGAAGCCGAGCACCACGGCAACGCAGCTGCAGAGCAGCAGAGACAGGAAGACCAGCAGCCAGGAGAACTGGAACAGGGGCTGGATCTGCTGCCCAGCAAAGGTCTTCATCTCATCTGAGGAAGAGGAGGAGGAGGAGGAAGAGGAGGAGCTTCATACATCAGGTATGACAACAAACTTGATGTGTGTGTGTCTGTGTGTGTGTGTGTGTGTGTGTGTGTGTCTCTGTGTGTGTGTCTCTGTATGTGTGTGTCTCTGTATGTGTGTGTGTGTGTGTGTGTGTCTCTGTGTGTGTGTGTGTGTGTGTGTCTCCCTGTGTCTGTGTCTGTGTCTCTGCGTGTCTCTGTGTGTGTCTCTGTGTGTGTGTGTGTGTCTCTGTGTGTCTCTGTGTGTGTCTCTGTGTGTGTCTCTGTGTGTGTGTGTGTGTGTGTGTTACCAACCCTCCAGCTTCTTCAGCAGGAAGGACTTGCCGCTGCCCCACTGGGCGTACAGACCCACGCAGATGGGCGGCTGCATGGTGGGCTCGCTCAGGATGTCAGCCAGCGCCGAGCTGTACAGGTCATACCCCAACATGTCTCCATCGGTCTCAGTGGGGGACAGGTGACCTGGAGACACACACACAGAGACACACAGAGACACACACACACACACACAGACACACACACACACACACACACACAGAGACACACACACAGAGACACACACACACACACACACACACACACACACACACAGAGAGAGACACACACACACACACACACACACACACAGAGACACACAGACACACACACACACACACACACACACACAGAGACACACACACAGAGACACACAGAGAGAGAGACACACACACACACACACACACACACAGACACACAGAGAGAGAGACACACACACACACAGACACACACAGAGACACACACACACAGACACACAGAGAGAGACACACACACACACACACACACACACACAGACACACAGAGAGAGACACACACACACACAGACACACAGAGAGACACACACACACACACACACACACACACAGAGAGACACACACACACACACACACACACAGAGAGACACACACACACACAGAGAGACACACACACACACACAGAGAGAGAGACACACACACACACACACAGAGACACACACACACACACACAGAGAGAGACACACACACACACACACAGAGAGAGACACACACACACACACACACACAGAGACAGAGAGAGAGACACACACAGAGAGAGAGACACACACACACACAGACACACACACACACAGAGACACACACACAGACACACAGAGACACACACACACACACAGAGACACACACACACACACACACACAGAGACACATACACACACACACACACACACACACACACACACACACAGTCTTGTTAAGATAAAATGAACTATTTGTCAGATTTCTAGGCCTAAAATCAACATTTCTTTGGTGTCTTTGTGAGCGAACGTACGAGCTCCAAAGATCTGCGTGAGGATGCTCTTCACATACAGACACACGTGCACACACACACACACACACACACACACACACACACACACACAGACACACACACAGTTTTGTAATAACGTACGAGCTCCAAAGATCTGCGTGAGGATGCTCTTCTGGTGGCTGCAGTCGATGTTGTATGGCGTCTCCGCGGCCTTGTTGGGCCGGTACAGCAGCCGCCCGTCTTTGGGGTTCCTGAGGAGGAGCTCGGCGAGGCGCCGGCTACGCCCGCGGATGGCGATGTGCAGCGGCGTGTCTCCTTTCTGGGAAGAACAGGAAGTACACAGGTAAAAACTGTTGATCCAACTGTAGTCAAGAGTTATCCAAAAAAATAAATAAATTTACAACAAAAAGTTAAAGACAAAACATTTAAAAAATATATACTTTTATTTTGAAGGGAAGACTTTAGCCTCAGCTTTCTGTCTCATTATTGGAATACATATAAAGCTACTTTTATTTTGAAAGGCAGACTTAGCTTTTTGTCTTATTATTGGAAGAAATATAAAAAGTACTTTTATTTTGAAGGGCAGACTTTAGCTTTATGTCTTATTATTGGAAGAAATATAAAAAGTACTTTTATTTTGAAGGGCAGACTTTAGCTTTATGTCTTATTATTGGAATAAAAGTACTTTTATTTTGAAGGGCAGACTTTAGCCTCAGCTTTGTCTCATTATTGGAATAAACATAAAAGTACTTTTATTTTGAATGGCAGACTTTAGCTTTATCTCATTATTGGAAAAAACATAAAACTACTTTTATTTTGAAGGGCAGACATTAGCCTCAGCTTTATGTCTCATTATTGGAATAAATATAAAAGTACTTTTATTTTGAAGGGCAGACTTTAGCCCCAGCTTTATGTCTCATTATTGGAATAAATATAAAAGTACTTTTATTTTGAAGGGCAGACTTTAGCCCCAGCTTTAAGTCTCATTGGAATAAATATAAAAGTACTTTTATTTTGAAGGGCAGACCTTAGCCTCAGCTTTATGTCTCATTATTGGAATAAACAAAAAGTACTTTTATTTTGAAGGGCAGACTAGCCTCAGCTTTATGTCACATTATTGGAATAAATATAAAAGTACTTTTATTTTGAAGGGCAGACTTTAGCCTCAGCTTTATGTCTCATTATTGGAATAAAAATAAATACTTTTATTTTGAAGGGCAGACTTTAGCCTCGGCTTTATGTCTCATTATTGGAATAAACAAAAAGTACTTTTATTTTGAAGGGCAGACTAGCCTCAGCTTTATGTCTCATTATTGAAATAAAAATAAAACTACTTTTATTTTGAAAGGCAGACTCTAGCCTCAGCTTTATCACATTATTGGAATAAAAATAAATACTTTTATTTTGAAGGGCAGACTTTAGCCTCGGCTTTATGTCTCATTATTGGAATAAACAAAAAGTACTTTTATTTTGAAGGGCAGACTAGCCTCAGCTTTATGTCTCATTATTGAAATAAAAATAAAACTACTTTTATTTTGAAGGGCAGACTCTAGCCTCAGCTGTTACCTTGTCAACGGCGGACACTTTGGCGCCTTTATCCAGCAGCAGCTCCACGATCTCGATGTTCCTCATCTTGGTGGCTTTGATCAGAGGAGTCTCTCCGTCCTGGGACAGCAAACAGGAAACAGGAAACAGGAAACACAACGTCAGCCTCCAAACAGCTGTACCGCATTTACAACAGTGGCCAGAAGGGATACGGCTACGGCCAGAAGGGATACAGCTACGGCCAGAAGGGATACAGATACGGCCAGAAGGGATACGGCTACGGCCAGAAGGGATACGGCTACGGCCAGAATGGATACGGCTACGGCCAGAAGGGATACGGCTACGGCCAGAATGGATACGGCTACGGCCAGAAGGGATACAGCTAGGGATACGGCTACGGCCAGAAGGGATACGGCTACGGCCAGAAGGGATACAGCTAGGGATACGGCTACGGCCAGAAGGGATACGGCTACGGCCAGAAGGGATACAGATACGGCCAGAAGGGATACGGCTACGGCCAGAAGAGACACGGCTACGGCTACGGCCAGAAGGGATACAGCTAGGCATACGGCTACGGCCAGAAGGGATACGGCTACGGCCAGAAGAGACACGGCTACGGCCAGATGGGATACGGCTAGGGATACGGCTACGGCCAGAAGGGATACGGATACGGCCAGAAGGGATACGGCTACGGCCAGAAGGGATACGGCTACGGCCAGAATGGATACGGCTACGGCCAGAAGGGATACAGCTAGGGATACGGCTACGGCCAGAAGGGATACGGCTACGGCCAGAAGGGATACAGCTAGGGATACGGCTACGGCCAGAAGGGATACGGCTACGGCCAGAAGGGATACAGATACGGCCAGAAGGGATACGGCTACGGCCAGAAGAGACACGGCTACGGCTACGGCCAGAAGGGATACAGCTAGGCATACGGCTACGGCCAGAAGGGATACGGCTACGGCCAGAAGAGACACGGCTACGGCCAGATGGGATACGGCTAGGGATACGGCTACGGCCAGAAGGGATACGGATACGGCCAGAAGGGATACGGCTACGGCCAGCAGGGATACGGCTACGGCCAGAAGGGATACAGATACGGCCAGATGGGATACGGCTACGGCCAGAAGGGATACAGCTAGGGATACGGCTACGGCCAGAAGGGATACGGCTACGGCCAGAAGGGATACGGCTACGGCCAGAAGGGATACGGCTACGGCCAGAAGGGATACAGATACGGCCAGAAGGGATACGGCTACGGCTAGAAGGGATACAGGTACGGCCAGAAGGGATACAGCTACGGCCAGAAGGGATACAGCTACGGCTAGAAGGGATACAGATACGGCCAGCAGGTATACGGCTACGGCTAGAAGGGATACAGCTACGGCTAGAAGGGATACAGCTACGGCCAAAAGGGATACGGTTGTGGCCAGAAGGGATACTGCTATGGCCAGAAGCTTTTGGCACCTTTTTGGCTTTTTTTTTTTATATATATACCAGCGGCGTAGATTTAACGCAGAAGCCAGTCCTTCCAGGAAAAGAGTTTTTTTGTGATTGTTGCTGGCAAAAAATTCTTGATTATGCGACACGTTTTCTTAAAAAATGCAATGGAATATGCGGGATATTTATTTATTTATTTATTTATTTGATAGGGACAATGCTCATTGATCAACAGACAAATTACTTGCTGTAAACAAGCCAGAGTTAGCTACAAGGGCTAGTTTCCATCTGTTGTCCCTAGCCAGGTCTTAACAGGCACCCTAAAATACAAAAAGCAATACAAATACACTATAACTCTAAGCAATGTAATAAATACAGCAGAAATTTTAAAACAATATGAATATACCCGCAAACAGACAATATGTTGCTCACCTCATCTAATCCACAGCTGAATTACAATATAAAATACAGTATAAATAAAATAAAAATAAAAACAAAATATGTTCATGGATTTAAGTATTTGGTGTATGATTACAATTGTAATTGTCCCTAATCCAAGATTTAAGATGTTTTTTAAAAGAAGAGAGACTATTACAGTCCATTAATTCATTGGGCAGACTATTCCAAAAAATTGTGGCTCTGATAGAAAAGGCTGTGCTTCCAATCCTACTTTTTCTAAATTGAACTATGCAATCCCCTCTGGTGGTTGCTCTGATTACTCTATTAACCTTATCTTTCTGTTTTATAAACTGGCACAGTGGTGGTGGAGCAAGCCCATGGAGTACCTTAAAGACAAGACAGGCATCAGCAAAGTTTCTAAAGTTTTCAAAGCTAAACATGTTGTGTTTTGTAATTATGTGACAATGATGATAGCTATTACCCTTACGGTCCAATCTCTTTAATGCTTGTTTATAAAGTGACTCCAATGGTTGCAATATTGTTTTATTGGCTTGCGACCAGCTAGTTAAACAGTAAGAAAAATGTGAGAAGATCATCGCATGCAAGAAGAGCTTTGCGGCCTTCATTGGTAGGTATGGTCTTATGTGCTTAAAATTTGCCAGGTTAAACTTAACAATATTGGCAACCTTTATTGTATGCTTTTTAAATGAGAGTTGTGAGTCTAGGATAATTCCCAGATATTTAAAGTCCAATACCACTCTAACCTTCTCTTGGTTAACAATTACCTCAGGGTCATAAGTCACAGTAGTTTGTTTTGTAAAATACATACATACTGTTTTACTTATGTTCAGGTGTAAGCATGAATTAGTTAGCCATATGGATACCTTACTCATTGCCTCAGTCAGTTGTTGTGCAGCTTGTTGTTTATTTTTAGCATGCACATAGAGGACTGTGTCATCTGCATACATTTGTAAATGTACAGATGGACAAACAGTCGGCAGGTCATTTATGTAGAGACTGAACAGAAGGGGGCCCAGTATAGATCCTTGAGGGACACCCATTTTACAATTGAGATATGCAGATTGAGTGTTGTTAATGCGTGTGCTTTGTTTTCTGTCAGTTAAGTATGATTTCATCCATTTAATTGCACTACCACAAAAATTAAAATAAGATAGTTTTGACAAAAGAACGTCATGATTGACAGTGTCAAATGCTTTTTTTAAATCTAAAAATATTGCGCCCACCACGCCTCCTTTATCTAGATTCATTTTGATGTTCTCAATAAAAAAGCAGTTGGCTGTTTCTGTGGAATGATTACTTCGAAAGCCAAACTGCATTGGGTGCAGTGGTGTATGACCTTTACTAAGATAAGTAGTTAGCTGTTTCTCCACCCATTTCTCTGCTACCTTGGATATTACAGGTAGTATACTGATAGGCCTGTAGTTCTCCACCAGTGTTTTATCACCGGCCTTGAAAATGGGGGTTACCACAGCTGTTTTCCGGGAGCTTGGGAAAATACCTTGTGTAATTGATAGATTGATTAAATGTGTAAGAGGTTTTATTAAAAACTGTTTATAAGTTTTTAAAAATACAGAATCAAGACCAAAGGCATCCTTAGCTTTTGAGTTCCTTAATGAATTTATGGTATTCTCTACCTCAAATTCACTAATTTCCTCAAATCCAAAAACAGGTTTTGTCAATATCAATAGGAATGCTCACTATATTACTAGCAATGCAATTCTGTGTCAATTCCTCCACTGATTGAATAAAGAAATTGTTAAAAGTGCTTGCTATAATATCGTCTTCTCTGGTTATGATTCCATTTAATTTCAGTTCAAGTGCCGGTGTGCAATGCTGAGTATCTTTACCAACTAATTTATTAAGATTGTTCCAGATTAATTTCCCATCTCCCTTTGCATCATCAATTACTTTTATATAGAAATCTGCTTTGGCTTTCCTTATATTCCTTACTACTCTATTTCTGAGGGATGTATAACTATACCAGTCACTTTTAAGTCCTGACTTAAGTGCAATCTTTAGTGAGGAATCTCTGTCCCTCATCTGTTTCCAGAGAGCCTCATTGAGCCAAGGTAGAGGATTTTTTGGTCTTGGTCTGTATCTCATTGTTCTGCTATACGAGGATATTATAGTATTAACAGTGCTTGAAAACAGATTGCAACTGTTCTCTATATCTTCAATAGCCAAAAGATCAGTCCAGTCAATATCATTTAAAGCAGATTTAAATTTGTCCATATCATTTTTAGGAATACTCGAATGATAGTGTTCCACTGTAGTTGTGTTCTTAAAACGTTTTTTAGTGAGTTTCCTTCCCAGTAATGTCATATTATGGTCAGATAAACCTGTTAATAAATTGTATGATTTTGTTATCCTTTCCGGTCTGTTTGTAAACATTAAGTCAATTTGCGTCTGAGAAGAATGAGTGATGCGGGTGGGACCAATAACTAACTGGGTGAGATTAAATTTGTCTGTTATGTATTTAAGTTTTTTCCGATCAGAGTTATTTTCCCAGTTTATATTAAAATCGCCCATTAAAATTAGCTCCTTTATGCAATTTTATGCGATGAAATTGTGGGAACTTGCACTAAATGTCTGCTCTTGTGTGAAATAAACACAACATTTTCTGCTAAGAGATATTACGGGACTTTTTTTGCAACGAAAATGCGGAGATTATCAAATCATGCAAATCCGCAATTTATGTGGCGAAAGTGCGGCGTATTTGAAAAAATGTGCCGCATAAATATGCGGATTTTGGATGATTATGCGTTGAATTATGTGATCGCATAATCACGTTTTTCTGGAGGGACTGAGAAGCATAAATGGGCCTTTAGAGCCAGGTCACGTCAGCAGCTGCTGAGACTAATGTGTGGTTATCCACGGAGGAAACCATGACTCGTGGTAACCGTGGAGATGTGATGTCGTGCGATGGGTTTTTGGCGGTCTCACCTTGGTGCAGGTCTCGGTGTCGGGGTTACACTGCAGGATGTCTCTGACCATGGTAGCGTTCCCTTTCTCCACGGCCCAGTACAGAGCTGTTTTATTCTCCTGGAGACACACCAGAGTACAATGATGTCTGTGTGTGTGTGTGTGTGTGTGTGTGTGTGTCTGTGTGTGTGTGTGTGTCTGTGTGTGTGTCTGTCTGTGTGTGTGTGTGCTGTGTGTGTGTGTGTGTGTGTGTGTGTGTCTGTGTGTGTGTGTGTGTCTGTGTGTGTGTGTGTGTCTCTCTGTGTGTGTGTGTCTGTGTGTGTGTGTGTGTGTGTGTGTGTGTGTGTGTGTGTGTGTCTCTGCTGGACGTTACAGAGAATGCAGCTTTGGCTTCAGTGGTGAAAACTGATAATTTGACCAGAATAATAACAACAGATTTTGGTAACATAAACATTATATATACATTAAATATACATAACATATACACTATATATACATAACATATACATTATATACATTATATATACATAACTTATACATTATATACATTATATATACATAACATATATATTATATACATAACATATACATTATATACATTATATATACATAACATATACATTATATACATTATATATACATAACATATACATTATATATACATAACATATACATTATATACATTATATATACATAACATATACATTATATACATTATATATACATAACATATACATTATATACATTATATATACATAACATATACATTATATACATTATATATACATAACATATACATTATATACATTATATATACATAACATATACATTATATACATTATATATACATAACATATACATTATATACATTATATATACATAACATATACATTATATACATTATATATACATAACATATATATTATATACATTATATATACATAACATATACATTATATACATTATATATACATAACATATACATTATATACATTATATATACATAACATATATATTATATACATAACATATACATTATATACATTATATATACATAACTTATACATTATATACATTATATATACATAACATATATATTATATATACATTATATATACATAACATATACATTATATACATTATATATACATAACATATATATTATATATACATTATATATACATAACATATACATTATATACATTATATATACATAACATATACATTATATACATTATATATACATAACATATACATTATATACATTATATATACATAACATATATATTATATGTACATTATATATACATAACATATACATTATATACATTATATATACATAATATATATATTATATACATAACATATACATTATATACATTATATATACATAACATATACATTATATACATTATATATACATAACATATATACATTATATATACATTATATATACATAACATATACATTATATACATTATATATACATAACTATATACATTATATACATTATATATACATAACATATACATTATATATACATAACATATACATTATATACATTATATATACATAACTTATACATTATATACATTATATATACATAACATATACATTATATACATTATATATACATAACTTATACATTATATACATTATATATAGATAACATATATATTATATACATAACATATACATTATATACATTATATATACATAACATATACATTATATACATTATATATACATAACATATACATTATATACATTATATATACATAACATATACATTATATACATTATATATACATAACATATACATTATATACATTATATATACATAACATATACATTATATACATTATATATACATAACATATACATTATATACATTATATATACATAACATATATATTATATGTACATTATAGATTATAACAGGTGAGATGGTCCCAGACTCTCACCTGTCCTCTGATGTCGATGTCGGCGTATTTCTGCAGCAGAGCTCTGACGATCTCAACATGACCCCCCCGCACTGCTCCAATCAGGACAGTATCACCACTCTGGAACACACACACACACACACACACACAGAGACACACACACACACACACACACACACACAGAGACACACACACACACACACA
>CM046804.1:32402528-32410028 GCA_025617405.1 Perca schrenkii | reverse complement strand
ACCGTTCTCCAGCAGGTGCATCACACACTCAAAGTGGCCTTTCCTGGGCGCCCAGATCAGGGGGTGGTCCCATACTATTACACACACACACACACACACACACACACACACACACACACAGATAGACACACACACACACACACACAGAGACACACAGAGAGAGACACACACACACACACACAAGAGACACACACACACACAGAAGACACACACAGACACACAGCACACACACACACACACACACACACACACACAGAGACACACACACACACACGAGAGACACACACACACACACACACACACACACAGGACACACACACACACACACACAGAGAGACACACAGAGAGACACACACACACACACACACACACACACACACACACAGACACACACACACACACACACAGAGAGCACACAGAGAGACACACACACACACACACACACACACGACACACAGAAATATCATTAATATTACATATCTCTGGTGTTATGCTGGGTTATGGTGTGTTATGGTGTGGTGTGGTATGGTGTGGTGTGTTATGGTGTGTACGGTGTGGTATGGTGTGTATATGGTGTGGTATGATGTTTTATGGTGTGGTATGGTGTGTTATGGTGTGGTATGATGTTTTTATGGTGTGGTATGGTGTGGTGTGGTATGTTACGGTGTAGTACGGTGTGGTATGGTGTGGTATGATATATCTGTACATGGTGGTATGGTGTGGTATGGTAATGTTATGGTAGTGGTATGAGTGTGTTATGGTGTGGTGTGTTATGGTGATGTACGGTGTGGTATGGTGATGGTATGTTACGGTGATGTTATGGTGTGGTATGGTGTGTTATGGTGTAGTACGGTGTGTTATGGTGTGGTGTGTTACTGGTGTATTACGGTGTAAGTATGGTGTGGTGTGTTATGGTGTGTTATGGTGTGTTATAGTGTGTTATGCTGGGGTTATGGTGTGGCAAGAGTCTATCTCTGAGTGTATACGTGTTTTATGGTGTGTTATGGTGTGTTATGAGCGTAGTATGGTGTGGTATAGTGTGTTATGGTGTAGTATGGTGTGGTATGGTGTGGTGTGTTACGGTGTGGTATGGTGGTGTAGTTTACGGTGTGTTATGGTGTGGTACGGTGTGTTATAGTGTGATATGGTGTGGTATGGTGTAGTATGTACGGTGTGTTACGGTGTGTATGGTATAGTGTTATGGTGTGTATGATGTTTTATGGTGTGGTATGGTGTGGTATGGTGTGTTATGGTGTGTGTATGGTGTGTAACGGTGTGAGTACAGTGTGGTGTGTTACAGTGTGTTATGGTGTGGTACGGTGTGTTATGGTGTGTTACGGTGTGGTATGGTGTGGTGTATTTACTGGTGTGTTACGGTGTGGTATAGTGTAGTGTGTTATGGTCTGTTATGGTGTAGTATGGTGTGGTATGGTGTGGTATGGTGTGTTATAGTGTAGTATGGTGTGGTATAGTGTATTACAGTGTAGTATAGTGTGGTATGGTAGTGTTATGATGTAGTATGGTGTGGTATGGTGTGTTACGGTGTAGTATGGTGTGGTATGGTGTGTTATGGTGTAGTATGGTGTGGTATGGTGTGTTACGGTGTGGTGTGTTATGGTGTGGTACGGTGTGTTATGGTGTGGTATGGTGTGGTATGGTGTGTTATGGTGTGGTATGGTGTGGTATGGTGTGGTATGGTATGGTGTGGTATGGTGTGGTATGGTATGGTGTGGTATGGTGTGGTATGGTATGGTATGGTGTGGTATGGTGTGGTATGGTGTGGTATGGTGTGGTATGGTGTGGTGTGGTATGGTGTGGTATGGTGTGGTATGGTATGGTATGGTGTGGTATGGTGTGTTATGGTGTGGTATGGTGTGGTATGGTGTGGTATGGTGTGGTATGGTATGGTGTGGTATAGTATGGTATGGTGTGGTATGGTGTGGTATGGTGTGGTATGGTATGGTGTGGTATGGTATGGTATGGTATGGTGTGGTATGGTATGGTGTGGTATGGTATGGTGTGGTGTGGTATGGTGTGTTATGGTGTGGTATGGTGTGTTACAGTGTGTTACGGTGTGGTACGGTGTGTTATGGTGTGGTATGGTGTGGTATGGTGTGGTACGGTATGGTGTGGTATGGTGTGGTATGGTGTGTTATGGTGTGGTATGGTATGGTATGGTGTGGTATGGTGTGGTATGGTGTGGTATGGTATGGTGTGGTATGGTGTGGTATGGTGTGTTATGGTGTGGTATGGTGTGGTATAGTGTGGTATGGTATGGTGTGGTATGGTATGGTATGGTATGGTATAGTGTGGTGTGTTATGGTGTGGTATGGTGTGGTATGGTGTGGTATGGTGTGGTATGGTGTGGTATGGTATGGTGTGGTGTAGTATGGTGTGGTATGGTATGGTATGGTGTGGTATGGTATGGTGTGGTGTGGTATGGTATGGTGTGTTATGTTGTGGTATGGTGTGTTACAGTGTGTTACGGTGTGGTACGGTGTGTTATGGTGTGGTATGGTGTGGTACGGTATGGTATGGTGTGGTATGGTGTGGTATGGTGTGGTATGGTGTGGTATGGTGTGGTACGGTATGGTACGGTGTGTTATGGTGTGGTATGGTGTGGTATGGTGTGGTATGGTGTGGTGTGGTATGGTATGGTATGGTGTGGTATGGTGTGTTATGGTGTGGTATGGTATGGTGTGGTATGGTATGGTGTGTTATGGTGTGGTATGGTATGGTGTGTTATGGTGTGGTATGGTGTGTTACGGTGTGTTATGGTGTGGTATGGTGTGGTATGGTATGGTGTGGTGTGGTATGGTGTGTTATGGTGTGGTATGGTGTATTATGGTGTGGTATGGTGTGTTACGGTGTGGTACGGTGTGTTATGGTGTGGTATGGTGTGGTATGGTGTGGTATGGTATGGTATGGTGTGGTATGGTGTGGTATGGTATGGTGTGTTATGGTGTGTTATGGTGTGGTACGGTGTGTTATGGTGTGGTGTGTTACGGTGTGGTGTGGTGTGGTGTGTTACGGTGTGGTATGGTATGGTGTGGTATGGTGTGTTACGGTGTGGTGTGGTGTGTTACGGTGTGGTATGGTGTGGTGTGTTACGGTGTGGTATGGTGTGCTATGGTGTGTTATGGTGTGGTATGGTGTGTTATGGTGTGGTATGGTGTGTTATGGTGTGGTATGGTGTGGTGTGGTGTGTTACGGTGTGGTATGGTGTGGTATGGTGTGTTATGGTGTGGTATGGTGTGTTATGGTGTGTTATGGTGAGTTTTGGTGTGTTATGGTGTGTTATGGTGTGGTATGGTGTGTTATGGTGTGGTATGGTGTGGTATGTTATGGTGTGGTATGGTGTGGTATTGTGTGGTGTGTTACAGTGTGGTATGGTGTGGTGTGTTATGGTGTGGTATGGTGTGTTATGGTGTGGTATGGTGTGTTATGGTGTGGTATGGTGTGTTACGGTGTGGTATGGTATGGTATGGTGTGGTGTGTTATGGTGTGGTATGGTGTGTTATGGTATGGTGTGGTGTGTTATGGTGTGGTATGGTGTGGTGTGTTATGGTGTGTTATGGTGTGGTATGGTGTGGTATGGTGTGTTACGGTGTGGTATGGTGTGGTGTGTTATGGTGTGTTATGGTGTGTTATGGTGTGGTGTGTTATGGTATGGTGTGTTATGGTGTGGTGTGTTATGGTGTGGTGTGTTATGGTGTGGTGTGTTATGGTGTGGTATGGTGTGTTATGGTGTGGTGTGTTATGGTGTGGTGTGGTGTGTTATGGTGTGGTGTGTTATGGTGTGTTATGGTGTGGTGTGTTATGGTATGGTGTGTTATGGTGTGGTGTGTTATGGTGTGGTGTGTTATGTTATGGTGTGGTACGGTGTGGTGTGTTATGGTGTGGTGTGTTATGGTGTGGTGTGTTATGGTGTGGTATGGTGTGGTACGGTGTGGTGTGTTATGGTGTGGTGTGTTATGGTGTGGTGTGTTATGGTGTGGTATGGTGTGGTACGGTGTGGTGTGTTATGGTGTGGTGTGTTATGGTGTGGTGTGTTATGGTGTGGTGTGTTATGGTGTGGTATGGTGTGGGAGAGTCTTCACCTTATCAGAACAGTTGACTTTGGCTCCGGCCCTCAGCAGCACCTCCACGATGTCAGCGTGGCCTCGACCAGCAGCCCAGATGATCGGATACACACTGTACTGCTGCAGAGAGACAGACAGACAGACAGACAGACAGGTGAGACAGACAGAGGGACAGACAGAGAGAGAGAGAGAGACAGGTAGACAGACAGGTGAGACAGACAGACAGACAGAGGGACAGACAGACAGAGAAAGAGAGAGACAGACAGACAGGTGAGACAGAAAGACAAAGTGACAGACAGAAAGGTGAGACAGACAGATAGACAGACAGAGAGATAGACAGGTGAGACAGAGAGACAGAGGGACAGACAGGTGAGACAGACAGACAGACAGACAGAGAGAGAGATAGACAGGTGAGACAGAGAGACAGACAGAGAGACAGATAGAGACAAAGAGAGACAGGTGAGACAGACACGCACACACACACACATTATAGCTAATATCGATCAGTTTTGTGTATGTGTGTGTGTGTGTTACCTGTCCTTTAGTGTGTGTGTGTGTGTGTGTGTGTGTTACCTGTCCTGTAGTGTGTGTGTGTTACCTGTCCTTTAGTGTGTGTGTGTGTGTGTGTGCGTGTTAAATGTCCTGTAGAGTGTGTGTGTGTGTGTGTGTGTGTGTGTGCGTGTTACCTGTCCTGTAGTGTGTGTGTGTGTGTGTGTGTGTGTGTGTGCGTGTTACCTGTCCTGTAGTGTGTGTGTGTGTGTGTGTGTGTGTGTTACCTGTCCTGTAGTGTGTGTGTGTGTGTGTGTGTGTGTGTTACCTGTCCTGTAGTGTGTGTGTGTGTGTGTGTGTGTGTGTTACCTGTCCTGTAGTGTGTGTGTGTGTGTGTGTGTGTTACCTGTCCTGTAGTGTGTGTGTGTGTGTGTGTGTGTGTTACCTGTCCTGTAGTGTGTGTGTGTGTGTGTGTGTGTGTTACATGTCCTGTAGTGTGTGTGTGTGTGTGTGTGTGTGTGTACCTGTCCTGTAGTGTGTGTGTGTGTGTGTGTGTGTGTGTGTGTGTACCTGTCCTGTAGTGTGTGTGTGTGTGTGTGTGTGTGTGTTACCTGTCCTGTAGTGTGTGTGTGTGTGTGTGTGTGTGTACCTGTCCTGTAGTGTGTGTGTGTGTGTGTGTTACCTGTCCTGTAGTGTGTGTGTGTGTGTGTGTGTGTGTGTGTACCTGTCCTGTAGTGTGTGTGTGTGTGTGTGTGTGTACCTGTCCTTTAGTGTGTGTGTGTGTGTGTGTGTGTGTGTTACCTGTCCTGTAGTGTGTGTGTGTGTGTGTGTGTGTTACCTGTCCTGTAGTGTGTGTGTGTACCTGTCCTGTAGTGTGTGTGTGTGTGTGTGTGTTAAATGTCCTGTAGTGTGTGTGTGTGTGTGTGTGTGTGTTACCTGTCCTGTACTGTGTGTGTGTGTGTGTGTGTGTGTACCTGTCCTGTAGTGTGTGTGTGTGTGTGTGCGTGTTACCTGTCCTGTAGTGTGTGTGTGTGTGTGTGTGTGTGTGTGTGTGTGTTACCTGTCCTGTAGTGTGTGTGTGTGTGTGTTACCTGTCCTGTAGTGTGTGTGTGTGTGTGTGTGTGTGTGTTACCTGTCCTGTAGTGTGTGTGTGTGTGTGTGTGTGTGTGTGTGTGTTACCTGTCCTGTAGTGTGTGTGTGTGTGTGTGTGTGTGTGTGTACCTGTCCTGTAGTGTGTGTGTGTGTGTGTGTGTGTTACCTGTCCTGTAGTGTGTGTGTGTGTGTGTGTTACCTGTCCTGTAGTGTGTGTGTGTGTGTGTGTGTGTGTGTACCTGTCCTGTAGTGTGTGTGTGTGTGTGTGTGTGTGTTACCTGTCCTGTAGTGTGTGTGTGTGTGTGTGTGTGTGTGTGTGTACCTGTCCTGTAGTGTGTGTGTGTGTGTGTGTGTGTTTAATGTCCTGTAGTGTGTGTGTGTGTGTGTGTGTGTGCGTGTTACCTGTCCTGTAGTGTGTGTGTGTGTGTACCTGTCCTGTAGTGTGTGTGTGTGTGTGTGTGTGTGTGTGTGTACCTGTCCTGTAGTGTGTGTGTGTGTGTGTGTGTGTGTACCTGTCCTGTAGTGTGTGTGTGTGTGTGTGTGTACCTGTCCTGTAGTGTGTGTGTGTGTGTGTGTGTGTGTGTGTTACCTGTCCTGTAGTGTGTGTGTGTGTGTGTGTGTGTGTGTGTGTGTGTGTGTACCTGTCCTGTAGTGTGTGTGTGTGTGTGTGTGTGTGTGTGTGTGTGTGTGTGTGTGTGTGTGTGTGTGTGTACCTGTCCTGTAGTGTGTGTGTGTGTGTACCTGTCCTGTAGTGTGTGTGTGTGTGCCTGTCCTGTAGTGTGTGTGTGTGTGTGTGTGTGTGTTACCTGTCCTGTAGTGTGTGTGTGTGTGTGTGTGTGTGTGTGTGTTACCTGTCCTGTAGTGTGTGTGTGTGTGTGTGTGTGCTGTCCTGTAGTGTGTGTGTGTGTGTACCTGTCCTGTAGTGTGTGTGTGTGTGTGTGTGTGTTACCTGTCCTGTAGTGTGTGTGTGTGTGTGTGTGTCCTGTAGTGTGTGTGTGTGTGTCCTGTCCTGTAGTGTGTGTGTGTGTGTGTGTGTGTGTGTGTGTGCCCTGTCCTGTGTGTGTGTGTGTGTGTGTGTGTGTTACCTGTCCTGTAGTGTGTGTGTGTGTGTGTGTGTGTGTGTACCTGTCCTGTAGTGTGTGTGTGTGTGTGTGTGTGCCTGTCCTGTAGTGTGTGTGTGTGTGTGTGTGTGTGTGTGTACCTGTCCTGTAGTGTGTGTGTGTGTGTGTGTGTGTGTGTGTGTGTGTACCTGTCCTGTAGTGTGTGTGTGTGTGTGTCCTGTCCTGTAGTGTGTGTGTGTGCCTGTCCTGTAGTGTGTGTGTGTGTGTGTACCTGTCCTGTAGTGTGTGTGTGTGTGTGTGTGTGTGTGTGTACCTGTCCTGTAGTGTGTGTGTGTGTGTGTGTGTACCTGTCCTGTAGTGTGTGTGTGTGTGTGTGTGTGTGTGTGCCTGTCCTGTAGTGTGTGTGTGTGTGTGTGTGTGTTACCTGTCCTGTAGTGTGTGTGTGTGTGTGTGTGTGTGTGTGTGTACCTGTCCTGTAGTGTGTGTGTGTGTGTGTGTGTCCTGTGTGTGTGTGTGTGTGTTACCTGTCCTGTAGTGTGTGTGTGTGTGTGTGTGTGTGTGTGTGTACCTGTCCTGTAGTGTGTGTGTGTGTGTGTGTGTGTGTGTTACCTGTCCTGTAGTGTGTGTGTGTGTGTGTGTGTGTGTGTACCTGTCCTGTAGTGTGTGTGTGTGTGTGTGTGTGTGTGTGTGTGTGCCTGTCCTGTAGTGTGTGTGTGTGTGTGTGTGTGTGTGTGTTACCTGTCCTGTAGTGTGTGTGTGTGTGTGTGTGTGTGTGT
>CM046804.1:32372528-32390028 GCA_025617405.1 Perca schrenkii | reverse complement strand
AACGGCCGCTGGGGCAGATGAACTAACGCTAGTCTCGTTACTGTAAGTAGGCTACATTGAAACCTCCGTGAGTTAAAAGCCAATACTTATCAATGCACTCACCTGTGTAAACCGGCATCAACATGTAGAAAGCGATATTTCAATCTGCTCTGTCTGCTCAGTACACTCTTGTCCACCACGCTGTTTTACGCAAACACAGCTCTACTCTGCAAATAGCAATTTTTTTACAAAACAAGCTAAAACAAACGCTGTCGGTTTGCAGTCTGTTTATCTTAGTTTGCAGGGAATCTTGAAATTTGGACAAATTCTTATAAACTTAAAGGAACACGCCGACTTATTGGGAATTTATCTTATTCACCGTAACCCCCAGAGTTAGACTAGTCCATACATACCCTTCTCATCTCCGTGCGTGCTGTAACGCTGCCTGACGGTTCCAGCATTAGCTTAGCCTAGCACAGATCCTGCAGGTAACTGGTTCCAACTAGCCTACTGCTCCAAATTGTGACAAAAGTGACAAAATAACTCCAACATGTTCCTATTTACATGTTGTGATTTGTAGAGTCACAGCGTGTACAAAAAGCAACGTAACATGAGACACAGCCGTCTTCTAACCGTAAACAAACCGGGAACTATATTCTCAGACAGGCTTGCTGCGAGCATATCACTCCGCCCAAGTACTATATTCTTCCACCTGAGAATATAGTTCCCGGTTTGTTTGCTGTTAGAAGACGGCTGTGTCTCATGTTACGTTGTTTTTTGTACACGCTGTGACTCTATAAATCACAACATGTAAATAGGAACATGTTGGTGTTATTTTGTCACTTATTGGGAGCAGTAGGATTACTGGAACCATTCACCTGCAGGATCTGTGCTGGCCTGATGCCGCTGGAGCCGTCAGACAGCATTACAGCACACACGGAGATGAGAAGGGTATGTATCGACTTGTCTAACTCTGGGGGTTACGGTGAATAAGCTAAATTCCCAATAAGTCGGCGTGTTCCTTTAAGCTGGCTGAAGAAACCATCCTCTCTGCTGGAGCGGTATATGGATGCATTATAAGACCAAAACAAATACATGTGGTTAGGCTACTTAATATGCACGTGAATGATGCAATCGTTATGTTCGTGTTCTTCATTCTTGATAATGATGCTGGTTGTGTTATTATTATTTTGTCACAGCATCGTTTCATTGAAAATGATTATCAGTCCATTCATCATTAAAGCTGGGCTTTTCCACAACTTTTCTCTTCAGGCTCTTTGACAGTGATATTTTTGTCAGCCCATTTTCCACCAATCAGGACGCTGCATACTAAAACCATGTTTCCATAATCATAATAATAATATACAATAATAATTACAAGGTCCTGATTATAAGAAATAAATGTTATCAAATGTTGCTATGGAATAAAATTACAGATTCCCTGGATATTACATTTTGATGTGATGTCATAATTAAACTTAATGTTGACATGGCACACTAATAAACAAGAAATTTTGAAAAGGGCACTTCATATCAAAAAGGTTGCCGACCCCTGTTATAGACCCTTTGCACGTGACGTCACACTCTACTCCCGCGAATTATGGACGCCATGACGGACGGCGGAAGAGCTATTCTGTAGACGGACGGCAAGTCAAACCTATGAGTCAAAACGAGTGTGTTCGCTGTTCTTGTTCTCACATACACAATCTGCAGAGTAATCCTCACCAACACAAGCATTTATATGTATTGCCTTTCTGTTTTAAATGACTGATAAATAATAATAATAAAACTTCCTCACCCAGCTAGCTGCCGTGCTAACCAGCTGTTCCTGCTAACAGGTCCCACATAACTATCGTCGGTTATTCAGTGACCTAGCTACATATCCCCAAAAGTAAGCCGTTCCCTTGATCATTTAACTTAACACACATACAAAAAATATTGCTTAAATTAAAGATGACATGGCACGGAAACTAGCTTCAAAAGGGCCAAACAACTGAATTAAATGCGGGTTTGCGGAGCTCCTACCCCGGTTAGCCGACCAGCTAGCTGCAGCCAGAGCCATATCACTCTGCTAGCTTTGGACTGCTCGCTAGCTGCTGCCCATCGCGTCGAAATATCCACCGGTCAGCAGCGAATATAATCACAGACAAGACGATGGCTAGCTAGGTGTTACATTATGTGTGGTTAATACTGATCATAGACACTCCGTGATTTACTGCATGGATTAACGTGTGATGAATTATTTCCCAGAGCTGGGATGCGTTCAGGGATCCATTAGAAAGATGCATCGGCTCAGCCAGTGAACAACGGTACGTGCCTGTAGCTAGCTTGCCCTGCTAGCTGATAGCCGTTAGCTGCCGTCCTGTGAGTGTATTCAGACAGGCTTCTGTGATAAACATCCCAATAATAATCCACGGTGGTGTGGCTATGTCCTCCAGAGGACAGGTCATCATGTCAGGTCTGGAAGTGTATCTCCCCCCCCCAAAAAAAAGTGCGGTAGTAGCTGCTTGTTGTAGCAGGAAAAGGTAAACAGTAGTGTGCCGATCGG
This sequence comes from Perca schrenkii, assembly GCA_025617405.1. Taxonomy (NCBI): domain Eukaryota; kingdom Metazoa; phylum Chordata; class Actinopteri; order Perciformes; family Percidae; genus Perca; species Perca schrenkii. The sequence goes on along the minus strand of CM046804.1, from coordinate 32,387,501 downwards.
AGCGTAGTGTGTGAAGAGTGAAGGGCAGATTTGTTTACAAGGGAAGAAGCTTTGAGTAGCGTAACTATGGAGAACATGGCGGATGCTTGCTGCTCTGAGCGCAAGCTAAAGCTAGCCTTCGGTAACTGGAGGACAGAGCCACACCACCGCCGCTCCATGGGTTGTTATTGGGACATTTATCACAGAAGCCTGGCTGACTACACTCACCCATTGACATATCACTCACCGGACGGCAGCTAACGGCTAGCGGGGCAAGCTAGCTACCGGCAGGATCGAGACAGGGACCAGGGTAGGTGAATGTAAACAATGTCTGAAGAAGCCATAAAGAAGAAGATAGTAGTAGTAGTAGTAGTAGTAGTAGTAGTATTGCAGTTTATTTTGTGTTATTTATTTGAAACTAATGAAACTTTCCGCTCGTCTACTACACTGTTTAGCTTGGGCTTCCGGTGATTCTGCCGTCCGTCATGGCGTCGTCACGTGGTCATGGTCACGTGTTTGCAAAGGGTCTATAGCAACTAATAAGCAAACCTTTTTGACGCCTTTTTTGTCTCCTTTTTGTCGTCTTTTTGTCATCTGTTTGTCGCCTTTTTGTCACCTTTTTGTCGTCTTTTTGTCACCTTTTTGTCATCTTTTTGTCGTCTTTTTGTCGCCTTGTTGTCGTCTTTTTGTCGCCTTGTCACCTTTTTTGTCACCTTTTTGTCGTCTTTTTGTCGTCTTTTTGTCGCCTTTATTGACACCTTTTTGTTGTCTTTTTGTCGCCTTTTTGTCATCTTTTTGTCGCCTTTATTGACACCTTTTTTGTAACGTTTTTGTTGTCTTTTTTTCGTCTTTTTGTCGTCTTTTTGTCATCTTTTTGTCACCTTTTTGTTGTCTTTTTGTCACCTTTTTGTTGTCTTTCTGTCACCTTTTTGTCGTCTTTTTGTCGTCTTTTTGTCGCCTTTTTGTCACCTTTTTGTCGTCTTTTTGTTGCCTTTATTGACACCTTTTTTGTCACCTTTTTGTCACCTTTTTGTCGTCTTTTTGTCATCTTTTTGTCACCTTTTTGTCGCCTTTATTGACACCTTTTTTGTAACCTTTTTGTCACATTTTTGTCGTCTTTTTGTCGCCTTATTGTCACCTTTTTGTCACATTTTTGTCACCTTTTTGTCACCTTTTTGTCGCCTTTATTGACACCTTTTTTGTAACCTTTTTGTCGTCTTTTTGTCGCCTTGTTGTCGTCTTTTGGTCGCCTTTTTGTCACCTGTTTAGCTTGGGCTTCCGGTGATTCTGCCGTCCGTCATGGCGTCGTCACGTGGTCGTGGTCACGTGTTTGCAAAGGGTCTATAGCAACTAATAAGCAAACCTTTTTGACGCCTTTTTTGTCTCCTTTTTGTCGTCTTTTTGTCACCTTTTTGTCGTCTTTTTGTCACCTTTTTGTCGTCTTTTTGTCACCTTTTTGTCATCTTTTTGTCGTCTATTTGTCACCTTTTTGTCGTCTTTTTGTCACCTTTTTGTCGCCTTTTTGTCGTCTTTTTGTCATCTTTTTGTCACCTTTTTGTTGTCTTTTTGTCACCTTTTTGTTGTCTTTCTGTCACCTTTTTGTCGTCTTTTTGTCGTCTTTTTGTCGCCTTTTTGTCACCTTTTTGTCGTCTTTTTGTTGCCTTTATTGACACCTTTTTTGTCACCTTTTTGTCACCTTTTTGTCGTCTTTTTGTCATCTTTTTGTCACCTTTTTGTCGCCTTTATTGACACCTTTTTTGTAACCTTTTTGTCACATTTTTGTCGTCTTTTTGTTGCCTTGTTGTCGCCTTTTTGTCACCTTTTTGTCGTCTTCTGTCACCTTTTTGTCGCCTTTTTGTCATCTTTTTGTCGCCTTTTTGTCACCTTTTTGTCATCTTTTTGTCACCTTTTTGTTGTCTTTTTGTCACCTTTTCGTCGCCTTTATTGACACCTTTTTGTTGTCTTTTTGTCGCCTTTTTGTCATCTTTTTGTCGCCTTTATTGACACCTTTTTTGTAACGTTTTTGTTGTCTTTTTGTCGTCTTTTTGTCGTCTTTTTGTCATCTTTTTGTCACCTTTTTGTTGTCTTTTTGTCACCTTTTTGTTGTCTTTCTGTCACCTTTTTGTCGTCTTTCTGTCGTCTTTTTGTCGCCTTTTTGTCATCTTTTTGTCGTCTTTTTGTTGCCTTTATTGAAACCTTTTTTGTCACCTTTTTGTCACCTTTTTGTCACCTTTTTGTCGTCTTTTTGTCATCTTTTTGTCACCTTTTTGTCGCCTTTATTGACACCTTTTTTGTAACCTTTTTGTCACATTTTTGTCGTCTTTTTGTCGCCTTGTTGTCGCCTTTTTGTCACCTTTTTGTCGCCTTTTTGTCACCTTTTTGTCGCCTTTATTGACACCTTTTTTGTAACCTTTTTGTCAGATCTTTTTATTAAGCCTTGTTGTTAGTCTTTTTTGTTGCCTTTTTGTCACCTTTTTTGTCAGATCTTTTTTGTCAGCCTTGTTGTCAGTCTTTTTTGTCAGCCTTGTTGTCACCTTTTTGTCACCTTTTTTTGTCAGTCTTTTTGTCGCCTTTTTGTCACCTTTTTGTTGTCTTTTTGTCGCCTTTTTGTCGCCTTTTTGTCGCCTTTTTGTCACCTTTTTGTCACCTTTTTGTCGATCTTTTTGTCGCCTTGTTGTCGATCTTTTTGTCGCCTTGTTGTCACCTTTTGTCACCTTTTTGTCAGTCTTTTTGTCGCCTTGTTGTCGATCTTTTTTGTCGCCTTGTTGTCACCTTTTTGTCACCTTTTTATTAGATCTTTTTGTCGCCTTTTTGTCACCTTTTTGTCATCTTTTTTGTCGCCTTTTTTGTCGCCTTTTTGTCAGCCTTTTTGTAACCTTTTTGTCGTCTTTTTGTCGCCTTTTTGTCATCTTTTTGTCGCCTTTTTGTCACCTTTTTGTCGTCTTTTTGTCGCCTTGTTGTCGTCTTTTTGTCGCCTTTTTGTCACCTTTTTGTCGTCTTTTTGTCGCCTTGTTGTCGTCTTTTTGTCGCCTTGTTGTCACCTTTTTGTCACCTTTTTGTCGTCTTTTTGTCGCCTTTTTGTCACCTTTTTGTTGTCTTTTTGTCGCCTTTTTGTCGCCTTTTTGTCGCCTTTTTGTCACCTTTTTGTCGTCTTTTTGTCACCTTTTTGTCACCTTTTTGTGACCTTTTTGTCGTCTTTTTGTCATCTTTTTGTCACATTTTTGTCGCCTTTTTGTCGCCTTTTTGTGACCTTTTTGTCGTCTTTTTGTTGCCTTTATTGACACCTTTTTTGTCACCTTTTTGTGACCTTTTTGTCGTCTTTTTGGTCATCTTTTTGTCACCTTTTTGTCGTCTTTTTGTCGCCTTGTTGTCGTCTTTTTGTCGCCTTGTTGTCACCTTTTTGTCACCTTTTTTGTCATCTTTTTGTCGCCTTTTGTCACCTTTTTGTTGTCTTTTTGTCGCCTTTTTGTCGCCTTTTTGTCGCCTTTTTGTCGCCTTTTTGTCACCTTTTTGTCGTCTTTTTGTCACCTTTTTGTCATCTTTTTGTCGCCTTTTTGTCACCTTTTTGTCATATTTTTGTCGCCTTTATTGACACCTTTTTTGTTACGTTTTTGTCACGTTTTTGTTGTCTTTTTGTCGTCTTTTTGTCGTCTTTTTGTTGCCTTTATTGACACCTTTTTTGCCACCTTTTTGTGACCTTTTTGTCGTCTTTTTGTCATCTTTTTGTCACATTTTTGTCGCCTTTTTGTCGCCTTTTTGTGACCTTTTTGTCGTCTTTTTGTTGCCTTTATTGACACCTTTTTTGTCACCTTTTTGTGACCTTTTTGTCGTCTTTTTGTCGCCTTTTTGTCACCTTTTTGTTGTCTTTTTGTCGCCTTTTTGTCGCCTTTTTGTCGCCTTTTTGTCACCTTTTTGTCGTCTTTTTGTCACCTTTTTGTCATCTTTTTGTCGCCTTTTTGTCACCTTTTTGTCACCTTTTTGTCGTCTTTTTGTCGCCTTGTTGTCGTCTTTTTGTCGCCTTGTTGTCACCTTTTTGTCACCTTTTTGTCGTCTTTTTGTCGCCTTGTTGTCGTCTTTTTGTCGCCTTGTTGTCACCTTTTTGTCACCTTTTTGTCGTCTTTTTGTCGCCTTTTTGTCACCTTTTTGTTGTCTTTTTGTCGCCTTTTTGTCGCCTTTTTGTCGCCTTTTTGTCACCTTTTTGTCGTCTTTTTGTCACCTTTTTGTCACCTTTTTGTGACCTTTTTGTCGTCTTTTTGTCATCTTTTTGTCACATTTTTGTCGCCTTTTTGTCGCCTTTTTGTGACCTTTTTGTCGTCTTTTTGTTGCCTTTATTGACACCTTTTTTGTCACATTTTTGTGACCTTTTTGTCGTCTTTTTGGTCATCTTTTTGTCACCTTTTTGTCGTCTTTTTGTCGCCTTGTTGTCGTCTTTTTGTCGCCTTGTTGTCACCTTTTTGTCACCTTTTTGTCATCTTTTTGTCGCCTTTTTGTCACCTTTTTGTTGTCTTTTTGTCGCCTTTTTGTCGCCTTTTTGTCGCCTTTTTGTCGCCTTTTTGTCACCTTTTTGTCGTCTTTTTGTCACCTTTTTGTCATCTTTTTGTCGCCTTTTTGTCACCTTTTTGTCATATTTTTGTCGCCTTTATTGACACCTTTTTGTTACGTTTTTGTCACTTTTTGTCGTCTTTTTTGTCATTTTTTGTCGTCTTTTTGTTGCCTTTATTGACACCTTTTTTGTCACCTTTTTGTGACCTTTTTGTCGTCTTTTTGTCATCTTTTTGTCACATTTTTGTCGCCTTTTTGTCGCCTTTTTTGACCTTTTTTTGTCGTCTTTTGTTGCCTTTATTGTCACCTTTTTGTCGTCTTTTTTGTCATCTTTTTGTCACCTTTTTTTGTCTTTTGTCCCTTTTGTTGTCACCTTTTTGTCGTCTTTTTGTCACCTTTTGTTTGCTATCACCTTTTTGTCGCTCTTGTCACCTTTTTGTCGCCTTATCGCCTTTTTTGTAACCTTTTTGTCACATTTTTGTCGTCTTTTTGTCGCCTTATTGTCACCTTTTTGTCACATTTTTGTCACCTTTTTGTCACCTTTTTGTCGCCTTTATTGACACCTTTTTTGTAACCTTTTTGTCGCCTTTTTGTGACCTTTTTGTCGTCTTTTTGTTGCCTTTATTGACACCTTTTTTGTCACCTTTTTGTGACCTTTTTGTCGTCTTTTTGTCATCTTTTTGTCACCTTTTTGTCGTCTTTTTGTCGCCTTCGTTGACACCTTTTTTGTCTATTTCTTGCCTTTTTCTGCAGGTTTTGTTGACACCTTTTTTCAATTCAATTTTATTTATAGTATCAACTCATAACAAGAGTTATCTCGAGACACTTTACAGATAGAGAAGGTCTAGACCATACTCTATAATTTACAAAGACCCAACAATTACAGTAATTGCCCCCAAGAGCAAGCATTAAGTGTGAGGAAAAACTCCCTTTTAGGGAGAAACCTGGGACAGACCCAGGCTCTTGGTAGGAGATGTCTGACGGTGTTGGTTGAGTTGAGATATTTTATCACTATATCTGATATTTTATAAGATTTTATCTAATATAATAATACGTCAGAATATATTCTAATAACCATTTCATATTCATGCACAGTTCAGGTGCTGGAAGCAGAACATAATTGGCATTACTTTTATGTGAGGGTAGACTAATTTGGATTTATTTCAGTTTTGTATGTTATTATGTATCATTTGTCCTTTTCCGGTTGGTTTTAATGGTTCTGTGTGTCGTACTTTAAGACTCGGCCGAGTTATCTTATCGCCTAAGGAATAAATATAATTACTCATTAACAGCCTGGTTCAGTGTCAGTTTATTACGGTTTAAAGTTCCTGTTACTAATCACCTTCAGGTAGCCTTCTGTAGCACACACAGCTAGGGCCCTATCTCACACCCAGCTCAGCACAAAGCCCGATGCAAAGTCTCTTTGCTAGTTTAAGACCGTCCAGCGCCAGCGTCGTTTAAATAACTAATGCACCTGCACCCATCTGTGGCCCGTGGGCCTGCTGGTCTTACAGGGAGGTGTGTTCAGGTGCATTCTGGGCGTATTGCTATCTTAGATTAGATTAACCTGAGTCAAATTCCTTGTTTGTTCGTGCAAACCTGGCCAATAAAGCTGATTCTGATTCTGACTGAGGGAGAGGGAAGTGATCACACCATTGACCAACAAAAACCTTATTGCATTATTGTAATAATACACAATAACACAGCATTTCATTGTTATTTTAACAGAGCATTAGTAAAATGCTCCTAGGCTTGTGCACAGTGCGTGCACACTATGCTTGTTACACACACAGGGACACACAGCAGCACACACACACACACACACACATACACACACACACACACACACACACACACACACACACACACACACATGCAGAAGATTACAAATAAAGCTGCTACACTAAGCCTTTAGTTAGCCAGTGTTAGCGGCTACACTGAGCCTTTAGTTACCCAGTGTTAGCGGCTACACAGAGCCTTTAGTTACTCAGTGTTAGCGGCTACACTGAGCCTTTAGTTACTCAGTGTTAGCGGCTACACTGAGCCTTTAGTTACTCAGTGTTAGTGGCTACACTGAGCCTTTAGTTAGCCAGTGTTAGCGGCTACACTGAGCCTTTAGTTAGCCAGTGTTAACGGCTACACTAAGCCTTTAGTTAACCAGTGTTAGTGGCTACACTGAGCCTTTAGTTAGCCAGTGTTAGCGGCTACACTGAGCCTTTAGTTACTCAGTGTTAGCGGCTACACTGAGCCTTTAGTTACCCAGTGTTAGCGGCTACACTGAGCCTTTAGTTAGCCAGTGTTAACGGCTACACTGAGCCTTTAGTTACCCAGTGTTAGCGGCTACACTGAGCCTTTAGTTAACCAGTGTTAGCCGCTACACTGAGCCTTTAGTTAACCAGTGTTAGCGGCTACACTGAGCCTTTAGTTAACCAGTGTTAGCGGCTACACTGAGCCTTTAGTTAACCAGTGTTAGCGGCTACACTGAGCCTTTAGTTAACCAGTGTTAGCGGCTACACTGAGCCTTTAGTTAACCCAGTGTTAGCGGCTACACTGAGCCTTTAGTTAACCCAGTGTTAGCGGCTACACTGAGCCTTTAGTTAACCAGTGTTAGCGGCTACACTGAGCCTTTAGTTAACCAGTGTTAGCGGCTACACTGAGCCTTTAGTTAACCAGTGTTAGCGGCTACACCGAGCCTTTAGTTAACCAGTGTTAGCGGCTACACTGAGCCTTTAGTTAACCAGTGTTAGCGGCTACACTGAGCCTTTAGTTAACCAGTGTTAGCGGTTACACTGAGACAGTGGCTACACTAAACATGGTTATTTTAGCTGCTAAATTGAACCATTAGCTAACAACTGCAGAACCAAACAAGCTAACCTCTTGATTGAACCAACAGTTGAAAATGTTGGGTTCACTTCCTGCTCAACGTGATACTTAAAAGTGAATCCTAATCGTAGCAGTATTTCAATTCACATCATGGAATTTCAGAGTTTAATTCAGAATTAAGCGTTTTCGTCGTCTTCAAGCTGAATCTCCACATATCTTACATTAAAACACAGGTCTGTTAGGAATTACATAAATTACATGAATAACAACTTGAACAACAAATACTGACAATTACAAATGTAAACACAACGCCCTCCCCACCACTCACACATCAACACAAGAGTAAATACTGATCCTGCAAAGTACCGTAGCACTTTTCTTTTCTTGTAAAAAACAAAACTAAGGCGACTGAGTGGAATAATCATTGGCACTTTCTCCAAACTAATTTCTGTGAACACTGTGAAGTTATGGTTTAACACACTGGTTCTCAAACTGTGGCACGAGTACCACTGGTGGTACGTGAGCTCCCTCTAGTGGTACATTAGCTACCTCTAATGGTACGTTAGCTCCCTCTAGTGGTACGTTAGCTACCTCTAGTGGTACGCGAGTTCCCTCTAGTGGTACGTTAGCTACCTTTAGTGGTTCGTAAGCTCTCTCTAGTAGTACGTTAGCTACCTCTAGTGGTACGTTAGCTACCTCTAGTGGTACGTAAGCTCTCTCTAGTAGTACGTTAGCTACCTCTAGTGGTACGTTAGCTACCTCTAGTGGTATGCGAGTTCCCTCTAGTGGTACGTTAGCTACCTCTAGTGGTACGTTAGCTCTCTCTAGTAGTACGTTAGCTACCTCTAGTGGCACGTTAGCTACCTCTAGTGGTACGTAAGCTCTCTCTAGTAGTACGTTAGCTACCTCTAGTGGTACGTTAGCTACCTCTAGTGGTATGCGAGTTCCCTCTAGTGGTACGTTAGCTACCTCTAGTGGTACGTTAGCTCTCTCTAGTAGTACGTTAGCTACCTCTAGTGGCACGTTAGCTACCTCTAGTGGTACGTTAGCTCTCTCTAGTGGTACGTTAGCTCCCTCTAGTGGTATGTTAGCTACCTCTAGTGGTATGCGAGTTCCCTCTAGTGGTACGTTAGCTACCTCTAGTGGTACGTTAGCTCTCTCTAGTAGTACGTTAGCTACCTCTAGTGGTACGTTAGCTACCTCTAGTGGTACGTTAGCTCTCTCTAGTAGTACGTTAGCTACCTATAGTGGTACGTTAGCTCCCTCTAGTGGTACGTTAGCTCCCTCTAATGGTACGTTAGCTACCTCTAGTGGTACGTTAGCTCTCTCTAATGGTACGTTAGCTACCTCTAGTGGTACGTTAGCTACCTCTAATGGTACGTTAGCTCCCTCTAATGGTACGTTAGCTACCTCTAGTGGTACGTTAGCTACCTCTAGTGGTACGTTAGCTACCTCTAGTGGTATGTTAGCTCCCTCTAGTGGTATGGTTAGCTCCCTCTAGTGGTACGTTTAGTGTTAAAACAGAATATATGACACATTGGTATTAAATCTCTATATAATACTATTGAAATACTACAACATTTAGAGTAATGATATTTAAACTATGATCAGTTAAAATGAATTTAAAATAAGTGTTTCCTTACGTGTTCATATTTTTGCTTCCATATCAGCCTGCTACGTAAACAGGTGAACGGAGTACGCATACATCCACGATTAGCTACAAAGCTAGAGGGAAGGAGGAGGTACATATAGGCCTATGCTTCTCTATTTTATCATTGGCCATAATAGGATGCACCAAATCCAGGATTCGGCTAAATATTGGGCTTTTTGACGGGGTTGGGTTTCTGCCGAAACTTTGATTTTTTTTCCCAGGGAACCGAACCCTACGCATGCACTCGGCGCGCTACGCTGGTCGCCGTCGCCACTGATTACGGGAAGGTGTTTACGTAGGTGGAGCATTCAATGCAGTAGGCTGTGAGAAAGTGGACATGGATCTGGTGAGCAGTAGGCTGTGAGGAAGTGGACATGGATCTGGTGAGCAGTAGGCTGTGAGGAAGTGGACATGGATCTGGTGAGCAGTAGGCTGTGAGGAAGTGGACATGGATCTGGTGAGCAGTAGGCTGTGAGGAAGTGGACATGGATCTGGTGAGCAGTAGGCTGTGAGAAAGTGGACATGGATCTGGTGAGCAGTAGGCTGTGAGGAAGTGGACATGGATCTGGTGAGCAGTAGGCTGTGAGGAAGTGGACATGGATCTGGTGAACAGAAAAAGTTGTTGTTTGGCTGTACTTTCAGTCAAAAGAAGGCCATTCAAGTCCAGCTACATGTTCAATCTGTTCAATGCTGATTGGTCTGGTGGTGGCGAGGACCCTAAACTATACACAACATGGCCGCTGCTACAACATCTGGTCTGAAACATCTGAAAGAATACGAGTTGTGCATGAAGGAATCTCCAGACAGCAGCCAGAATGCAGCAACTTCAGGTACAGCAGAGGAAGGACAGTCCCTGTTTACTTCATTCATGAGTTTACTGGGTTCATGGACTGAGGATGGGAGGAGGAGTCAGCACAATCTCAACCAGGGGATTCAGGATTCGGGCGAAACCCCAGCGTTAACTGTCCGTTGCTATAGTAGGGTTATAGCTAGGGATCGACCGATACGGGCTGCCGATTTTCTTGAGCCGATATTTGGAGCCGATACTGCTTTTTCTCCCTCAATTTACATGAAAAAAATGTAAAACCCTGCCACACTGGCTTAGTTTTCAGAATCTGCTCTGCTCTGCCATTTCTTTAAAAAGAATACACAAAGACACAGATCAGTGTCACTTCTGCAATCATCCTACATTCATATATCACCAAAATTATGTGTGCAGTGTGCATCATATGGACGTCTGTAAATAATGCTAAACTATCGGAGAACTCAGCAGCCGATAAAATCGCTATATCACTAGTTATAGCCTGTGCTTCTCTATTTTAACATGGGCCATAAGATAAGAGTTTCTGTGTAAAATACTAGAGAACACCCCCTCTTGTGAGGATAGGATAAAAGCTTGAGGGAGAGAACAGATCGGAGCTCATAATTCGAAGGACAACTTGTTGGACTGAGCTCTGATTTGATGTCTGTTGCTAGGGAAACTTAGACTCTGTTTGTGAACCCACAGCTGTGTTGTAACTCGTATGCTGGACTCCGTAAACTCCGCTTAACTGAACTCTTCGTCTCAGATTGATCCTTAAACCTAAGTCTGATTAAAGAAGGCGCGGGAATTAATATATCCTGGTGCGCCAGCGAGATCTACGTCATTTTGATGTCACATTTGCGCGCTAGCTCGGCTATACGGCGCCGAGCACGTTCCCTACAGGTACCAGCTCGCATTTTAACGAACCAACAGAGGTCTATTTTAACGTGGTCTAACAAATAACGGTGGTACAGTACGTGGAGAGCCTGATATTCTCTGAAGTGGTGTGTGGGGTAAAACAGTTGGAGAACCAGTGGGTTTAATAGATTATAACACGATGACAGTCAGATAGTCTGGGAGGAATGTGGACGATAAAAAAGTTCATTTTTTAACCTTCGTTTTTTCATTCATTTACTTGTCTAATGCACAAAACTCTCTGGCCTGCCCCTTCCTTCGTTTAATCATCCACATAATCATCCTGGTTGTTCATACACTGAATGCTTTCATTCCCATCCTGCTCGGTCACTTCTCTATTCGTGCTTTCGTTCATTCCTCCCTTCCTGCTTTCTCTTTTCTGACCGGAAAGAATATACAGTCACTTCAACACCACATAGGTTGCCATCAGGGCAGCTGCTCCATTTGAAGTTACAGTATATATACACATATGTATATGTTTATATACATATGTGTATATATATATATCCCTTATCATTGCAGATTTGCCGAAGTTTGAGTCCAAATGCTATCGTGGCAGTCGAACTCCCTCCTAACGTAATAGGGCAAACATTTCATTTCAAGTACAACCTCGTCAGCCTTGGAAAAACTCATGTCCTGTTTTTCGTACCCGGTCTGGTACTACGAATCCAAATAATACAGTATATTTAACTTGCTGCCGTGACCGTCGTGATTCTGTACCTGAGACAGAAAGGTAGGTCCGTTCGATATGCTTCGGCTCCTCGTCTTTCTACACAAGTTTATGGAAATAAAATGCTGTTCACGGTCGTTCCTTTTCGTCCTCTGTCTCTCGTATCCTTTTGTGTCTCATGTGGTCCTTTTGTGTCTCATGTGGTCTTTTCCTTCTGGCTGCAGCTGCTGTCTGAAGCCTCCAGGGGGCGCTCGTTGGGCTCCTGGAGAAGGCTCTTCTGCTGGTCTTTGAGGCGGAGGTGTCTCGGTTTGACCGGCAGCGCCACAGCCAGCAGAACGCAGCCGATGTGGAGGCTGCAGTACCAGGACCTGCAGGCAGAAGCCACCAGGTGAGAAGAGATTTCAGGTGATCTTAACGCCCATGTTGCAGGGTAACCACCACTGTTGATTAATAGGTACATATAGCACTCAATATATGTATATCATTGTTAAAAATGTCTCCAAATAGCGTTAAAGGCTAGGAGTTTTTACTGCCAGTGAATAGCACCAAGTGAAAGTCAATGTTTTATTTATATCTAGTGACAGTGATCATGTCGTTAGTTCAGATAAGTACCGGTAAACTTATCTAGATCTAGAAAATACAAGACATCATGCTAGCTATCAAACAACTAAAATTCAATGTAAGTTATAGAAGAATGTTGTATGGTTTCCATACAATGTACATCCATGCATCACTTTTATTTTGGGGGCGATTTTGGTTGTTAAGAAACCCATATTTTTGGACTGCGTCACTGACCTGTAGAACTTGACGGACGGACCCACGGACAGCAGGACGAAAGGCACCACCGTGTAACAGATGGCGATCTGAGTGGCCGCCCACGTGATGACATCATAGAGCGCTTTATGGCTGGGCGAGTGCAGGAAGTGAGGCCGAACGTTGTGTCGCACCTGAGAGAAAAAGACAGCTTAGTTAACCAGTATTAAATTATTATTATTTATTAATAATTATTTACATTTTTTTTCTCAAATTATTTTGACATTTTTTCTCACAATTATTTAAATATTTTTTCTCAAATTATTTTAACTTTTTTTCTCAAATTATTTTGACTTTTTTCTCAAATTATTTTGACTTTTTTCTCAAATTATTTTGCCTTTTTTCTCAAAATTATTTTGACTTTTTTTCTCAAAATGTGTGCCCGAACTTTGTGTCGCACCTGAGAGAAAAAGACAGCTTAGTTAACCGGTGTTAAATTATTATTATTTATTAATAATTATTTTGTCTTTTTTTCTCAAATTATTTTGACTTTTTTCTCAAAATTATTTCAATTGTTTTTCTCAAATTATTTCGAATTTTTTCTCAAATTATTTTGACTTTTTTTCTCAAAATGTGTGGCCGAACTTTGTGTCGCACCTGAGAGAAAAAGACAGCTTAGTTAACCAGTATTAAATTATTATTATTTATTAATAATTATTTACATTTTTTTTCTCAAATTATTTAGACTTTTTTTTCTCAAATTATTTTGACTTTTTTCTCAAAATTATTTTGACTTTTTTTCTCAAAATGTGTGGCAGAACTTTGTGTCGCACCTGAGAGAAAAAGACAGCTTAGTCAACCAGTATTAAATTATTATTATTTATTAATAATTATTTTCTTTTTTTCTCAAATTATTTTGACTTTTTTTCTCAAATTATTTCAATTGTTTTTCTCAAATTATTTTGACTTTTTTCTCAAATTATTTTGCCTTTTTTTCTCAAAATTATTTTGACTTTTTTTCTCAAATTATTTTGACTTTTTTTCTCAAATTATTTTGACTTTCTTTCTCAATTTATTTTGACTTTTTTTATCAAAATTATTTCAATTAGTTTTCTCAAATTATTTTGACTTTTTTTCTCAAATTATATTGACTTTTTTTCTCATAATTATTTTGTCTTTTTTTCTCAAAATTATTTAATCTTATTCTCAAATTATTTTGACTTTCTTTCTCAAATTATTTCAATTTTTGTTTCCTCAAAATATTCTGACACTTTTCACAAATTTCTTACATTTTAGAGACCAAACAACTATACATTCATCCAGACATTAACTGTTAATGTCTTAAAGGGCTAATCATCATCAGCTAACAGCTAACGGTTAGCGGGGTTAGCTCACCGCTCTAGCAGCCAGCGTGATGACGATGCCGGTGAGGAAGGTGAGGTAGTAACCCGGGTACGCTCCGTGCCACATGGCCGACAGGATGAAGGTGGCTGCTGTCGGGTGGTAGGGGCATCGCTCGTAACACACCCTGCCGACCAGGGGTCAGAGGTCAGAGGTCACAACAATGGCTCACATGTGCAACACAGGTTATATATATGTGTGACAAAAAGGCAACAACAAAGCTGACAAAAAGGCTACAAAAAGGCGACAACAAAGGTGAGAAAAAGGTGACAAAAAGGCGAGAAAAAGGCGACAAAAAGGTGAGAAAAAAGTGAGAAAAAGGTGAAAAAAGGCGACAACAAAGGTGACAAAAAGGCGACAACAAAGGCGACAAAAAGGTGACAAAAAGGTGACAAAAAGGCGACAACAAAGGTGACAAAGAGGTGAGGAAAAGGTGAGAAAAAGGCGACAAGAAAGGCGAGAAAATGGCAACAACAAAGGCGAGAAAAAGGTGACAACAAAGGTGACAAAAAGGTGACAAAGAGGTGAGAAAAAGGCGAGAAAAAGGTGACAACAAAGGCGACAAAATGGTCCCCTAATACTGTATCTGAAGTCTCTTTTATATAGACCTTAGTGGTCCCCTAATACTGTATCTGAAGTCTCTTTTATATAGACCTTAGTGGTCCCCTAATACTGTATCTGAAGTCTCTTTTATATAGACCTTAGTGGTCCCCCTAATACTGTATCTGAAGTCTCTTTTATATAGACCTTAGTGGTCCCTCTAATACTGTATCTGAAGTCTCTTTTATATAGACCTTAGTGGTCCCTCTAATACTCTATCTAAAGTCTCTTTTATATAGACCTTAGTGGTCTCCTAATACTGTATCTGAATCACACCTATCACCATTTCTAGCCACTGGGGGAACTCATATTAATGTTAATAAACCTCCTAAAGTGACATTTTGGGACCCCATATTGTATGTGTTGAGACCTTTTGAGCCAGTGAGCCGTCTGGATGTTCCAGTTGTCGAGGAAGACTTTGAAGCTGGTGGCTAACTGAAACAACAACAAAATAATGAGAGAAAATCAGAGTTTGATTCATAAAATCCATCCAGTAATATCCAGATGTGTAATATCCAGATGTGTGAGGTCCTAGATGTCTGGCGCTGACCTCGATGTTCAGGATCCTCAGGTTGGAGATGAGGTCCCAGCGAGGAGAGCCGTCACTGGCGTAGCCGTTGAAGCCGAAGCCTGCTGCGTTGTTTATAGCGTCAGCTGGAGGGGTTAAAAAGGTCAGAGAAGGTCAGAGAAGGTCATAGAGGTCAGAGAAGGTCAGACAGGTCAGAGAAGGTCAGAGAAGGTCAGAGAAGGTCAGAGAAGGTCAGAGAAGGTTAGACAGGTCAGAGAAGGTTAGACAGGTCAGAGAAGGTCAGAGAAGGTCATAGAGGGTCAGAGAAG
>CM046804.1:32365028-32370028 GCA_025617405.1 Perca schrenkii | reverse complement strand
TGTGTGTGTGTTGGTGTGTGTCTATATGTGTAACTGTGTGTGTGTGTGTTTGTGTGTGTGTCTGTGTGTGTATATGTGTAACTGTGTGTATGTGTGTGTCTGTGTGTGTGTCTGTGTGTATATATGTGTGTGTGTCTGTGTGTGTGTGTATATGTATGTTTGTGTGTGTGTGTGTGTGTGTGTGTGTGTGTATATATATGTATGTCTGTGTGTGTGTGTGTGTGTGTGTGTGTGTGTGTGTGTGTGTATATGTATGAATATTTGGGACACCCACCTAGCGTCCAGACGAAGTAGTACTTGGGTCTGGTGGTGAGCATGGACAGGTACAGGTAGACCAACCGGGTGTAGAACGGCGTTTTGGCGATGAAGTCGTCGTCGATGTTTCGCTCCACGGGGAAAACTTTACACACCGACAGGAAGACCAGCAGGCAGAAGAACGAAGTAGCCACCTTACGCACCACCTCGGTCTGGGGACACACATTCATTCTGGTTTATTCTGAAAATATCTCACATTCATTCTTTGTTTTATTCTGAAAGGATCTCACATGTATTCTTTGTTTTGTTCTGAAAATATCTAAAATTAATTCTGGTTTGTTTTATTTTGAAAATATCTCACATTAATTCAAGTTTGTTTTATTTTGAAAATATCTCACATTAATTATTTGTTTTATTCTGAAAATATCTCATATTATTTCTTTGTTTTATTCTGAAAATATCTAACGTTAATTCTTTGTTTTATTCTGAAAATATCTCACATGTATTCTTTGTTTTATTCTGAAAATATCTCACATTAATTCTTTGTTTTATTTTGAAAGGATCTCACATTCATTCTTTGTTTTATTCTGAAAATATCTCACATTTATTCTTTGTTTTGTTCTGAAAATATCTAAAATTAATTCTGGTTTGTTTTATTTTGAAAATATCTAACATTAATTCTTTGTTTTATTCTGAAAATATCTCACATTCATTCTTTGTTTTATTCTGAAAATATCTCATATTCTTTGTTTTATTCTGAAAATATCTCACATTAATTCAAGTTTTTTATTTTGAAAATATCTCACATTAATTCTTTGTTTTATTCTGAAAATATCTCATATTATTTCTTTGTTTTATTCTGAAAATATCTAACATTAATTCTTTGTTTTATTCTGAAAATATCTCACATTTATTCTTTGTTTTATTCTGAAAATATCTCACATTAATTCTTTGTTTTATTCTGAAAGGATCTCACATTCATTCTTTGTTTTATTCTGAAAATATCTCACATTTATTCTTTGTTTTGTTCTGAAAATATCTAAAATTAATTCTGGTTTGTTTTATTTTGAAAATATCTAACATTAATTCCTTGTTTTATTCTGAAAATATCTCACATTCATTCTTTGTTTTATTCTGAAAATATCTCATATTCTTTGTTTTATTCTGAAAATATCTCACATTAATTCTGGTTTTATTCTGAAAATTTCTCACATTAATTCTGATTTTATTCTGAAAATATCTCACATTCATTCTTTGTTTTATTCTGAAAATGTCTCACATTCATTCTTTGTTTTATTTTGAAAGTATATCACATTCATTCTTTGTTTTATTCTGATAATATATCACATTCATTCTTTGTTTTATTCTGAAAATATCTCACATTTTTTGTTTTATTCTGAAAATATCTCACATTAATTCTGGTTTTATTCTGAAAATATTTCACATTAATTCTTTGTTTTATTCTGAAAATATTTCACATTAATTCAAGTTTGTTTTATTTTGAAAATATCTCACATACATTATGTTTTATTCTGAAAATATCTCACATTAATTCTTTGTTTTATTCTGAAAATATTTCACATTAATTATTTTTTTTATTCTGAAAATATTTCACATTAATTGTTTGTTTTATTCGGAAAGGATCTCACATAAATTATTTGTTTTATTTTGAAAATATCTCACATTAATTCTTTGTTTTATTCTGAAAATATCGCACGTTCATTCTTTGTTTTTTCTGAAAATATTTCACATTCATTTTTTGTTTTATTCTGAAAATATCTCACATTAATTCAATTTTGTTTTATTTTGAAAATATCTCACATTAATTCTTTGTTTAATGTGTTTAATGTGTTTAATTCTTTATTCTTTTCGAGTAAAGAAAAGTTAAAAATTTAAATTTTTTTGTTGTTGAAAAAAATGACCAACAAACTTATTTACTTACGAACTTACTTACGAACCTACGAACTTACTTACTTACGAACCTACGAAGTTACTTACTTACAAAATTACTTACGAACCTACGAACTTACTTACTTACTAACCTACGAACTTAATTACGAACCTACGAACTTACTTACGAACTTACTTAAGAACCCACAAACTTATTTACTTTCGAACTTACTTACGAACATACGAACATACGAACCTACGAACTTACTTACTTACTTACGAACTTACGAACTTACTTACTTAGGAACTTACTTACGAACTCACAAACTTGTGAAAAAAAGGGGAAAAATGTGGAAAGAAACGTTAAGAAAAACGAAGGAAAACCACCGCAAATGGCGGAGAAAAATCCTGACGACAACATAGCAGAAAAACGCGATAAATAGGCAACAATAAAACGACAGAAACAACTGAAATCTTAGTTAGGGCGCCAAAACGACAACAGATGCGAAACGCCAAAGATGTCGATAAAAGCGCATAAAATGTCGGAACAAGTGACAAACGAACTTACTTAAGAATCTACAAACTTACTTACTAACCTACGAACTTACTTACGAACCAACGAACTTACGAACTTGCTAACAAACTTACTTACTAACCTAAAACCTTACTTACGAACCTACGAACTTATTTATAAATCTACGAACTTACTTACGACCTTACTTACAAACCTACAAACTTACTTACGAAACTACGAACTTACTTATTAACCTACGAACTTACGAACTTGCTTACAAACTTACTTACTAACCTACAACCTTACTTACGAACCTACGAACTTACTTACAAATCTACGAACTTACTTACGACCTTACTTACAAACCTACAAACTTACTTACGAACCAACGAACTTACTTACGAACCTACAAACTCACTTACAAATCAACCTTACTTACGACCTTACTTACAAACCTACAAACTTACTTACGAACCAACGAACTTACAAACTTACGAACTTCCTTACGAACCTACGAACTTACTTACTTACGAACTTACTTACTAACCTACGAACTTACTTACTAACCTTCGAACTTACTTTCTTACGAACTTACTTACTAACCTACGAGCTTACTTACTTACGAACTTACTTACTAACCTACGAACTTACTTACTAACCTACGAGCTTACTTACTTTCGAACTTACTTACTGACAAACTTACTTACTAACCTACAACCTTACTTACGAACCTACAAACTTACTTACGAACCTACGAACTTACTTACTTACGAACTTACTTACTAACCTACAAACTTACTTACTAACCTACAAACTTACTTACGAACTTACTTACTTACGAACTTACTTACTAACCTACGACCTTACGTACAAACCTACAAACTTACTTACGAACCTACAAACTTACTAACGAACTTACTAACGAACTTACTTACAAACTCACTTACGAACTTTATTAAGAACCCACATACTTATTTACTGGTAGGAAACGACATAGATGCCGATAAACATGCATTAAATGTCGGAAACAGTGACAATAACAGCTGAAATCTGGCCTTCTTAAAGCACCACACTGTGCCGTGTGTTTGTGGTGGCGTACGTTTGGTGAGGGCTCGCTCTGCCTCAGCTTGCAGTTGGACTTCCTGTCGGCGTCCTGGTCTCTATGGCGACGGGGGTCTCCCTCGATGAAGGCGATGTAATCGTTGTAGGAGCAGGTCGGCCCGGCCAGGATCCCCAAAAAGTTACAGTTGTAGCTGAAGTACTCCAGAAGACTGGGCATCCTCCTAAATACACACAGGTACACACACACACACACACACAAGGTACACACACACACACACACGGTATACACACACACACACACACACACACACACACACACACAAGGTACACACACACACACACACGGTATACACACACACACACACACACACACAAGGTACACACACACACACACACACACGGTATACACACACACACACACACACACACAAGGTACACACACACACACACACACACGGTATACACACACACACACGGTATACACACACACACACACACACACACACAAGGTACACACACACACACACACACACACACACAAGGTACACACACACACACACACACGGTATACACACACACACACACACACACACACACACACACAGGTACACACACACACACACACAAGGTACACACACACACACACACACACAAGGTACACACACACACACACACACACACAAGGTACACACACACACACACACACGGTATACACACACACACACACACAAGGTAGTATCACACACACACACACACACAGTATACACACACACACACACACACACACACAGGTACGCACACAAGGTCACACATACACACACACACATACACACACACACACGGTATACACACACACACACACAGGGTATACACACACACACACACACACACACACACACACACACACAGGGTACACACACAGAAACACACATACACACAAAAGGTACACACACACACAGGGTACACACATAGACACACAAATACACACACACACACAAGGTACACACACAGACACACACACACACACACACACACACACACACACACAGACACACGGTACACACACACAGACACACACACACACAAGGTACACACACACACACACACACACACACACAGTGTAGACACACACAATCACACACACACACAGAGACACACACACACACACATGCACACACACACACACACACACACACACACACACACACACACACACACACACACATTAGCTAAGAGATTAATCTACCAGTTAGCTCCTCTGGTAGCTAAGAGATTAATC
>CM046804.1:32327306-32329806 GCA_025617405.1 Perca schrenkii | reverse complement strand
AGAAGGCCGACAGCAACGCACACAGCTGGCACACCACAAAGTTCACCTGCAGACACACACAGACACACACACACAGACACACACACACACACACACACACAGACACACACACACAGACACACACACACACACACACAGACACACACACACACAGACACACACACACACACACATACAGACACACACACACACATACAGACACACACACACACACAGACACACACACACACATACAGACACACACACACACATACAGACACACACACACACACACACACAGACACACACACACACAGACACACACAGACACAGACACACACAGACACACACACACACACACACACACACACACACACACACACACACACACACACACACACACACACACACACACACACAGACACACACACACACATACAGACACACACACACACACACATACAGACACACACACACACAGACACACACACACACACACACACACAGAGACACACACACACAGACACACACACACACACACAGACACACACACACACACACAGACACACACACACACACAGACACACACACACACACAGACACACACACACACACACACGACACACACACACACACAGACACACACACACACACACACACACACACAGACACACACACACACACACACACACACACACAGACACACACACAAGAAACAAGCAGCAGTGTAAAGTTAACGAGCAATTAAGCACCTTAAATGTCCATCCACTAAAAGTTCTGTCGTTGCTTCTGACAGATTATTATTCTACGTGTCCGACAACATTATGGGATGGATCCCTACAGAGATAGACCTTTTAGTTAAAGAGTAAGATCCTTTTAGTTTAACATGAAACAGCCCCGAAATCACCATCACCAAACTCCACCAGACTCCATGTAAATAATCAGGACTTTTAGCGTGTATAGAGCCAGCATATCTCCACCAGACTCCATGTAAATAATCAGGACTTTTAGCGTGTAGAGAGCCAGCATATCTCCACCAGACTCCATGTAAATAATCAGGACTTTTAGCGTGTATAGAGCCAGCATATCTCCACCAGACTCCATGTAAATAATCAGGACTTTTAGCGTGTATAGAGCCAGCATATCTCCACCAGACTCCATGTAAATAATCAGGACTTTTAGCGTGTATAGAGCCAGCATATCTCCACCAGACTCCATGTAAATAATCAGGACTTTTAGCGTGTATAGAGCCAGCATATCTCCACCAGACTCCATGTAAATAATCAGGACTTTTAGTGTGTATAGAGCCAGCATATCTCCACCAGACTCCATATAAATAATCAGGACTTTTAGTGTGTATAGAGCCAGCATATCTCCACCAGACTCCATGTAAATAATCAGGACTTTTAGTGTGTATAGAGCCAGCATATTTCCACATGTAAATGGGTGATTTAAGGGTTTATTTCAACCAAACCAGAGTGGTGATTGTTGGAACAGTGGAAAGATGAACCAAGATGGCTTTTGGTAGTTTTATTTAGTTTCTGTCCGCTTTGAATGAAGTGTGTTTTACGATGATAAAAGTCCTGATTATTTACATGGAGTCTGGTGGAGATATGCTGGCTCTATACACGCTAAAAGTCCTGATTATTTACATGGAGAACTTTTAGTGGACTCTAACTGCTGCTGAACATTAGTCCTGTAGGGTTACATTACAGCTCGGTTCTGGTTTAATACTGGACCAGGTTTGGTGATTGTTGGTTCCATCAGACACTCAGAAACATGGAGACAGAGAGGCCAGTGTTAGTGTCCATGCTGGCGGAGGCTTGTGTGTATTTTGAAGTGTTTTCAGAGTGTTTGAGTGGAATAAGTGTCGTCATCCTTCTGTGACGTCTCTGCTGATAAATTTAGAGCTTCGTAGATATTTATAGTGTGAGCTACGAGCTGCTGTCCGGCAGACAAATCACCTCACACAGGATCTATATCTGCTGCTGCTGTTCTGCCACAGCAGGGATCCTCAAAGTCATTACTCAAAGGTCTGCATATGGTTTTCAGTTTAAGGTCGCAGGGCCGGAACGATTGGCAATGACAAAATAGCATTTTATCAACCCACTTTTAACTTTTAAGTGACATACAAGACAATGTCTCCATGTTTCTGATGAGAACAATGCTGGCTCTATACACGCTAAAAGTCCTGATTATTTACATGGAGTCTGGTGGAGATATGCTGGCTCTATACACACTAAAAGTCCTGATTATTTACATGGAGTCTGGTGGAGTTTGGTGATGGGGATTTCAGGGCTGTTTCATGTTAAACTAAAAGGATCTTACTCTTTAACACATGTTTCCCATTTTTGTGTTTCTGAGTGTCTGATGGAACAACAATCACTGAACCTGGTCCAGTATTAAACCAGAACCAAGCTGTAATGTAACCCTACAGGACTAATGTTCAGCAGCAGTCAGAGTCCACTAAAAGTTCTGTTGTTGCTGCTGACAGACTCTGATTATTATTAGTGTCTGACAA
>CM046804.1:32319806-32322306 GCA_025617405.1 Perca schrenkii | reverse complement strand
GTATGTTGTGTCCTTTGTATGTGTGTTGTGTCCTTTGCATTAGTGTTGTGTCCTTTGCGTTAGTGTTGTGTCCTTTGTATGTGCGTTGTGTCCTTTGTGTGTGTGTTGTGTCCTTTGCGTTAGTGTTGTGTCCTTTGTATGTGCGTTGTGTCCTTTGTGTGTGTGTTGTGTCCTTTGCGTTAGTGTTGTGTCCTTTGTATGTGCGTTGTGTCCTTTGTGTGTGTGTTGTGTCCTTTGCGTTAGTGTTGTGTCCTTTGTATGTGCGTTGTGTCCTTTGTGTGTGTGTTGTGTCCTTTGCGTTAGTGTTGTGTCCTTTGCGTTAGTGTGTGTGTGCCACTGTATTTACTAACCTATTTATTTCGTTTTACTGCACTACATTTATCTGACACCAACCAAACTCTGTGCAATTTTCAGACTATTTAAGAAAGCCCACAAAATGTCAGATATATTCACACCTATATGTTGGTGATAGACGGGCCAAATCAACCAATCAGATCAACGAAGCATATGAAAATACAACCACGAGCCAGGCTACCCCTGCTGCTGCTGCAGGCCAAGCATAGCTCGTTAGCTCAGCAAGCTAGCAACATGTCGGTAAAGGAGATTTGCCGAATTTAGCAATAAAATAATAAAAGACACCATTTCAGGTTCCTGGTCCATATTCCAAAAGAAGGATCCAAGAGGAAAAAAGTATTAGCGAGCGGCTAACACAGGGGTGTCAAACTCAGTTTCCCAGAGGGCCACACTGGAAAATGAGAACCACATCAAGGGCCAGAGATTATGCTTTGATTTAAGAGAAAAAGTCAAATATTTTGACTGTAATATTGCATGACACAAAATGTAGATGTCTTCTCACTTACATTTTGGGCCTCATAATGCCCCAAAAAAGTTAGTCAAAAAAGTTCCTCAGCCAGCGAAAAATACGTTGAATAAAAGCACCAAGAAAGTTGGAAAATTATCTGAAAAAGTGCCCAAAACATCGTAAAAACGCCAAAAACTTCCCGAAAAAGTGGCAAAACAATTAGTAAAGCATCAAAAACGTTAAAGTGCCTAAAACATTGAAAAAAAAAAAAGCATAAACCGCCGGAATCAAAAATGTAAAAAAAAAAAAGCACCGAAAACTTTGGAAAAAGCAACAAAAACTAGGTGGGTCTAAATTAAATGTGAATCTAAATGGAAATGTGGACCGGATCAAAACCTCCGAGGGGCCGGATTTGGCCCTCGGACCTTGAGTTTGACACATGTGGGCTAACAGAATAGAGAGCCGAAGTCCCGCCCCTTCCCCTTAAGTCAGAAAAAATATGAATGGTAGTGAACGGGGAGAGGCAAATTATTTTTTGATCCCGTTTGAATTGAGCCATGGATTACACATATGATGTTCGTCAATTTAAAAGATAATTTTTCAACCGAAGAAAGTCTCAGTTAGCCGTAGGTTTGTCGTAGTACCACTTAGTTTAGTGTGAGACCGCTCAGTGGACTACATCTCCCAGTGGACTACATCTCTCAGTGAACTACATCTCTCAGTGGACTACATCTCCCAGTGAACTACATCTCTCAGTGGACTACATCTCCCAGTGAACTACATCTCTCAGTGGACTACATCTCTCAGTGAACTACATCTCTCAGTGGACTACATCTCCCAGTGAACTACATCTCTCAGTGGACTACATCTCTCAGTGGACTACATCTCTCAGTGGACTACATCTCCCAGTGGACTACATCTCCCAGTGGACTACATCTCCCAGTGGACTACATCTCTCAGTGGACTACATCTCCCAGTGGACTACATCTCCCAGTGGACTACATCTCTCAGTGGACTACATCTCCCAGTGAACTACATCTCTCAGTTGACTACATCTCTCAGTGGACTACATCTCCCAGTGGACTACATTACATCTCCCAGTGAACTACATCTCCCAGTGAACTACATCTCTCAGTGGACTACATCTCCCAGTGGACTACATTACATCTCCCAGTGGACTACATCTCTCAGTGGACTACATCTCTCAGTGGACTACATCTCTCAGTGGACTACATCTCCCAGTGGACTACATCTCCCAGTGAACTACATCTCTCAGTAGACTACATTACATCTCTCAGTGGACTACATCTCCCAGTGAACTACATCTCTCAGTGGACTACATCTCCCAGTGAACTACATCTCTCAGTGGACTACATCTCTCAGTGAACTACATCTCTCAGTAGACTACATTACATCTCCCAGTGGACTACATCTCCCAGTGGACTACATCTCTCAGTGGACTACATCTCCCAGTGGACTACATCTCCCAGTGGACTACATCTCCCAGTGGACTACATCTCCCAGTGGACTACATCTCCCAGTGGACTACATCTCCCAGTGGACTACATCTCCCAGTGAACTACATCTCCCAGTGGACTACATCTCCCAGTGGACTACATCTCCAAGTGGACTACATCTCCCGTTTCACACAATCTACCTCACCTAGCTTGATGCTAGTTTGCTCAATTCAAACTGGAT
>CM046804.1:32307306-32314806 GCA_025617405.1 Perca schrenkii | reverse complement strand
TTGTGAATAACTCCGTTAATTGTCAGAGCACATGCAGATAAAGTTCAAAAATATAAATAAACAGAAGAACAGCTGTGAATCAAAATCAACATCTGTTAATATATACAGTCATAAAACCTTTAATACACATCTACAAATATAAACCTGTGTGTGATTGGCCTCTAAGTGATGATAATAACTGTTTCCTGTTGTGTGTGTCTGTGTCTATGTGTGTGTGTGTGTCTGTGTGTGTGTGTGTATTTGTGTGTGTTCAGGATGTCGGTCGCCCCCCCGAGGAGAAGATCAGCGCTCCACCTGTCAGTAAGGTACGTTCACTTTCACCCAACTCCCAATATCTTCAATATCTGCAGATTAAAGTGATAATATATATTTATACACATATATATATATATATACACACACACACACACATATACACATACACACACACACACAAATATACACACACACACACACACACATAGACACACAAACAAGAGACAATTTAATGGTTAATTGCAATTATTTCAGAGAGAATTATTACAGCTCTAATAGATCACTATTTCATTACCACTATAGAGGGAATAGTGACTCATACAAACACACAGAACAGAGGTGTGTACTGTCCCTTTAAGCTGCAGCTAACTGGGTGTGTACTGTCCCTTTAAGCTGCAGCTAACTGGGTGTGTACTGTCCCTTTAAGCTGCAGCTAACTGGGTGTGTACTGTCCCTTTAAGCTGCAGCTAACTGGGTGTGTACTGTCCCTTTAAGCTGCTGTCAGCTGGGTGTGTACTGTCCCTTTAAGCTGCAGCTAACTGGGTGTGTACTGTCCCTTTAAGCTGCAGCTAACTGGGTGTGTACTGTCCCTTTAAGCTGCTGTCAGCTGGGTGTGTACTGTCCCTTTAAGCTGCTGTCAGCTGGGTGCAAAAGCACCACTTTAAATCTTGTGTTTACCATAAATGTGCTCAGAAGTTTCTTGAAATAAGTAATTGCAGCTAACTGAGTATAAAAATGTCACTAATCGACTAAAGAAATCTGTAGTCTACTAAGTACCCTAAAAGCTGCTGTCAGATTAGTGTGTACTGATCCACTTTAAGCTGCTGGCAGCCCTAATGTACTGTCCCTTTAAGCTGCAGTCAGCTGGGTGTGTACTGTCCCTTTAAGCTGCAGTCAGCTGGGTGTGTACTGTCCCTTTAAGCTGCAGTCAGCTGGGTGTGTACTGTCCCTTTAAGCTGCAGTCAGCTGGGTGTGTACTGTCCCTTTAAGCTGCAGTCAGCTGTGAGCTGATAGCTGCTGTGTCCCTGTTGTGCACAGATCCCCAGATATAAAGGAGGACAGAGTCAGACAGCAGCCAAGGTAACAGCATGCAGAGAACTATTAATCAGCTTCATGCTTCTCATACTAAGTTTAGGATCCATTTCTGTGTGAAAGGGCCACACACACCTCACGTAGAAAATAGAGCAGGATCTCCACGGCTTAGACTCACGCACCACTAACACACTGCTCTCGCCAGTTCCATTGATCCTAGTGGAGCATTCGTTAAGGCCAATCAGTGCTTCTGAGTTGTATCACCACTGTGGGTACGTACGTAGGTACTAGAGGTGTTGAAATTATTCAAATAATCGGCCATAATCGATTATTTCTGTTTATAATTTAATGTAGGCCTAACAACATTTCTGTTTACATATTCTGGTATGTTTTTGCACATTCAGGAGGTGCCATGTGTTCAGTGCTGTATAGTTTTATGTATCCAGTTTATTTAGTATTAGAGCACTGCAGAATGTTTGGTTTTTGAAGCTTGAAAAGCTATGAATTAAATATCCTACATGGCTTTAATAGAAACATGGATTTGACGCATCGTGACGCATCGAGATATCGAAACGCTGACACGATAATCGTAATGGAATCGGGAGATGAGTGAAGATTCACACCTCTAGTAGGTACGGGGCTCTAAGGCTGATTCATGCTTCTGTGTTAAATGTACACCGTGGTAACGTACGTAGAGATACCGAACCTACGCTGTAGCCTGACTAGCTCCTCCTAAAGATAATCAGTCACTCTCTCACTCACTCTACCACACACACAAACACAGACTAAGGAGAAAGCTGTGTGTGGAGCCTCCACAGAAGCATGAATCAGCCTTAAGGCGTGCATCATGTAGCCGTCCTGTTAAAGACTAATCTCACCACATCACTCAGCTGAAGTTTGCTCTGAATCTGAAGCAGAAGCTGAAGCTAAAGCTAAATCTGAAGCTAAAGCTGAATCTGAAGCTAAAGCTAAAGCTGAATCTGAAGCTAAAGCTGAATCAGAATCTGAAGCTAAAGCTAAATCTGAAGCTAAAGCTGAATCTGAAGCTAAATCTAAATCTAAATCTGAAGCTGAAGCTGAATCAGAATCTGAAGCTAAAGCTGAATCTGAAGCTAAATCTAAATCTGAAGCTGAAGCTAAAGCTGAATCAGAATCTGAAGCTAAATCTGAAGCTGTAGCTAAAGCTGAAGCAAATGCAAAATCTGAAGCTGAATCTGAATCTAAATCTCTAAATCTGAAGCCAATGCTGAATCTGAAGCTAAAGCAGAATCTAAATCTAAATCTGAAGCTAATGCTAAATCTGAATCTGAAGCTAAATCTGCCATTTCTTGTCTTGGTGTGACCCCCCAGGATCTGGGGAGCGACTCGTCTCTGGGGAAAGCAGACTTCCAGCCGACGGGCTTCAGACTCAGCGAGACGTCTGACAGGAAGAGGAACCAGAACCAGGACCAGGACCCGGACCTGGACCAGGAGGTGGAGGACGATCACGATGAAGGAGACGATCACGATGAAGGAGACTCCTTCTTCGATGACCCGCTGCCCAAACCACAGAAAACGTACGGCTGGTGAGGACACCCCAACGTTTCCAGAATCAGTTTAATTCATATCCGAATCAGTTTAATTCAGTTTAATTCAGTTTAATTCATACCAGAATCAGTTTAATTCAGTTTAATTCATACCAGAATCAGTTTAATTCATACCAGAATCAGTTTAATTCAGTTTAATTCATACCAGAATCAGTTTAATTCATACCAGAATCAGTTTAATTCAGTTTAATTCATACCAGAATCAGTTTAATTCATACCAGAATCAGTTTAATTCAGTTTAATTCATACCAGAATCAGTTTAATTCAGTTTAATTCATACCAGAATCAGTTTAATTCAGTTTAATTCATACCAGAATCAGTTTAATTCAGTTTAATTCATACCAGAATCAGTTTAATTCAGTTTAATTCATACCAGAATCAGTTTAATTCAGTTTAATTCATACCAGAATCAGTTAATATCGGCTAAGTATTCGTGATAGACCGATTTCATCGATATTTGCAGCTGCTGAGTTCTCCGATAGTTTTTGTTTCCCACCATTATTTACAGACAGGCAGCTCTGTGTTGCTGGAGACGCTCCCTCCATCCCTCTCTCCTTCCTCCCTCCCTCCCTTCCTTCCTTCCTCCCTTCCTCCCTCCTCCCCTCTCTCCTTCCTCCCTCCCTCCCTTCCTTCCTTCCTCCCTCCCTCCCCTCCCTCTCTCCTTCCTCCCTCCCTCCCTCCTTCCTTCCTTCCTCCCTCCCTCCCTCCCTCTCTCCTTCCTCTCTCCCTTCCTTCCTTCCTTCCTTCCTTCCTTCCCTCCCTCCCTCCCTCCGTCCCTCCCTCCCTCCCTCCTTCCTCCCTCCCTTCCTCCCATCCCTTCTTCCTTCCTTCCTCCCTCCCTCCCTCCTCCTCCCTACCTCCCTCCCTACCTCCCTCCCTTCCTCCATCCTTCCTCCCTCCCTCCCTCCCTCCCTCCTCTCCTCCCCTCCTCCTTCCCTCCCTCCCTCCCTCCTTCCTTCCTTCTCCCTTTCCTTCCTCCCTCCCTTCCTCCCTCCTTCCTCCCTCCTTCCTCCCTCCCTCCTCCATCCTTCCTCTCTCCCTTCCTTCCTTCCCCTTCCTTCCTCCCTCCCTCCCTCCTTCCTCCCTCCCTCGCTCCCTCCCTCCCTCCCTTCCCTCCCTCCCTCCCTCCCTCCCTCCCTCCCTCCCTCCCTTCCTCCCTCCTCCCTCCTTCCTCCCTCCCTCCCTCCTTCCCTCCCTCCTTCCTCCCTCCCTCCTCCTCCCTCCCTCCTCCCTCCTTCCTTCCTTCCTCTCTCCTTCCTTCATTCCTTCCTTCCTTCCTCCCTCCTTCCCTCACTCCCTCCATTCCTCCCTCTCTCCTCCCTCTCTTCCTCCCTTCCTCCCTCTCTCCCTTCTCCTCCCTCCCTCCCTCCATTCGTCCCTCCCTCCTTCCCTCCCTCCCTCCCTCTCTCCCTTCCTTCCTTCCTCCTCCTCCTGTTCAGTCTCTAGTTTTCTCCTTCTCTCTGTTTTTAATTTCTCATCCTGCTGAAAAGAGGGATATCCAGCGGAGGAGGAGCAATCCTGGAAGTGCAACATCAACGATATAGACCAAACATCTAAAATCTCTCCTTCCCTTCCTTCCCTCCCTCCCTCTCTCCCTCCTTCCTTCCTTCCCTCCCTCTCTCCCTCCTTCCTTCCCTCCCTCCCTCTCTCCTCCTTCCTTCCTTCCCTCCCTCCCTCTCTCCTTCCTTCCTTCCCTCCCTCTCTCCCTCCTTCCTTCCCTCCCTCCCTCTCTCCCTCCTTCCTTCCTTCCCTCCCTCCCTCTCTCCCTCCTTCCTTCCTTCCTTCCTTCCTTCCTTCCCAAGACTTTGGGCACGTCTGATGTAACAGAATGTAATGTCTCTACAAAGCCATATTTCAAAACACCTTCCCCAAAAGAAAGTGCAGAAAATGTACTTCTACTACAATCTCTGTCCTCTTGTTTCACAATAAAAGCATCCCATTTGGGCTTTTATTGTGAAGTATGTTAAGGAAGTGATGGTCCCGTCTCAGTGTCTCAGTGTCTCTGCTCTGACAGATTGTCCCTCTGATGGTCTCACCTGTCCAGGTGTCTCTCTTCTTTTACCTTACAGTCCTTAAACTTTCACCTCTGTCTGTTGTTGATGTCCCTGCTATGTCACGAAGGGTTAACTTTGGTTTTTGTCCAACCTGGACTCTATTTCCCATCATGCATTGGTGTCTGAGTGTCTGATGGGAACAACAATCTATGAACCTGGTCCAGTATTAAACCAGAACCGAGCTGTAATGTAACCCTACAGGACTAATGTTCAGCAGCAGTTAGAGTCACTAAAAGTTCTGTTGTTGCTGCTGACAGACTCACATTATTATTCTAAGAGTCTGACAACATTATGGGATGTATCCCTACAGAGATAGACCTTTTAGTTAAAGAGTAAGATCCTTTTAGTTTAACATGAAACAGCCCCAAAATCACCATCACCAAACTCCACCAGACTCCATGTAAATAATCAGGACTTTTAGCGTGTGTAGAGCCAGCATATCTCCACCAGACTCCATGTAAATAATCAGGACTTTTAGCGTGTATAGAGCCAGCATATGTCCACCAGACTCCATGTAAATAATCAGGACTTTTAGCGTGTATAGAGCCAGCATATCTCCACCAGACTCCATGTAAATAATCAGGACTTTTAGTGTGTATAGAGCCAGCATATCTCCACCAGACTCCATGTAAATAATCAGGACTTTTAGCGTGTATAGAGCCAGCATATCTCCACCAGACTCCATGTAAATAATCAGGACTTTTAGCGTGTATAGAGCCAGCATATCTCCACCAGACTCCATGTAAATAATCAGGACTTTTAGCGTGTATAGAGCCAGCATATCTCCACCAGACTCCATGTAAATAATCAGGACTTTTAGCGTGTATAGAGCCAGCATATCTCCACCAGACTCCATGTAAATAATCAGGACTTTTAGCGTGTATAGAGCCAGTATATCTCCACCAGACTCCATGTAAATAATCAGGACTTTTAGCGTGTATAGAGCCAGCATATCTCCACCAGACTCCATGTAAATAATCAGGACTTTTAGCGTGTATAGAGCCAGCATATCTCCACCAGACTCCATGTAAATAATCAGGACTTTTAGCGTGTATAGAGCCAGCATATCTCCACCAGACTCCATGTAAATAATCAGGACTTTTAGCGTGTATAGAGCCAGCATATCTCCACCAGACTCCATGTAAATAATCAGGACTTTTAGCGTGTATAGAGCCAGCATATCTCCACCAGACTCCATGTAAATAATCAGGACTTTTAGCGTGTATAGAGCCAGCATATCTCCACCAGACTCCATGTAAATAATCAGGACTTTTAGCGTGTATAGAGCCAGCATACCTCCACCAGACTCCATGTAAATAATCAGGACTTTTAGCGTGTATAGAGCCAGCATATCTCCACCAGACTCCATGTAAATAATCAGGACTTTTAGCGTGTATAGAAACTAAATAAAACTACAAAAAGTCGTCTTGGTTCATCTTTCCACTGTTCCAACAATCACCACTCTGGTTTGGTTGAAATAAACCCTTAATTCACCCATTTACATGTGGAGATATGCTGGCTCTTTACACACTAAAAGTCTGTATTAATTAATTAATTAATTAATTAATTAAAATAATACTATCTTTAATTAAAATAATACTAGTTTTAATTAAAATACTATTTTTAATGAAAATAATACTATTTTTTAATTAAAATAATACTATTTTTTAATTAAAATAATACTATTTTTTAATTAAAATACAATTTTTAATTAAAATAATACTATATTTAATTAAAATAATACTATTTTTAAATTAAAATAATACTATCTTTAATTAAAATAATACTCTTTTTAATTGAAATAATACTATTTTTAATTTGATCTCGCTTCGTTTTCTCTTTGGACTTTCAATTAGAATTATGAATAAATATTAATTACTCCATATAATATTGGCCCAAAATCAAAGACTGTTCCCATCAGTCACTTAGACACTAAAACATTGGAAAACAGGCTTTCCCTTTTAAATGTCTATGTATCTTTACTTTACTTCCTTTTCTTGTTTCCTTATGTCCTACCTGTCCCGCCTTGCTTCCTACCTGTCCTGTCTCCTTGCCTGTCCCCGGCAGTGTTGACCCCCTGAGGGAGGAGTGTCTCTCTGGGCCCGTCCTGTCCCACCTGAGGCGAGGCAAAAGCCTCAGCGAGTGAGTCTCTACGGCCGCCTTGTCCCCTAATACTGTATCTGAAGTCTCTTTTATATAGACCTTAGTGGTCCCCTAATACTGTATCTGAAGTCTCTTTTATATAGACCTTAGTGGTCCCCTAATACTGTATCTGAAGTCTCTTTTATATAGACCTTAGTGGTCCCCTAATACTGTATCTGAAGTCTCTTTATATAGACCTTAGTGGTCCTCTAATACTGTATCTGAAGTCTCTTTATATAGACCTTAGTGGTCCTCTAATACTGTATCTGAAGTCTCTTTTATATAGACCTTAGTGGTCCCCTAATACTGTATCTGAAGTCTCTTTTATATAGACCTTAGTGGTCCTCTAATACTGTATCTGAAGTCTCTTTTATATAGACCTTAGTGGTCCCTCTAATACTGTATCTGAAGTCTCTTTTATATAGACCTTA
>CM046804.1:32294212-32297563 GCA_025617405.1 Perca schrenkii | reverse complement strand
AACTGTGTTAACGTTAGATATATTAAACTGGTAAACTGTGTTAACGTTAGATATATTAAACCGGTAAACTGTGTTAACGTTAGATATATTAAACTGGTAAACTGTGTTAACGTTAGATATATTAAACTGGTAAACTGTGTTAACGTTAGATATATTAAACTGGTAAACTGTGTTAACGTTAGATATATTAAACCGGTAAACTGTGTTAACGTTAGATATATTAAACTGGTAAACTGTGTTAACGTTAGATATATTAAACTGGTAAACTGTGCTAACGTTAGATATATTAAACCGGTAAACTGTGTTAACGTTAGATATATTAAACTGGTAAACTGTGTTAACGTTAGATATATTAAACTGGTAAACTGTGTTAACGTTAGATATATTAAACCGGTAAACTGTGTTAACGTTAGATATATTAAACTGGTAAACTGTGTTAACGTTAGATATATTAAACTGGTAAACTGTGTTAACGTTAGATATATTAAACTGGTAAACTG
Organism: Perca schrenkii; assembly: GCA_025617405.1. Classification (NCBI taxonomy): domain Eukaryota; kingdom Metazoa; phylum Chordata; class Actinopteri; order Perciformes; family Percidae; genus Perca; species Perca schrenkii. The sequence goes on along the minus strand of CM046804.1, from coordinate 32,297,063 downwards.
TGTTAACGTTAGATATATTAAACCGGTAAACTGTGTTAACGTTAGATATATTAAACTGGTAAACTGTGTTCCTCAGATGACGATGATGAATACGACGATGACTTCAACAGGTAAGAGCCTTCAGTTCTCCGGGTTTGGTTTCTCAGGGTGGGGCTGTGTGTGTTTGTGTGTGTTTGTGTGTGTGTGTGTGTGTGTTTTTGTGTTTTTGTGTGTTTGTGTGTTTGTGTGTGTGTGTGTGTGTTTTTGTGTTTTTGTGTTTTTGTGTGTTTGTGTGTTTTTCGCCGTTTTACCACTTTTGTTTGTCGCTAAAACAACAAAATGAAGAAAGTGCCACGCGGCGGTCTGATCTCTGACGGGAGGGGTGTGAGCTGGTTGTTGTTGTGTCTTGTTGTGTATTGATGTGTTGTTGTTGTTGTTGTTGTTGTTGTTGTTGTTGTTGTTGTGTGTGCAGCCATCGGTCAGATCTGTCCCGGAGTGAGATCAGCATCGGGGAGGAGATAGAGGAAGTTTCCATCGAGGGACCAGACAACAGCGACAAGGTGACAATACACTGAAACGTTAGGGAATACAATATGCTGGCTCTATACACGCTAAAAGTCCTGATTATTTACATGGAGTCTGGTGGAGATATGCTGGCTCTATACACGCTAAAAGTCCTGATTATTTACATGGAGTCTGGTGGAGATATGCTGGCTCTATACACGCTAAAAGTCCTGATTATTTACATGGAGTCTGGTGGAAATATGCTGGCTCTATACACGCTAAAAGTCCTGATTATTTACATGGAGTCTGGTGGAGATATGCTGCCTCTATACACGCTAAAAGTCCTGATTATTTACATGGAGTCTGGTGGAGATATGCTGGCTCTATACACGCTAAAAGTCCTGATTATTTACATGGAGTCTGGTGGAGATATGCTGGCTCTATACATGCTAAAAGTCCTGATTATTTACATGGAGTCTGGTGGAGATATGCTGGCTCTATAAACGCTAAAAGTCCTGATTATTTACATGGAGTCTGGTGGAGATATGCTGGCTCCCGTGTCCGTAGCGTTGTGCGTCTTTAAATGTGTGTCTCCTGTGTGTGTTTGTTGTGCAGTTTGATGACATCACTCAGGACCTGAGCGTCTCTCAGCTGAGCCAGAGTCACGGAGCCGACTACATGGAGGAGGTGGCCTGACCCCGCGTCCCAGCATGCACCTCTTTCGTATCGCCCCAATATTTAAGTCTGTACAGTTTCAATGAGAGAAATAAACTTTGTTTGTATTGAGATTTTTTAGATTCAGAGCTTCAGTTTGTGTCTTCAGGGTCGAAGAATGTTTGAACCTAACGGACGACACACATAAACACACACACACACACACACACACACACACACACACACACACACACACACACACACACACACACACACAGACACACACACCTAACTGTCGACATTAAGAAACAATCCCCGAATAAAACGTTGATAATAGGAGCAGAAACATCCCAGAGATTTTTGTCTCCTTTTCCAAGTATTTATTTTTTTCGTGTTTTGTCGCATTTTTTTTTTCCAGGTTTTTGTGGCATTTTTTTTACGTTTTTGTCGCTTTTTTTTAACGTTTTTGTTGTTTTTTTTGTTTTGTTGTTTTTTTTGCATTTTTCAGGATTTTTGTCTCCTTTTCCAAGTATTTATTTTTTGAATGTTTTTGTCGCTTTTTTTCGAGGTTTTTGCTTCCTTGTCTGAGTTTTTTATGGACAATTTTCCAACGTTTTTGTCTCCTTTTTTGGCCTTTTTTTTTTTTCCAGTTTTGTCTCTTTTATTTTTTAAAGATTTTTATGGAAAAGAAATTCTGAGTCCATACAGACATGTCCCGGGACCTCCCCACTCTCTCTCTCCCTAGAAAACTAAAGGATGAGTCTGTAATAAAAGAGAGAGGGAATAATCATAACCAAACGTACCTTTTTAAGTTGAATTTTGGACACGTAGGAAGCGTCATCATCTCATAAAGCCTCGTTCATATTTTAGATTTCTGATCTTCACGTTTGGCACACTGCGTCTCACTGGACTTTAAATATTTGTTGACGTTTTTATTGAATTGTGACCATTCAGAGATTGCTGAATTAGCTTTTAGCGCTTCCTTCTTCTCACAGACTGGTGACCACAAAGTCATTCAATTCACACACACACACACACACACACACACACACACACACACACACACACACACACACACACACACACACACACACACACACACACACACACACCTGAAGTTTCTGCAGGATGTTGAGACTCTTGTTCTGCTTTACATCTGAAATAAGAAAACAGATTGAGGGGAAAACCGCTGATGTGATGAGAGAGATGTAATAAAGAGCTGAAACAGAGAATGGGGGAGTTACTGAAAGAGGAAGACCTGAATTAGTGGTTTCACACACACACACACACACACACACACACACACACACACACACACACACACACACACACACACACACACACACACACACACACACACACACACACACACACAGACACACACACACACACACACACACACACACAGACACACACACACAGACACACACACACACACACAGACACACACACACACACAGACAGACACACACAGACAGACAGACACACACACACACACACACACACACACACACACAGACAGACACACACAGACAGACAGACACACACACACACACACACACACACAGACAGACACACACACACACACACACACAGACAGACACACACACACACACACACACACACACACACACACACACACACACACACACACACACACACAGACACACACACACACACACACACACACACACACACACACACACACAGACAC
>CM046804.1:32269212-32291712 GCA_025617405.1 Perca schrenkii | reverse complement strand
AGTTCCTACAGGTCCAGTTGCAGAAAGAAGACTGATGATTATGTTGCACGTTTTCTTAAAAGATGCGATGGAATATGAGGGATATTTGTGCAATTTTATGCAATGAAATTGTGGAAATTTGCAAAAATTGCAGTTTGATGAAAAAGAGAAAAATAAACACTGCTTTTATTTTTTACTTTATTTAAAAAAAATAGTTTACAGATATTCAGTCATCGCAAGACGTAAAGAAATAAGATACAAAATATATAGAAATAATATAATATGAAAGTAAAAATTAAAGTAATAGTCCAAACAGAGGGAAATAAAAGAGACAGACTTTCAAACATCGTTAATAAAATATGATAATATAATATATATTATAATAATAATATATTAATATGAATATATATAATAATATATATATATATATATAATAATTATATCTAATAATAATATATAATAATAATATATATAATAATAATAATATATAATAATAATATATATATAATAATAATAATAATATATAGCAATAATAATATATAACAATAATTATATATATAATAATAATAATTATATATAATAATAATATTCATAATTTTTCAACTTTCTGCTAAGATATATCATTGGACTTTTTTGCTACGAAAATGCGAGGATTATGAAATCATGCAAGCCCCAAATATTTTGCGTGGAAATCGGCAATTTATGCGGCGAAAGTGCGCATAAATATGCAGACTTTGGCTGATTATGCGTTGAATTGGACTGGTGTACACAATATACCATACAATATATATCACTAACAGTAGAATAAGGTCAAGATATCAAAGTTCAGCTTAAATTAAAAGCCAATAAATTAATAATGGGTCTTAAGCATGGACTTGAACGCTTCAACGGTCCGAGCAGTTCTCACATGAACAGGTGGACCATCAGCCAATGAAAAGGCTCGCTCACCTTTGGTGTTTAACCTGGATCTGGGCACATGGAGGAGCATCTGATTGGACGACCTCGGTGCTCTGACAGGTGTGTAGACATGTTAGAGCTCCGATTCAATAAGAAGGCCACAACCCATTTAACACAGGACCTAATGAGTCACATACATGGTAGTAGTTTAGAATGAGAGTCTGCAGGTAACAGTGGAGCATGGTGGAGGCTCCCTGCTAAGGTAGGGGCTGCATTTCTACAAATGGAGCTGGAGATGTGGTCAGGATTAATGGTGAGAAACACCAGCAGATACCTCTCCATCAGGGAGGGGTACGATTGGCCCCAAATGTATTCTACAGCAGGACAATGACCCCAAATATTCAGCCGAGCTCACTGAGAACTAGGGCTGAAACCATTCCTCCAATAACTCGAATAACAAACAGCTGGTTGCTCTCTCTCTCTCTCTCTCTCTCTCTCTCTCCACGGAGAGCAGCTGATCAACGATCTAATAGCAGAAGTGTAACAGAGCTGTCTAGCATTGTAATCAAATATATAAATGAAAATAGCTTGAGTATAACTAATATTAACATATAAGCCCACTCTATATACAGATCAGACTCAGGTTGAAACTGAAAGTTAAGTTGCACGACTTAATGTTGTGCAACTTAACTTACAACTATGTTTATGTACAGTATGCTTAATGTAGGCCTTAGTTTGAGGTTGATATACTTCAAAAAACAATGTAATATGGCACTTAAATGCACTTAATATGTTATAGTTATTTTGAGATATGATATTGTAAGCAATGTAGGCAATACAAATGTTGCTTTCTCATCCGATTAATCGATGGAATAATTGGTAGGATACTCGATTAGTAAAATAATCGATAGCTGCAGGCCTAGTGAGAGCTATGTTCAGGTCTTGGAAGTGATGGGACCACATGAAGAGACAGGGGTCAGTTCTCCAAGATGTCAGGAACAACCTACCAGCCCACTTCCTGCAAACACTGGGTGCAAGTGGACCGGGGGGTGGGGGGGGGGTGGTCCCACCAAATATGGATTTAATTTAGATTTCTCTTCTGGTCATTCACTGCATTTGGTTAATTAACTATTAACACTTCAATTTTTGAAAGCATTCTTAGTTTAGAGCGTTTTTTCATAAAGGCCTAAAACTTTTGCACAGTACTGTATGTATGTATACATACAGTACTGTATATATATATATATACACACACACACACACACACACACACACACACACACTTGTACAGGTACAAATGGCTTTGTGTATTTCATGACTTCCTTATGACCCAAATCAGCAAACCTTTGGATCTTATAAACTACTGTAACACACACACCGACACACACAGACACACACACACACACACACACACACACACACACACACACACACACACACACACACACACACACACACACACACACACACACACACACACACACACACACACTTAACCTCAGTAGAGGAGCTGCCTGCATCTATTAGTGTTATTGTGAGACTGGTGTAGGAGCTAAAACTAACAAAGACACTAACTCCCATCTGCAAAGTAAGTGTGTGTGTCTGTGTGTGCCTGTGCATGTGTGTGTGTGTGCATGTGTATATCTGTGTGTGTGTGTGGGGGTGTCTAGGTCAAGGTAACTTTATTTATACCCTAAGGTAGATTTGGCTTACAGTGGGAAGTTGTGTCCTTTTTACAGACCCACATACACATGCATACATACACACAAATGGCAGCAGACTGTTAGGACATAAAAACGTAACAAAGGAAACATCCCTGTTCATAAAAAATACACAAAGTCAAAGGTTCCGCAGGCACAATATTGGTAGTAATAAAAATAAACCAAATGCAGCAGATCTGTATTTCTACTACTTATTTAGTATACGTATGGCCGCTGGGACAAAGCTGTTTCTGTATCGCTGGTACTTTATACCTGCGTCCCGACGGTAGAAGCTGAAAGTCACCATATAACGGGTGGGAATGGTCTTTCAGAATAGTTCCAGCTATCCTCTGTAACTGTTTAGGATACAGGGATTCTGGGTTGAGCAGAGGCTTTCCAATCAGCTTACTGGACCACTTCACAATTTGATTCAGACGATTTCTATTTTTGAGTTCCCACAACACAACACAAGGCAAAAAGACGAAACAGATTCAATAAAAGCGTGATAGAATAGAGTCATCAAGGTTCTATCAGTGTGGGAAAGAGGAAAGTTTTCTCAGACAAAACAAACGCTGATTTACCTTTTTGTAAACATTGTCCCAGTTTGCCTCAAAACTCAGTTTACTGTCAATAATCGTTCCGAGGTATTTGTAGGTTTCAGCGCACTCCGCTACTTGACCCTTTATAGCGGTGACTTCTCGTACACTGAGGGAGTGATTTCCGAAAATCAATTACCATGTCTTTAGTTTTTGAGATGTTAATCTGGAGGAAGGATTTCTCACACCACTTGACAAAGTCCTGGATAACTGGGCCATGGCCAGTTTCATTGTCTTGCAGTAGACTAACAATTACATCTGCATACTTTAAGATAGTTCTATGGTGTCTGTGTGTTTGTGTGTGTCTGTGTGTGTCTGTGTGTGTCTGTGTGTGTTACAGTAGTTCATTAGATGATTTGGGTCATATGGAAGTCATTAAATACACAAAGACATGTGTACCTGTACAGGTGACTCAGTGACGCAGTTTTAATCTGAACTATAGATTCATATAAACAAAGGGACAGACAGACAGACAGACTCTTTCCTTCCAGTCTGGTCTCACAGAATACCGTGAAATGATCATGAACTGTGGTGGACCTAGACCAATCACAACCGTTGAGGAGGGCTCTAGACCAATCACAACTGTTGAGGAGGGCTCTAGACCAATCACAACTGTTGAGGAGGGCTCTAGACCAATCACAACTGTTGAGGAGGGCTCTAGACCAATCACAACCGTTGAGGAGGGCTCTAGACCAATCACAACCGTTGAGGAGGGCTCTAGACCAATCACAACTGTTGAGGAGGGCTCTACACCAATCACAACCACTGAGGAGGGCTCTAGACCAATCACAACCACTGAGGAGGGCTCTAGACCAATCACAACCGCTGAGGAGGGCTCTAGACCAATCACAACCGTTGAGGAGGGCTCTAGACCAATCACAACTGTTGAGGAGGGCTCCAGACCAATCACAACCACTGAGGAGGGCTCTAGACCAATCACAACCGTTGAGGAGGGCTCTAGACCAATCACAACCACTGAGGAGGGCTCTAGACCAATCACAACCGCTGAGGAGGGCTCTAGACCAATCACAACCGTTGAGGAGGGCTCTAGACCAATCACAACCACTGAGGAGGGCTCTAGACCAATCACAACCGTTGAGGAGGGCTCTAGACCAATCACAACTGTTGAGGAGGGCTCTACACCAATCACAACCACTGAGGAGGGCTCTAGACCAATCACAACCACTGAGGAGGGCTCTAGACCAATCACAACCGTTGAGGAGGGCTCTAGACCAATCACAACTGTTGAGGAGGGCTCCAGACCAATCACAACCACTGATGAGGGCTCTAGACCAATCACAACCGCTGAGGAGGGCTCTAGACCAATCACAACCACTGAGGAGGGCTCTAGACCAATCACAACCGTTGAGGAGGGCTCTAGACCAATCACAACCGCTGAGGAGGGCTCTAGACCAATCACAACCGTTGAGGCGGGCTTTAAACCTATCACAACCGTTGAGGAGGGCTCTAGACCAATCACAACCGTTGAGGAGGGCTCTAGACCAATCACAACCGGTGAGGAGGGCTCTTGACCAATCACAACCACTGAGGAGGGCTCTACACCAATCACAACCACTGAGGAGGGCTCTAGACCAATCACAGCCACTGAGGAGGGCTCTAGACCAATCACAACCACTGAGGAGGGCTCTAAACCAATCACAACCACTGAGGAGGGCTCTACACCAATCACAACCGTTGAGGAGGGCTCTACACCAATCACAACCACTGAGGAGGGCTCTAGACCAATCACAACCACTGAGGAGGGCTCTACACCAATCACAACCGTTGAGGAGGGCTCTACACCAATCACAACCACTGAGGAGGGCTCTAGACCAATCACAACCACTGAAGAGGGCTCTAGAACAATCACAACCACTGAGGTAGGGCTCTAGACCAATCACAACCGTTGAGGAGGGCTCTAGACCAATCACAACCGTTGAGGAGGGCTCTAGACCAATCACAACCGCTGAGGAGGGCTCTAGACCAATCACAACCGTTGAGGAGGGCTCTAGACCAATCACAACCGTTGAGGCGGGCTTTAAACCAATCACAACCGTTGAGGAGGGCTCTAGACCAATCACAACCGTTGAGGAGGGCTCTAGACCAATCACAACCGGTGAGGAGGGCTCTAGACCAATCACAACCACTGAGGAGGGCTTTAGACCAATCACAACCACTGAGGAGGGCTCTAGACCAATCACAGCAACTGATGATGGGGTCTAGACCAATCACAACCACTGAGGAGGGCTCTACACCAATCACAACCACTGAGGAGGGCTTTACACCAATCACAACCACTGAGGAGGGCTCTAGACCAATCACAACCACTGAGGAGGGCTCTAGACCAATCACAACCACTGAGGAGGGCTCTAGAACAATCACAAACACTGAAGAGGGCTCTAGACCAATCACAACCACTGAGGAGGGCTCTAGACCAATCACAACCACTGGGGAGGGCTCTAGACCAATCACAACCGTTGAGGAGGGCTCTAGACCAATCACAACCGTTGAGGAGGGCTCTAAACCAATCACAACCACTGAGGAGGGCTTTAGACCAATCACAACCACTGACGAGGGCTTTAGACCAATCACAACCACTGAGGAGGGCTCTAGACCAATCACAACCACTGAGGAGGGCTCTACACCAATCACAACCACTGAGGAGGGCTCTAGACCAATCACAACCGCTGAGGAGGGCTCTAGACCAATCGCAACCACTGAGGAGGGCTCTAGACCAATCACAACCACTGAGGAGGGCTCTAGACCAATCACAACCGTTGAGGAGGGCTCTAGACAAATCACAACCGTTGAGGAGGGCTCTAGACCAATCACAACCACTGAGGAGGGCTCTAGACCAATCACAACCGTTGAGGAGGGCTCTAGACAAATCACAACCGTTGAGGAGGGCTCTAGACCAATCACAACCACTGAGGAGGGCTCTAAACCAATCACAACCACTGAGGAGGGCTCTACACCAATCACAACCGTTGAGGAGGGCTCTACACCAATCACAACCACTGAGGAGGGCTCTAGACCAATCACAACCACTGAAGAGGGCTCTAGAACAATCACAACCACTGAGGTAGGGCTCTAGACCAATCACAACCGTTGAGGAGGGCTCTAGACCAATCACAACCGTTGAGGAGGGCTCTAGACCAATCACAACCGCTGAGGAGGGCTCTAGACCAATCACAACCGTTGAGGAGGGCTCTAGACCAATCACAACCGTTGAGGCGGGCTTTAAACCAATCACAACCGTTGAGGAGGGCTCTAGACCAATCACAACCGTTGAGGAGGGCTCTAGACCAATCACAACCGGTGAGGAGGGCTCTAGACCAATCACAACCACTGAGGAGGGCTTTAGACCAATCACAACCACTGAGGAGGGCTCTAGACCAATCACAGCAACTGATGATGGGGTCTAGACCAATCACAACCACTGAGGAGGGCTCTACACCAATCACAACCACTGAGGAGGGCTCTACACCAATCACAACCACTGAGGAGGGCTCTAGACCAATCACAACCACTGAGGAGGGCTCTAGACCAATCACAACCACTGAGGAGGGCTCTAGACCAATCACAAACCACTGAGGAGGGCTCTAGACCAATCACAACCACTGAGGAGGGCTCTAGACCAATCACAACCACTGAGGAGGGCTCTAGACCAATCACAACCGTTGAGGAGGGCTCTAGACCAATCACAACCGTTGAGGAGGGCTCTAGACCAATCACAACCGTTGAGGAGGGCTCTACACCAATCACAACCACTGAGGAGGGCTCTAGACCAATCACAACCACTGAGGAGGGCTCTAGACCAATCACAACCACTGAGGAGGGCTCTAGACCAATCACAACCACTGAGGAGGGCTCTAGACCAATCACAACCACTGAGGAGGGCTCTAGACCAATCACAACCGCTGAGGAGGGCTCTAGACCAATCACAACCACTGAGGAGGGCTCTAGACCAATCACAACCACTGAGGAGGGCTCTAGACCAATCACAACCGCTGAGGAGGGCTCTAGACCAATCACAACCGTTGAGGAGGGCTCTAGACCAATCACAACCACTGAGGAGGGCTCTAGACCAATCACAACCACTGAGGAGGGCTCTAGACCAATCACAACCACTGAGGAGGGCTCTAGACCAATCACAACCAGTGAGGAGGGCTCTAGACCAATCACAACCACTGAGGAGGGCTCTAGACCAATCACAACCACTGAGGAGGGCTCTAGACCAATCACAACCACTGAGGAGGGCTCTAGACCAATCACAACCACTGAGGAGGGCTCTAGACCAATCACAACCACTGAGGAGGGCTCTAGACCAATCACAACCACTGAGGAGGGCTCTAGACCAATCACAACCACTGAGGAGGGCTCTAGACCAATCACAACCACTGAGGAGGGCTCTAGACCAATCACAACCACTGAGGAGGGCTCTACACCAATCACAACCACTGAGGAGGGCTCTAGACCAATCACAACCACTGAGGAGGGCTCTACACCAATCACAACCACTGAGGAGGGCTCTAGACCAATCACAACCACTGAGGAGGGCTGTAGACCAATCACAACCAGTGAGGAGGGCTCTACACCAATCACAACCAGTGAGGAGGGCTCTAGACCAATCACAACCAGTGAGGAGGGCTCTAGACCAATCACAACCACTGAGGAGGGCTCTAGACCAATCACAACCACTGAGGAGGGCTCTAGACCAATCACAACCACTGAGGAGGGCTCTAGACCAATCACAACCAGTGAGGAGGGCTCTAGACCAATCACAACCACTGAGGAGGGCTCTAGACCAATCACAACCACTGAGGAGGGCTGTAGACCAATCACAACCAGTGAGGAGGGCTCTAGACCAATCACAACCACTGAGGAGGGCTCTACACCAATCACAACCACTGAGGAGGGCTGTAGACCAATCACAACCACTGAGGAGGGCTCTAGACCAATCACAACCACTGAGGAGGGCTCTAGACCAATCACAACCACTGAGGAGGGCTGTAGACCAATCACAACCAGTGAGGAGGGCTCTACACCAATCACAACCAGTGAGGAGGGCTCTACACCAATCACAACCAGTGAGGAGGGCTCTACACCAATCACAACCAGTGAGGAGGGCTCTACACCAATCACAACCACTGAGGAGGGCTCTAGACCAATCACAACCGTTGAGGAGGGCTCTACACCAATCACAACCAGTGAGGAGGGCTCTACACCAATCACAACCACTGAGGAGGGCTCTAGACCAATCACAACCACTGAGGAGGGCTCTAGACCAATCACAACCACTGAGGAGGGCTCTACACCAATCACAACCACTGAGGAGGGCTTTAGACCAATCACAACCACTGAGGAGGGCTCTAGACCAATCACAACCACTGAGGAGGGCTCTAGACCAATCACAACCACTGAGGAGGGCTCTAGACCAATCACAACCACTGAGGAGGGCTCTAGACCAATCACAACCACTGAGGAGGGCTCTACACCAATCACAACCACTGAGGAGGGCTGTAGACCAATCACAACCACTGAGGAGGGCTCTACACCAATCACAACCACTGAGGAGGGCTCTAGACCAATCACAACCACTGAGGAGGGCTGTAGACCAATCACAACCAGTGAGGAGGGCTCTACACCAATCACAACCAGTGAGGAGGGCTCTACACCAATCACAACCAGTGAGGAGGGCTCTACACCAATCACAACCAGTGAGGAGGGCTCTACACCAATCACAACCACTGAGGAGGGCTCTAGACCAATCACAACCGTTGAGGAGGGCTCTACACCAATCACAACCAGTGAGGAGGGCTCTACACCAATCACAACCACTGAGGAGGGCTCTAGACCAATCACAACCAGTGAGGAGGGCTGTAGACCAATCACAACCAGTGAGGAGGGCTCTAGACCAATCACAACCAGTGAGGAGGGCTCTAGACCAATCACAACCAGTGAGGAGGGCTCTAGACCAATCACAACCACTGAGGAGGGCTCTAGACCAATCACAACCGTTGAGGAGGGCTCTAGACCAATCACAACCAGTGAGGAGGGCTCTACACCAATCACAACCACTGAGGAGGGCTCTAGACCAATCACAACCATTGAGGAGGGCTCTAGACCAATCACAACCAGTGAGGAGGGCTCTACACCAATCACAACCACTGAGGAGGGCTCTAGACCAATCACAACCATTGAGGAGGGCTCTAGACCAATCACAACCAGTGAGGAGGGCTCTACACCAATCACAACCACTGAGGAGGGCTCTAGACCAATCACAACCAGTGAGGAGGGCTGTAGACCAATCACAACCAGTGAGGAGGGCTCTAGACCAATCACAACCAGTGAGGAGGGCTCTCCTGAGTTCTCTGGTGAAATGAACCTGCTGGGCCCATCAACAGGTTTAGAGTTGAGTGGACTTCTGTGAGATCAGCTGGTTCCTGTGTGTCTGCTGTTTTGGTGTTTGTTTACCTCCAGCTGACATTTAAAACATTTCGGGAAGTCAGAGAAGACAAAGAGTGAACATCAGGAGAGCAGAAGTTGATTTAGGAACAATGACAGGTTTGAGGAACCGTCAGCTGTGCGTAAAAATCAGTTGTTATGTGACAACAGTCTCAATATGAACTGCTCTGTGTGTGTCTGGATAGAAAGCTAGAGCTGAACAATAACCTAAACCTTGTTATTCTTCAGAGATCAAACTTTAGGGTATTTATTATCAGAGTTTTTATTTATTAAACTCTGATTTAGGACCTTTTAGCTGCACAAAACCTACGTTTGGTAGTTATTACAGTTAGTATGTTACAGCAGTCTGGTCGCTTTAAACAGAGAGAGATGTGTGTGTGTCTGAGTGTGTGTGTGTCTGAGTGTGTGTGTGTCTGTGTGTGTGTGTGTCTGTGTGTGTGTGTGTCTGAGTGTGTGTGTGTCTGAGTGTGTGTGTGTCTGAGTGTGTGTGTGTCTGAGTGTGTGTGTGTCTGTGTGTGTGTGTGTTTGTGTGTCTTTGTGTGTGTATGTCTCTGTGCATCTGTGTCTGTTTGTGTCTGTGTGTGTGTGTGTGTGTGTGTGTGTGTGTGTGTGCGTGTGCGTGTCTGTTTGAGTGTGTGTGTGTGTGTGTGTATGTCTCTGTTTGAGTGTGTGTGTGTGTGTGTGTGTGTCTGTGTGTGTGTGTCTCTGTCTGAGTGTGTGTGTGTCTGAGTGTGTGTCTGTGTGTGTGTCTGTGTGTGTGTCTCTGAGTGTGTGAGTGTGTGTGTGTGTCTTTGTGTGTGTATGTCTCTGTGCATCTGTGTCTGTTTGTGTGCGTGTGCACGTGTCTGTTTGAGTGTGTGTGTGTGTGTGTGTGTGTCTGAGTGTGCATGTCTCTGTTTGAGTGTGTGTGTGTGTCTCTGTTTGAGTGTGTGTGTGTGTGTGTGTCTCTGTTTGAGTGTGTGTGTGTCTCTGTTTGAGTGTGTGTGTGTGTCTCTGTTTGAGTGTGTGTGTGTGTGTGTCTCTGTTTGAGTGTGTGTGTGTGTGTGTGTCTCTGTTTGAGTGTGTGTGTGTGTGTGTGTGTCTCTGTTTGAGTGTGTGTGTGTGTGTGTGTGTGTGTGTGTCTCTGTTTGAGTGTGTGTGTGTGTGTGTATGTCTCTGTTTGAGTGTGTGTGTGTGTCTCTGTTTGAGTGTGTGTGTGTGTGTGTATGTCTCTGTTTGAGTGTGTGTGTGTGTGTCTCTGTTTGAGTGTGTGTGTGTGTGTCTCTGTTTGAGTGTGTGTGTGTGTGTCTCTGTTTGAGTGTGTGTGTGTGTGTCTGTTTGATGTGTGTGTGTGTGTGTGTGTCTCTGTTTGAGTGTGTGTGTGTGTGTCTCTGTTTGAGTGTGTGTGTGTGTGTGTGTGTGTGTGTGTGTGCATCTGTGTGTGTGTGTGTGTGTGTGTGTGTGTGCATGTCTCTGTTTGAGTGTGTGTGTGTGTGTGCATGTCTCTGTTTGAGTGTGTGTGTGTGTGTGTCTCTGTTTGAGTGTGTGTGTGTGTGTGTGTGTCTCTGTTTGAGTGTGTGTGTGTGTGTGTCTCTGTTTGAGTGTGTGTGTGTGCATGTCTCTGTTTGAGTGTGTGTGCACCTGTGTGTGTGTGTGTGTGCATGTCTCTGTGTGAGTGTGTGTGTGTGTGTGTGCATGTCTCTGTGTGAGTGTGTGTGTGTGTGTGTGTGTGTCTCTGTGTGTGTGTGTGTGTGTGTGTGTCTCTGTGTGTGTGTGTGTGTGTGTGTGTGTCTCTGTGTGTGTGTGTGTGTGTGTGTCTTCTCTAAGCGTCTCACTACTTTTGTAACAACATGGATTCCAGTTCTCCGTCTCAGCTTTTCTTCATCCTGTTTTGATTGACAACGCACACGAAACAAACTAAACCCCTCCCTTTTATTTATGTATGTATTTATGTATTTATTTATTTATGTATTTATTAATCTTTCTTTTACCAGAAAATAATCCCATTGACATTGAGAATCTGTTTTTGAAGGGAGTCCTGGCCCAGACAGACAGCAGTCTGATTACATGACATTTAGCTGACTCTTTTATCCTAAGCGACTAATAATTGCTCTATACACACTCACCTCTGGAGCAGCTAGGGGTTAGGTGCCTTGCTCAGGGACACATTGGTTGATGTAGCACAGTGGGAATCGAACCCTAGATCTCCCACACCAAAGGCATGGGTCATACCCACTGGGCCATCACCACCACAATAGTCCCATATTAAAATATATACATCATCTCCACATAATCAGCAGCAGCACTCAGTAACAGCACATTTAGTACTGAAATAGTCTGTCTGTGTGTTTGTGTCTGTGTGTGTCTCTCTCTGTGTGTGTGTGTGTGTGTGTGTGTGTGTTTTTGTGCACATATGCGTGTATTTAGTACTGAATTAGTCCTAATTATCCTGATGTTTACCAGTCATTGTAGGCAGGTAATTTTGAGGTAATTTTGAGGTAGTTTTGAGGTATTTTTGAGGTATTTTTGAGGTATTTTTGAGGTATTTTTGAGGTATTTTTTAGGTAGTTTTTAGGTCTGATTTTGAGGTAGTTTTGAGGTAATTTTGAGGTAGTTTTGAGGTATTTTTGAGGTATTTTTGAGGTATTTTTGAGGTAGTTTTTAGGTCTGATTTTGAGGTAGTTTTGAGGTAGTTTTGAGGTATTTTTGAGGTAGTTTTTAGGTCTGATTTTGAGGTAGTCTGATTCCAGCTGACTCGGCCCTTTATACCAGGATGAGGGTGCAAAAACCCCAAAGGCTCTTTCCCCGAAGACGTTCGAGGGCGAAGGTTTCCCTCCGTGGGTGCTGGTATTTGGTATCGCCGCCTACGGTTCGGGGAATGTCCTGCACGATGGGCCCAAATAATCAAAGACTACACTTCCTGGTGGTGACTTTAGGAGTCAGGAGGGAACAGTGTTTGTCTTTTGATTTTTAGCCTAAATCACTGATTTGTACGAGTGATTTATTTTAATTTTAATCGTATCACCCTGTGACTAATGCATTTAATTTAAATGTCCTATAGAGCTATAAACTCTACTTATTTACTATTAGTGCTCTGACCTCCCTCTCCTTTCCCAAACTGGTCCCTAAATCCTCCAGCCTGTCAGTCTGAAACCAGGGCAGAGAGGACCCTTTTTAGCTTTATATCAAGGGGGGGGTCAAACTCAGTTTCCCAGAAGGCCACACTGGAAAGAGAGAATCCCACCCAGGGCCAGACATGGAGAGATTATTGGCGTGCTTTTGTTGCTGCACTTCACTTATTTTTTGTTACATTTTGGGAGCTTTTTACCTCATTTTTATCTGTTTTTGTTCAGACTTTTTTGTGTCTTTTCTCAGACATTTCTCACCTTTTTGTAAATTTGTGGCTTTTTCTGACATTTTTGTTGACATGAAGGCCTACAAAAGTCGTCAAAAGAGTTCCTCAACCATCGTAGGATTTAGTAAATCAAGCAAAGCAAAGGATACAACCTGTTTCTCAGCCTGAATATGAATACTCTCTCTTCTTCTTTCGTCTTCTGGGGGAATTTCTGAGTCTCAGAATCAGAAATCTGCCAAATTCTGATTTGAATGTCACGTAATTACAGTTTAAAAAAACACTTTCCTGTGTTTTTGGTTTGGTGCATAACTAGGAGGACCAAAATGTATTAATATACGGGCCAGATCTAAATCTACGGGCCTTGAGTTTGACACATGTGCTTTATATTATCTCAGATTATATTAAATATTTGGATATATATATTAGTATTTGCGAGTGTTGTCTGGGAACTGTAGTCTATAGCTACAGTGTTCACCTTTGCTCCGCTGTGGACTGACTTATGTCCCTTGTATTTTAAGGAAGAACATTTATTTATTTATTTACGATACATTATTCATTCACAAAGAAAATTGGTGTCCTTAAAGGTTGGATTTTTCCTATTTCTTTTTTTAATTAAGGCATTAAGATCAATGTCCAAAAGATGATTTTTTTTTTTTTTTTTATTCCTCTTTTTAGTGAACTTTAGCATGGGGGTCATACACTCATGAGCAGCACTGTATCTCCTGCCACAAGCGTCGAAAACGACAACAAAAGCGTTGAAAAAAGGCATAAAGTTCCATTTTGTAAAATTTCTTTTGCCCAAAATGTTTTTTTCTGTGAAAGGAGCCAAACTGTGGAAATGGCTTCCTGCAAATATAAATACTCTCACTAAGCTTTCCACCTTTAAAAATCTAACAAAAGCATAGTTCATACAGCAGCAGCAGTGTGATCATGCCATATATATGGCTATACATATATATATATATATATATATATATATATATATATATATATATATATATATATATGTATATATATATATATATATATATATATATATATATATATATATATATATGTATATATATATATAATAGTCTTATTAGGAGTTATATATATATATATATATATATATATAGCTGTGTGTATGGGAGGTGTGCATCTGTGTGAGTTTGAGTGAATGTGTTTATTTACTACACTTATTTTTATTGCTGTTAACTGGTTTCTGGATATTTATTGTATTCACTGTAAAAAATGTGACTTCTTTATTATTTTAACTGTTAAAAGCCCTCCTAGGGACAGGTGTTGCGAATTAGCCATGGCTACAAACATCGGATTGTTCTTTATGTAATAATCCATGTTTTTTTGTATCTGTCCCTATTCAAATAAACAACAAATAAATAAAAAAAATAAAAAAAATTGAAATTTGTTTTAAAAAAGGCCCCCCCCAGCCAATAAAAAAAGAAAAAAAAGCGACAAATACATTATTATAAATACATTGATAAATATTAAACTGTTGAAAAGCAACAAAAAATGTTTTAAAAAAAGCATTTACAAAAAAAAATTGTTTTCGCTTTTTTTCATTTACACGACACAAGATAAAAATGTTAGGTAAAAGCTCTCATAAATAGTTTTTTTTTTTTAAACATAGTGCTGTATACTGCTACCTATAGACATGTCTCTACAGTCTTATTAGGAGTTAAACATAGTGCTGTATACTGCTACCTATAGACATGTCTCTACAGTCTTATTAGGAGTTAAACATAGCGCTGTATACTGCTACCTATAGGCATGTCTCTACAGTCTTATTAGGAGTTAAACATAGTGCTGTATACTGCTACCTATAGGCATGTCTCTACAGTCTTATTAGGAGTTAAACATAGTGCTGTATACTGCTACCTATAGGCATGTCTCTACAGTCTTATTAGGAGTTAAACATAGTGCTGTATACTGCTACCTATAGGCATGTCTCTACAGTCTTATTAGGAGTTAAACATAGTGCTGTATACTGCTACCTATAGGCATGTCTCTACAGTCTTATTAGGAGTTAAACATAGTGCTGTATACTGCTACCTATAGGCATGTCTCTACAGTCTTATTAGGAGTTAAACATAGTGCTGTATACTGCTACCTATAGGCATGTCTCTACAGTCTTATTAGGAGTTAAACATAGTGCTGTATACTGCTACCTATAGGCATGTCTCTACAGTCTTATTAGGAGTTAAACATAGTGCTGTATACTGCTACCTATAGACATGTCTCTACAGTCTTATTAGGAGTTAAACATAGTGCTGTATACTGCTACCTATAGACATGTCTCTACAGTCTTATTAGGAGTTAAACATAGTGCTGTATACTGCTACCTATAGGCATGTCTCTACAGTCTTATTAGGAGTTAAACATAGCGCTGTATACTGCTACCTATAGACATGTCTCTACAGTCTTATTAGGAGTTAAACATAGTGCTGTATACTGCTACCTATAGACATGTCTCTACAGTCTTATTAGGAGTTAAACATAGTGCTGTATACTGCTACCTATAGGCATGTCTCTACAGTCTTATTAGGAGTTAAACATAGTGCTGTATACTGCTACCTATAGGCATGTCTCTACAGTCTTATTAGGAGTTAAACATAGTGCTGTATACTGCTACCTATAGGCATGTCTCTACAGTCTTATTAGGAGTTAAACATAGTGCTGTATACTGCTACCTATAGGCATGTCTCTACAGTCTTATTAGGAGTTAAACATAGTGCTGTATACTGCTACCTATAGGCATGTCTCTACAGTCTTATTAGGAGTTAAACATAGTGCTGTATACTGCTACCTATAGGCATGTCTCTACAGTCTTATTAGGAGTTAAACATAGTGCTGTATACTGCTACCTATAGGCATGTCTCTACAGTCTTATTAGGAGTTAAACATAGTGCTGTATACTGCTACCTATAGGCATGTCTCTACAGTCTTATTAGGAGTTAAACATAGTGCTGTATACTGCTACCTATAGACATGTCTCTACAGTCTTATTAGGAGTTAAACATAGTGCTGTATACTGCTACCTATAGACATGTCTCTACAGTCTTATTAGGAGTTAAACATAGTGCTGTATACTGCTACCTATAGGCATGTCTCTACAGTCTTATTAGGAGTTAAACATAGTGCTGTATACTGCTACCTATAGGCATGTCTCTACAGTCTTATTAGGAGTTAAACATAGTGCTGTATACTGCTACCTATAGGCATGTCTCTACAGTCTTATTAGGAGTTAAACATAGTGCTGTATACTGCTACCTATAGACATGTCTCTACAGTCTTATTAGGAGTTAAACATAGTGCTGTATACTGCTACCTATAGACATGTCTCTACAGTCTTATTAGGAGTTAAACATAGCGCTGTATACTGCTACCTATAGGCATGTCTCTACAGTCTTATTAGGAGTTAAACATAGCGCTGTATACTGCTACCTATAGGCATGTCTCTACAGTCTTATTAGGAGTTAAACATAGTGCTGTATACTGCTACCTATAGGCATGTCTCTACAGTCTTATTAGGAGTTAAACATAGTGCTGTATACTGCTACCTATAGACATGTCTCTACAGTCTTATTAGGAGTTAAACATAGTGCTGTATACTGCTACCTATAGACATGTCTCTACAGTCTTATTAGGAGTTAAACATAGTGCTGTATACTGCTACCTATAGGCATGTCTCTACAGTCTTATTAGGAGTTAAACATAGTGCTGTATACTGCTACCTATAGGCATGTCTCTACAGTCTTATTAGGAGTTAAACATAGCGCTGTATACTGCTACCTATAGACATGTCTCTACAGTCTTATTAGGAGTTAAACATAGTGCTGTATACTGCTACCTATAGACATGTCTCTACAGTCTTATTAGGAGTTAAACATAGTGCTGTATACTGCTACCTATAGACATGTCTCTACAGTCTTATTAGGAGTTAAACATAGTGCTGTATACTGCTACCTATAGGCATGTCTCTACAGTCTTATTAGGAGTTAAACATAGTGCTGTATACTGCTACCTATAGGCATGTCTCTACAGTCTTATTAGGAGTTAAACATAGTGCTGTATACTGCTACCTATAGACATGTCTCTACAGTCTTATTAGGAGTTAAACATAGTGCTGTATACTGCTACCTATAGGCATGTCTCTACAGTCTTATTAGGAGTTAAACATAGTGCTGTATACTGCTACCTATAGGCATGTCTCTACAGTCTTATTAGGAGTTAAACATAGTGCTGTATACTGCTACCTATAGACATGTCTCTACAGTCTTATTAGGAGTTAAACATAGTGCTGTATACTGCTACCTATAGGCATGTCTCTACAGTCTTATTAGGAGTTAAACATAGTGCTGTATACTGCTACCTATAGACATGTCTCTACAGTCTTATTAGGAGTTAAACATAGTGCTGTATACTGCTACCTATAGACATGTCTCTACAGTCTTATTAGGAGTTAAACATAGTGCTGTATACTGCTACCTATAGACATGTCTCTACAGTCTTATTAGGAGTTAAACATAGCGCTGTATACTGCTACCTATAGGCATGTCTCTACAGTCTTATTAGGAGTTAAACATAGTGCTGTATACTGCTACCTATAGGCATGTCTCTACAGTCTTATTAGGAGTTAAACATAGTGCTGTATACTGCTACCTATAGACATGTCTCTACAGTCTTATTAGGAGTTAAACATAGTGCTGTATACTGCTACCTATAGGCATGTCTCTACAGTCTTATTAGGAGTTAAACATAGTGCTGTATACAGGGCACGGCGCCAGGATTCCAGTTTTGGATGGGCCAGACCAATTTTGGGTGGGCCTTAAATTAAAAACTTTATCAAATCCCTGTTTAACCTAATACAAATGACTGGCTAATATACTGTTATATTATATATATTATATGTGCTTACATAATAACGATTGTAATAGCTTGATGCTATTTATATGTTGTTGCATTGTAAAAAGTTTCGGTGCAAAGGACGGACCTATCCGCGATCGCTCTCCTTGGTTCTGCCCAAAAGAAGAGCGCTTTGGAATCACCATTACGCACCATACCTGGCTGTGCTATAGCGCATCTCTCCTAACCTAAGGCCTATAGACTGTAAAAGTGGTCAGGAATCTAATATTTCCCCAAAACATAGTTTAGTTCTGCTCGTATAACATGAGGCCGAATATTTAACAATTCTTTCTTTGTTTTAAGTTTTCAACAATACACAGATCAACAACACTGCCTGACAGTTTCAATCAATACTCGGCCACAGAACGTGTTCATTGACAACGTCATCTGTCATGTAAAACAAGACTCAAGTTATTTCCTTACTTTAGTGTGATGATTCATGTTATAAACATGTTTAACAAAAATAAATAAATCGCATTAATAGCCCTAAAGCATCATTGGCCATAACAAGAGAAAACCATGAGGGAACAACAACTTGACAACAGTAAGAAGCTGTTATAGAAATAGAACTGCGCCTGCAGCTCTGTAGCGGGTTATGAATTGATTATTTTAATCCATACATCTCATATAAGGACATAATAAAATACAGGCAGAGTAGCCTTCACATACCTTACTGTTATCCTCTGGCGGTCCTACACAATTAAACTCCCTAAAGAAGAAGTGACCGGATACTTTAGCACTGGTTTTGTTGTGGGCTCATCCACTGAAGACCGATCCACAGGGTTATATCCATAGGGGCTATATGGTCCACTCGCGAGGCAGAGGCAAAGGCACTATAGCACCGGCGCTGGCCGCGCTGGCCGCGCTACCCGCGCTAGCATCGTTAGCATCCTGCGGTGGCCGAGACAAAGATGTGCTAGGCGTTGTGGATCTCAGCTCTCCTTCATCTCCTGGTTGCAGCGATGACTCTGAGACCGTTCGTGCACGTTTAAGGTACCTAAACAACGACTGTTGCAACCTTGTCCTTTACTGGAAATGATTTTCACACTCTCAGATCACTGGGAGCTAGCCTAGCATACCTACAAGCTACATCCGATCCGAACCTCACTGTCTGCTGAACTTGCGCAGAAACATAAAAATAGACATGACCAGTTTTTTTAAATTGTTTTTGAAAACTAAACATTTAGACAATTTTAGCACAAATTATGAGATTATTTGCCGATTTTTAATAATTCTTCAACAAATTATAATATATTAGTTAATTAATGTTTTTTGAGGAAATGTTTTGGGTGGGCCTGTTGAAAAGTGGGTGGGCCTAGACCCGTCAGGCCCACCCATAACGCCGTGCCTGCTGTATACTGCTACCTATAGACATGTCTCTACAGTCTTATTAGGAGTTAAACATAGTGCTGTATACTGCTACCTATAGACATGTCTCTACAGTCTTATTAGGAGTTAAACATAGTGCTGTATACTGCTACCTATAGGCATGTCTCTACAGTCTTATTAGGAGTTAAACATAGTGCTGTATACTGCTACCTATAGACATGTCTCTACAGTCTTATTAGGAGTTAAACATAGTGCTGTATACTGCTACCTATAGGCATGTCTCTACAGTCTTATTAGGAGTTAAACATAGTGCTGTATACTGCTACCTATAGGCATGTCTCTACAGTCTTATTAGGAGTTAAACATAGTGCTGTATACTGCTACCTATAGGCATGTCTCTACAGTCTTATTAGGAGTTAAACATAGTGCTGTATACTGCTACCTATAGGCATGTCTCTACAGTCTTATTAGGAGTTAAACATAGTGCTGTATACTGCTACCTATAGACATGTCTCTACAGTCTTATTAGGAGTTAAACATAGTGCTGTATACTGCTACCTATAGGCATGTCTCTACAGTCTTATTAGGAGTTAAACATAGTGCTGTATACTGCTACCTATAGACATGTCTCTACAGTCTTATTAGGAGTTAAACATAGTGCTGTATACTGCTACCTATAGGCATGTCTCTACAGTCTTATTAGGAGTTAAACATAGTGCTGTATACTGCTACCTATAGACATGTCTCTACAGTCTTATTAGGAGTTAAACATAGTGCTGTATACTGCTACCTATAGACATGTCTCTACAGTCTTATTAGGAGTTAAACATAGTGCTGTATACTGCTACCTATAGACATGTCTCTACAGTCTTATTAGGAGTTAAACATAGTGCTGTATACTGCTACCTAAAGGCATGTCTCTACAGTCTTAATAGGAGTTAAACATAGTGCTGTATACTACTACCTATAGGCATGTCTCTACAGTCTTATTAGGAGTTAAACATAGTGCTGTATACTGCTACCTATAGGCATGTCTCTACAGTCTTATTAGGAGTTAAACATAGTGCTGTATACTGCTACCTATAGGCATGTCTCTACAGTCTTATTAGGAGTTAAATATACGCTGTATACTAGTTATTTATAGAGCATGTGCAGCTGAAATCTGGCTAGGAGATGAAACATCGTGCTGCTATACTGACAACAAACAAACATGCTCTCTGAACAGAAATCAGAGCAGTAGCCGAACGTCAACGTTGTTCATTTATCAAACTGTGAAATATATGTGTGTAATATGTCAATAACTGGGTGAATAGAATCCTAAATGTTACTAAAAGATGTTACAAACAAATCCAACTTGTTTCTCCAGACTCAGTAGTATTTACGTGCTGACATAAAAGAACGCAACAACCCCGCAGGTTATTCGTTTTTTGAGCTACTAGTCACGATTACAAGACAAGAAGAACGCACCGTTAACCAACAGTAGACTTGAACCATACTGTGACAGTGCACTGTGTTTTCTTACTCTATATTTATCTCTTTATTGCTGCTGACACTGCTGTCACTTTTTATACTTCTATCGTTTACGCTGCTAAGTGAGTGATTGATGCCACTTAATTTCGTTGTGTAGTGATATGCAATGACAGTAAAACTGTCTATCTATTGGAGGAATCAGAGGTGCTTATTCTGTTCTGAATCATTCAGGCCCACCTAGTTTTAGTCACTTTTTCCAAAAGTTTTTGACATTTTTGACACCTTTTCTGGCAGTTTGTGCACTTTTTTCAATGCTATAAGCACGTTTGTTTTAACGTTTTTGACGCTTTACTCAATGTTTCTGTCACTTTCTGATGTTTTTGGCACTTTTTCACAATGTTTTTGGCACTTTCGGATATTTTTGTCACTGTTTCTGACAATTTTCATGCTTTTTTTCGGCCTTTTTCCAACTTTCTTGGCGCTTTATTCAACGTATTTGTCGCTGGCTGAGGAACTTTTTTGACAAACTTTTTTGGGGCTTTATGAGGCCCAAAATTTAAGTGAGACAAGAGTCATGCAATAATAAGGTGAAAATATTGACTGCACAAGGTGCCCTGCCACACACATATTTCCTGACTTTGTGGTGATGTCTGAAGGTCTACCGTTGACTTCCATTACCTGCTTTTTTTGATAACTCTGCAAACCCTTGGTGTTCTCTCAATGAGCTTCATGAGGTAGTCACCTGAAATGGTTTTACCTTCACAGGTGTGCTTTGTCAGGGTTCATTAGTGGAATTATTTCCCTTATTAATAAAAAAGCAAAGGGTGGCTACTTTGAAGAATCTAAAATATAAGACATGTTTTCACTTATTTCACACTTTTTTGTTAAGTACATAATTCCATATGTGTTCATTCATAGTTTTGATGCCTTCAGTGAGAATCTACAACGTAAATAGTCATGAAAATAAAAAGAAAACACATTTGAATGAGAAGGTGGGTCCAAACTTTTGACCTGTACTGTACATAGAGTCATGGTGAGTGGTGGGTTATTGAAACAGGAACAGAAAACTCCGACATGTTGATGTGGTTCTGCAGGTGTTGTAGAGTGTGGAAGCCTGTCCTCCTTTCACCGTGGTTAACATGTCAGACGAGAGGAGAGAGTGATCCCTTCATCCCCAGGCTACCAGACACTCTCTTCTTAACACTGTATGTTTCTACACATCAGAACGCTGTGGAACCTAAAAAGAACTCATGTCTAACCTAAAACTAGAGAAATGCAAGCTACAGCTCAAAGACTATTAGCAACATTAGTACAAGTTAAACTATGATACTGGTACTAAAAATGACAATGCAGTTTGGTGCGTGTGTATTATATGTAGATTTTAGCCGCTAGTGTAAGCTGCACATTTACATTTACTTTGTCTTTTATATGTTGTACCCAGACTGATGTCATGAAGTGGCGCCTATTCATTGCTGTTTTAGTCACTTCTTGTCATTTTTTTGACATTTTTGTCCCTTTTTCAGTGTTTTTGTCACTTTTTTGTCACTTTTTTGACATTTTTGTCCTTTTTCAACGTTTTTGTAACTTTTTTCAACATTTTTTGCACTTTTTTTTGACTTTTTTGCACTTGTTTCGACATTTTTGACACTTTTTTCGACATTTTTGTCACTTTTTAATGTTTTTGTCACTTTTTTGACTTTTTTGTCACTTTTTTTTATATGTTGTACCCAGACTGATGTCATGAAGTGGCGTATGTATGACACACAAATTCGTCATGCCATTATTGGCGTGTTATCAAGACGTATACTGGCTTTTTAGCATC
>CM046804.1:32254212-32264212 GCA_025617405.1 Perca schrenkii | reverse complement strand
ATATATATATATATATATATATATATATATATATATATATATTAGTTTATGACTCTAAACCACCTTCTGTTAACCGACTGTCTCCACTGCAGTATATGTCCTGTCTATACTCTGTATATCACGTTGCACTTTTCTGCTCTTTTTTGCATTTCTGGTTGGATGCAAACTGCATTTCGTTGTCTTCGTACTCAAAATGACAATAATGTTTAATCTAATCTAATCTAATCTAATCTAATCTAATCTAATCTAATAGATCGGTTCGTGTTTCTGGATTCAACTCGAGAACAGAGACAGCTGCTCTTATCCGTCCGGTAGTTCTCAGGGTCTAATCTGATGAAGTTTCTACATCAGAACATTTGGGTTTCTTTCAAAAAATAATTTTAATTAAATAACATGGATGGTTCACAAGTTAGACACATGATCAGGTCACTACTTTGGTTGGATTTGGGTGTTTTAGTCAATTTTATAACATGTAAAGAAACATTGATAATAGAACACACACACACACAGACACACAACATTGAAAAAACTTTGAAAAAGCATAAAAAAAACGTCAAAAAAGCGCAGAAAAATATTGACAGAAACTTCGAAAAAAGTGTGAAAAAGACGACCAAAACTTGGATTTGTTTTTAATATTTTGACCCAGAAAAACAAGTTAAAAGTCTCACCCAAAGGTCCACGTCTCATTTCCAGGTTTTTGTCGCTATTTTAAAAATGTTCGTTGTTGTTTTCTTGACAATTTTGGGGCCTTTTTGTCCCATTTTAACTGGACGTTGTTGATGCATTTTTTACAGGAGGGAAACCAATGCCACCGGGACCCTCTTTATTACCTTTTACATTTAGTTCTTCATTCACAACATCTGAACACATGCGTAGACTTGCGGATCACAGATCAGCGCTGAAGATAACTATGGTGCAAAAACAGTCTCATAACAATTTGTAACTTGTAAAACACAATTCACAAATGAATACAGGGTGATTTGTATTCGTAAATCTGTGTTGTATCTGTGTCTCTAATTTGTGACTTGTGAAAACACAAGTCACAAATTAATGCAGAGTGATTTGTCACCTGAGTTACGAATTGCTTCTGACCACAAACGGCACGGAAAAACAGTCTCAAAAGTACCCACACACATAGAAGGAGATTTACACGTATATATTTACATTGAAAAATACTAAGTTAATTTACAAATGATGAAATACGAGTTACAAATTAGATGCACAGACACAGATACACATTTACGGATACAAATCTCTCTGCATTAATTTGTGAATTGTGTTTTACAAGTTACAAATTCTTATGAGACTGTTTTAGCACTATAATAACTCAGTTTATTCATAGAACAAGTATTTAAAAATCAATACAAACTTCATGAGGGATTGTATTCATGACGTTTATTGGCATAAACTGGCATTTTTGGGACCAGGCGGCCCACAACCACCGTGATTGGTCAGACACATTCCCTGCAGACAGTCCTCTTAAAATATGCGTGCATGCTATGATATGAGTTGCCTAGTGTTCAGCGTTCATGTGATCGTTTTGGATCCCAAGACTTATCTGTTGATCTTACACTTAAATAATTAATTCATTCTTAGAGTTATGATTTGTATATTTATTGTATTTGTTCATTTTTTTTAATTTTATTGATATTTTATATTGTATTGCCATTACTGTTATTATTACTATTTTGCTTAATATTGGCTTAGCAACTTTTAAAAACAGTTTACTGTTAATTTTAACTATTGTAAGATTAATATTTTGTCACTTTGGACACAAGTGTCTGCTAAATACCATAACCATAACCATAACCCTTCCCAAAAGCTACAATTAAGCTGAGAGTAGTATATGCCACAAAAAATACCTGAATAGCAATAGCTAATAAAACCATTCAAGGAACACTGATGCTTGTATCAACACTGATTTTATAGATCACAGACTTTTCAGCTAGCCAACAGGCTAACCGCTAGCATTTTCAATGTAAGCTTAGATAGATAGATAGATAGATAGATAGATAGATTTTTATTGATCCCAAAAAAATGGGAAATAACGGTGTTGCAGCAGCAAAATATCACACAGCACACATACAGAGTATACATTAAATAATAGGAAACAATATACATTAAATAATTGAATACTACACAAGCAATATTTAAAATATATACAATTTGTAAATAAAATGTACAACTTTTTCAATAAGTTGGGGAGTAAAAATGTACAACTGTTTCCCTAGTAATGATAAGCTGTAGATAAACCTGTTGTGCAAGGTGCATTCAGTGCAGTTTTGATGTATATGAGTCTTATCTCACACTCAGTGATGAAGTGTTAAACCTACAGCCACTAACTTTAATGTTACAGCCAAACTGCTTGTCGATATGACATTAGGCGCACACACACACACACACACACACACACACACACAGACACACACACACACACACACACACACACACACACACACACACACACACACACACACACACACACATATAAACAGTTTGTGGCACTATCTTTGTGGGGACCCATCATTGACATGATGCATTCCCTAGCCCCTTACCCTCACCTTAACCATCACAACTAAATGTCTAACCTTAACCCTTACCCTAACCTTAACCATCACAACTAAATGTCTAACCTTAACCCTTACCCTCACCTTAACCATCACAACTAAATGTCTAACCTTAACCCTTACCCTCACCTTAACCATCACAACTAAATGCCTAACCTTAACCCTTACCCTCACCTTAACCATCACAACTAAATGCCTAACCTTAACCCTTACCCTAACCTTAACCATCACAACTAAATGTCTAACCTTAACCCTTACCCTAACCTTAACCATCACAACTAAATGTCTAACCTTAACCCTTACCCTAACCTTAACCATCACAACTAAATGCCTAACCTTAACCCTTACCCTAACCTTAACCATCACAACTAAATGCCTAACCTTAACCCTTACCCTAACCTTAACCATCACAACTAAATGCCTAACCTTAACCCTTACCCTAACCTTAACCATCACAACTAAATGCCTAACCTTAACCCTTACCCTAATCTTAACCATCACAACTAAATGCCTAACCTTAACCCTTACCCTAATCTTAACCATCACAACTAAATGCCTAACCTTAACCCTTACCCTCACCTTAACCATCACAACTAAATGTCTAACCTTAACCCTTACCCTAACCTTAACCATCACAACTAAATGCCTAACCTTAACCCTTACCCTAATCTTAACCATCACAACTAAATGCCTAACCTTAACCCTTACCCTCACCTTAACCATCACAACTAAATGCCTAACCTTAACCCTTACCCTCACCTTAACCATCACAACTAAATGCCTAAGGTAAGGGTTAACCTAATTCTAACCCTAATCCTAAAACCAAGTCTTAACCCTCAAACAGCCCTTTAAACTTGGGGGGTCCAGCATTTTGGCCCCACAAGGCTGTCGGGACCCCACAAGTATACTGGACTCCCGGTTTATGGACCCCACAAATATAGTTAAACAAGAACACGTGCACACACACACACACACACACACAGACAGCCTCTCTCCCTTCCTGAGAATTAATTTACCTACTCCTTACCACATCGTCATGTACTCTCTCTTCCATCTTTTCCTCACTCGCTCCCATGGCCTTGTCATGGTCACTCGGCTTCTTCCCTGTCATGATGCTGTTTCTGCTTCTCTGTATAGCCAGCCACCTCTCCTCCTTCTTCTACTTCAGGTAATTCAATTCAATTTCAATTCTATTTTTTTAACAATTTTATTTATAGTATCAAATCATAACAAGAGTTATCTCAAGACACTTTACAGATAGAGTAGGTCTAGACCACACTCTATAATTTACAAAGCCCCAACAATTCTAATAATTACAGTAATTCCCTCAAGAGCAAGCAGATCGACAGTGGCGAGGAAAAACTCCCTCTTGGGAAGAAACCTGGGACAGACCCAGGCTCTTGGTAGGAGGTGTCTGAAGGGACAGACCAAGACTCTTGGTAGGCGGTGTCTGACGGGCCGGTTGGGGATATGATGAACAGTGGCGATAATAGTCACATTAATAATGGAACAGTGACTTCAAATGGTAGTCGTAGTAGTTCATGTCATATCACGGCGCTGCAGGCGTTACAGGATGTAGCGTGGCCCAGCAGAGCATGGATGGACGTAGCAGGAAGCAGCAGGGTTCAGCAGGAAGCAGCATGGTTCAGCAGGAAGCAGCAGGAAGCAGCAGGGTTCAGCAGGAAGCAGCAGGAAGCAGCAGGGTTCAGCAGGAAGCAGCAGAGTTCAGCAGGAAGCAGCAGGGTTCAGCAGGAAGCAGCAGGGTTCAGCAGGAAGCTCCAGGGTTCAGCAGGAAGCTCCAGGGTTCAGCAGGAAGTAGCAGGGTTCAGCAGGAAGCTACAGGGTTCAGCAGGAAGCAGCAGGGTTCAGCAGGAAGCAGCAGGGTTCAGCAGGAAGCAGCTGGGTTCAGCAGGAAGCAGCAGGGTTCAGCAGGAAGCAGCAGGAAGCAGTAGGGTTCAGCTGGAAGCAGCAGGAAGCAGCAGGGTTCAGCAGTAAGCAGCAGGGTTCAGCAGGAAGCAGCAGGGTTCAGCAGGAAGCAGCATGACATTGCAGGGCACCGCTGAGCTCAGCAGGGAGTGCAGCAGGACCACGGCGACAGCTGCAACCAGGATCTAGGTGCCAACGTTCTCCAAGGAAATACGCTGGGGGAAAAAACATAAGGACTCCGGGGAAACTCCCCAGAAGCTCCCCCGAACCCAGATTGGGAGCTGGTTCCATAGGAGAGGAGCCTGATAACTGAAGGCTCTGGCTCCCATTCTACTTTTAGAGACTCTAGGTACCACAAGTAACTCTGAATTCTGGGAGCGCAGTGCTCTAGTGGGACAATAAGGTATTAGGAGCTGATGTTGAAGCAGCTACTACAGCCCCAAACATATCAGAAGGTTTGGCACATTTTGAGGCATCCGACTCTAGATTCTTAATATTTTTCTCCCATAATCTCTCTGCACCTCCCTTTGCACTTTGGTGGTCGTTTGTCCATTTTAATGTGCATGCTAAACTTCCAGCATCACTATTACAGCTCGTGTCTCAGGGCCCGGGAGTGGGGAAGCGGGTTCCTGGATTTGATTGGATCAGGCCAGTGCCAATAAAGACAATTAACCAATGGGCCGCTGTCAGTTCACAACAGTATAAAATAGCAAAAAAATTGCCGGTGCAACACAGATGTCGTCTTACTTGATGGTTTTATTTTTTAAGGTGCATAACAGTTACTGTTATGTGACAAAAATGTTGTCACTTTTTTCCCAATGTTTTTTTCCAATGTTTTTTTCCAACTTTTTTGTAATTTTTTGTCACTTTTTTCCTAGGTTTTTGTCGCTTTTTTCCATCCTCGTTGCACAGTTTGACATTTCTCTCTGTTCTGTCTTTGTTTACAGTGGAAGAAGATGGAGAACGAAACGTACCAATCAGCTGACTGTGAACCCGACAACTATACCGACTATACCGACGACCTGATTGGACCTTGTGCCTTCCAGAACAACCAGAGCGTTGAGCTGATCATCGGCCCGTACGTGCACTCCATCATCTGCATCCTGGGCTTCGTGGGGAACAGCCTGGTGATCGTCACGTACGCCTTCTACAAGCGGACCAAGTCCATGACGGACGTGTACTTGCTGAACGTGGCCATCGCTGACCTACTCTTCGTGGTGTCGCTGCCTCTCATCGTGTACAACGAGCTGTCGGCGTGGCCGATGGGGCCGATAGCGTGCAAGCTGCTGCGCGGCTCCTACAGCGTGAACCTGTACAGCGGCATGCTGCTGCTCGCCTGCATCAGCACCGACCGGTACATCGCCATCGTGCAGGCTCGCCGCAGCTTCAGACTGCGCTCGCTGGCCTACAGCCGAGTCATTTGCGCCATCGTGTGGGCCTCCGCTGTACTGCTGTCCGTCCCGGACTTTTACTTCTACCACTGGTACGATCCGTCCCACAGCGTGGAGATGTTCATGGCCTACGACGAAGAATTGCCGACTATCTCCACGCCTCCTAGGCACGTCTGCGAGTTCAGGTGAGTAGATCTGACATAGGATAGGCATGTATGAACTTTAGTTTCAGCCTAAGCCTTTCAGTCACTATTTACTGTTTGAGTTTACATACACTGTGATGGGAGCGTGGCTATGTTCCCACAACATATATTACCACATTTCTAAGACTCTTTTCAAAATTAGGCCCTATGTTCCCAAAGCCCTATGTTCCCACAGCCCTATGGTCCCACAGCTCTATGGTCCCACATTTCTAAGATCTTTTTCAAAATTAGGCCCAATGTTCCCACAGCCCTGTGGTCCCACATTTCTAAGATTTCTTTTTCAAAATTAGGCCCTATGTTCCCAAAGCCCTATGGTCCCACAGCCCTATGGTCCCACAGCCCTATGTTTCCACAGCCCTATTGTAACACAGCTCTATGTTCCCAAAGCCCTATTTTCTTTCAAAATTAGGCCCTATGTTCCCACATTTCTAAGATTTCTTTCCAAAATTAGGCCCTATGTTCCCGCATTTCCTTTTTCATAAATTTGTATCACATTTTATTCCCCTAACTCGTCATGTGTTTTAAACCTAACACTAACCCTAAAAACTCTTGTGGGACGATAGGGCTTAAATGGAAGGGAAATGTAGGAACACAAGACCTCATTTTGAAAATGTCCCAGAAATGTGGGAACATAGGGCTGTGGGAACATAGGGCTGTGGGACAATTGGGCTGTGGGAACATAGGGCTGTGGGAACATTGGGCTGTGGGAACAGAAACTGGTAACTTCATAGACACACATGCCAAAGTCGGGGCCTTCTGTGTGGTGCAATTTCCTCTTCTATTCTCTTAAGTCTTTCCTGTTTTTCTGCTTATCTATGTGATACACAATGCACCTTCTGGTCATCTGAGTTGACCCAGAGTACAGCCACTTCCTTAATGACTGCACACAGCCCTTTTGTAACACAGCTCTATGTTGCCAAAGCCCTATTTTCTTTCAAAATTAGGCCCTATGTTCCCACATTTCCTTTTTCATAAATTTGTATCACATTTTATCCCCCTAACCTGTCATGTGTTTTAAACCTAACACTAACCCTAAAAACTCTTGTGGGACAATAGGGCTTAAATGGAAGGGAAATGTAGGAACACAAGACCTCATTTTGAAAATGTCCCAGTAATGTGGGAACATAGGGCTGTGGGAACATAGGGCTGTGGGAACATAGGGCTGTGGGAACATAGGGCTGTGGGACCATTGGGCTGTGGGAACATATAGCTGTGGGAACATAGGGCTGTGGGACCATTGGGCTGTGGGAACAGAAACTGGTAACTTCACAGACACACATACCAAAGTCAGGGCCTTCTGTGTGGTGCAATTTCCTCTTCTATTCTCTTAAGTCTTTCCTGTTTTTCTGCTTATCTATGTGATACACAATGCACCTTCTGGTCATCTGAGTTGACCCAGAGTACAGCCACTTCCTCAATGACTGCACACAGCCCTTTTGTAACACAATGCAATTTTAACAGTCAGCAACTTTTATTCAACCATAGATCTAATCGATAAGTACAAAGGACATGCATATTCACACAAACGTCCGTAGAAATACGGGCTGATATTCTGTTTTGATATGAAGGAATTTTCTGTAATGATTTCTCACCAGAGTTTTTCTGTACTTTGATTTTTGGATTAACAGAAACATCTGTTAAAGGTACAGAGGATATAACTGTAAATCTACAGAATTGTGCATTTTTTTTTGGATTAACAGAAGTGTGTGTAAACTTAACGTAAAAGGTGGTCATTTTCTGCTAGGACATTATCCGTTTTTCAATAAATTTGTTTCTTACGGGCCGGCTGCATTGGATGCGCAACATACACGGAGCGGACGTCCCAACTAGGGATGCACCAAATCCAGATTTTTGGGGTTCGGCCGAATACCGAATCCACTGGTTGAGATTGTGCTGACTCCTCCTCCCATCCTCAGTCCATGAACCCAGTAAACACATGAATGAAGTAAACAGTGACTGTCCTTCCTTTGCCGTACCTGAAGTTGCTGCATTCTGGCTGCTGTCTGGAGATTCCTTCATGCACAACTCGTATTCTTTCTGATGTTTCAGACCAGATGTTGTAACAGCGGCCATGTTGTGTATAGTTTAGGGTCCTCGTCACCACCAGACCAATCAGCATTGAACAGATTGAACATGTAGCTGGACTTGAATGGCCTTCTTTTGACTGAAAGTACTGCCAAACAACACTTTTTCTGCTCACCAGATCCATGTCCACTTTCTCACAGCCTACTGCTCACCAGATCCATGTCCACTTCCTCACAGCCTACTGCTCACTAGATCCATGTCCACTTCCTCAAAGCCTACTGCTCACCAGATCCATGTCCACTTTGTCACAGCCTACTGCTCACCAGATCCATGTCCACTTTCTCACAGCCTACTGCTCACCAGATCCATGTCCACTTCCTCACAGCCTACTGCTCACCAGATCCATGTCCACTTTCTCACAGCCTACTGCTCACCAGATCCATGTCCACTTCCTCACAGCCTACTGCTCACCAGATCCATGTCCACTTCCTCACAGCCTACTGCTCACCAGATCCATGTCCACTTCCTCACAGCCTACTGCTCACCAGATCCATGTCCACTTCCTCACAGCCTACTGCTCACCAGATCCATGTCCACGTTCTCACAGCCTACTGCTCACCAGATCCATGTCCACTTCCTCACAGCCTACTGCTCACCAGATCCATGTCCACTTTCTCACAGCCTACTGCTCACCAGATCCATGTCCACGTTCTCACAGCCTACTGCATTGAACGCTCCACCTATGTAAACACCTTCCCATAATCAACGGTGCCGTCACTACGGCGACCAGCGTAGCACGCCTAGTGCAAGTGTAGGGTTCGGTTCAAGGGGAAAAACCGAACCCTGTCAAAAAGCCCAATATTCAGCCCAATCAGAAGCCCAATCCTGGATTCGGTGCATCCCTGGTTCCAACACTACACTTTCACTATGATCAATGAAACTGGCGACACCAGACAGAGAGTATGTGGTGCGTCTGCGTGAGGTGTGTGGGGCTATTTCACACAGAAATAGATCATAAAGTGTCTTTATTTCTTTTAAATCAAGCAACGGATATACAGACAATGACTGAATGACCGTCACTGAGCGTGTTGGCCGTTTCGTTTTGAGAGTTTCTGTTTTTATTCCTTGATTCCTCTGATAACAGCTGACAGTAGATTTATGTCACAGCAAAAGCTCTCCGTCTCGCCTGTGACTCACACAATCCTACGCCGTGCAGTGCTGCAGGTGGAGACGGTTAAAAGATACATTCAGTGGCACATACGCTCTGCTATCGGTCCCTATACGTCATGCGTTCAATGTAGCCAAAAGGTTAGGCCTCCTGCACACTGGCTGCGTGGTGTGAGCGTTTTTATTTCGGCTTCCATGTTAACAGGTTAGAGCGTGCACACTGCCTGTGTAACATGCACGTCTCATGCGCTGCTCGAACCGCGCCGAAAGCGCGCGCATGCTAGAAATAGGACCAATGCTTATTTTTTACGCGACATGCAAGCGTGTTGGAAGCGTTTCCAGGCAAAATAGAATACAAACATTTGTTTATATGTCATTTTGACACAAATACATTTAATAAATGACATTTTGAGTCTCTAGGTTTTGACATAAATGTAATTTAAACCAATAACATGGACTTTAATATCTCAAGAAAGGGAATTGAAATATAACATATATATATATATATATATATATATATATATATATATATATATATATATATATATATCAAAATATGTGCAAATAAATGTACAAACACAAAAATATTGACAAAATAAAGTTGAAAAACACACTATTATTTCATTTTATCAGTGGGAAACATCCATGTGTACAGACAAAGCTAGCATCAGCAGCGCCGCATCAGACACGTTTCTGGTGTGCAAAGACAGAAAACGCCACG
>CM046804.1:32226712-32249212 GCA_025617405.1 Perca schrenkii | reverse complement strand
CAAATCAAGCAAAACAAAGATTCCATTTTAAAAGTCGATTCACAGCAACCTGCTTCCCAGCTTTAATTTCGAAAACTCTTCTGCTTTGGGTGAATTTCTGGGAGTCTCAAAGTCGGCAAATCTACCAAATACTGCTCTAAGTGTGGAGTAGTTGCCATTTGAAAAACAGTTTCCTGTCTTTTTATTTTGGTGCACAACTAGGAGGACCAACATTTATCGTGAACCTAAATTGATATGCGGGCCGGACCAAAACCTGCCAGGGGCCGGGTTCATGCTATATACACATATAAAAAAATATAAAGATAGATTTGGTCATATATACAGTGTGATATGCAGTGTGAGGTATTGATATTGCACAGTAATTAAAGTGCACAGAATTATCAATATTATCAAAAGTATTAAATATTAAATATTAATATTGCACAGTAGGTGGGTAGAAGAGAGTCTGGGGTTTGGGGGTAGGACTGTGAAGTCAGTGCATGTGAGGTTATGGATTTTGGGAAGAATCTTTAGAGCGGCTTTGATTCAATTTGCAGGGAGTGATAATGTTGTTTCTGTGTTTGATTTGATTCTGCAGGAAACAGGATGTTGGGGGGAGGGAGGGAGGAACTTTTTGTCTGCTCATGGAGAGAATTCTGCTCAGAAGTAATACATTTTATTTTAGCATTACAGTTTTTTTACAATTGCTATGACACTTTTTTCAGTACTTTTAACAGCTTTCCTAAACTCTTAACACAGTTAGCACAACATCTGTATTTTTGCCCGCAACAATCACTCCGCATTTTTCTGAAAGGACTGATATAAGGTCAGACCTGACACATATAAACTAATCCAGTTTCTGTAATTCCATGGGATGATAGTGTTTTGTATGACATTGTTCTATGATTGACTAAATGTTCCTGTTGGGAGAGAACATGTGTTAGTGTTTTGGAAGAATTATTTGATTTTGAGACATGTTTGCATTGTTTTGGTAAACAGTGTATTGTGTTAGTGAATTATTGTATTTTGAAAATCAGTGTTGGAGTTTAGTTTACAATGTGTGATTTTGAGCATGAAATTAACTGTTTTGCCAATCGTGTGTAGTAGGTGTGTTGGTGCGTTAAGAGTTTAAGAAAGTTGTTAAAAGTACTGTCATAGCAATCGTAAAAAAATTATATAATAACCAGCTCCTGGAAACAACCATGTGATATTTGAATCTGGGTTGTCGGCTGTAGATGGTTGTTGCTTAAAGGGTAATCACCATCACCAAACCCACCATACTCCATGTAAATAATCAGTACATTTAGCGTGTATAGAGCCAGCATATCTCCACCAGACTCCATGTAAATAATCAGGACTTTTAGCGTGTATAGAGCCAGCATATCTCCACCAGACTCCATGTAAATAATCAGGACTTTTAGCGTGTATATAGCCAGCATATCTCCACCAGACTCCATGCAAATAATCAGGACTTTTAGCGTGTTTAGAGCCAGCATATTTCAACCAGACTCCATGTAAATAATCAGGACTTTTAGCGTCTATAGAGCCAGCATATCTCCACCAGACTCCATGTAAATAATCAGGACTTTTAGCGTGTATAGAGCCAGCATATCTCCACCAGACTCCATGTAAATAATCAGGACTTTTAGCGTGTATAGAGCCAGCATATCTCCACCAGACTCCATGTAAATAATCAGGACTTTTAGCGTGTATAGAGCCAGCATATCTCCACCAGACTCCATGTAAATAATCAGGACTTTTAGCGTGTATAGAGCCAGCATATCTCCACATGTAAATGGGTGAATTAAGGGTTTATTTCAACCAAACCAGAGTGGTGATTGTTGGAACAGTGGAAAGATGAACCAAGACGGCTTTTGATAGTTTTATTTAGTTTCTGTCCACTTTGAGTGTTCTCCACAGAAGCTTTTTGTTGGTAGATGCAGGAAGACAGCAGATTGACTGTGTATGTCTGTGTGTGCGAGTGTGGGTGTGTATGTGTCTGTGTGTGTGTCTGTGTGCGTGTGTGTGTATGTGTGTTTCTGTGTGTGCGTGCGTGTGTCTGTGTGTGTGTCTAACAGATCAACGACTGTTACTTGATGATTGATTTTATCAGATAATACTCACATTGTTACTACTCAACCATCCTTTTCCCACAGCAACACAGAAACCTTCCTGTTCTCTGTAATACCCAGAAGTCTTTGCATGAAGCATCGTTTTATTGGCTGTCATGCAGCGACAAAGATCCAGTTGTGAGTCATGTGACAGACAGATGTTTCCTCTGTTAGTCACTGTGCGGTTCATTGAATGGCCTAACTATCTAGGGACGTCCTGGGACATAGCAGCATGGGTTGAGAAAAGTGACAAAAACAAGAACATATGTATGTAGAAAGACAGCAGTAGAGAGTAGTATGTAGAGAGACAGCAGTAGAGAGTAGTACGTAGAGAGACAACAGTAGAGAGTAGTATGTAGAGAGACAACGGTAGAGAGTAGTATGTAGAGAGACAGCAGTAGAGAGTAGTATGTAGAGAGACAACAGTAGAGAGTAGTATGTAGAGAGACAGCAGTAGAGAGTAGTATGTAGAGAGACAGCAGTAGAGTAGTACGTAGAGAGACAACAGTAGAGAGTAGTATGTAGAGAGACAGCAGTAGAGAGTAGTATGTAGAGAGACAACAGTAGAGAGTAGTATGTAGAGAGACAGCAGTAGAGAGTAGTATGTAGAAAGACAGCAGTAGAGAGTAGTATGTAGAGAGACAACAGTAGAGAGTAGTATGTAGAGAGACAACAGTAGAGAGTAGTATGTAGAGAGACAACAGTAGAGAGTAGTATGTAGAGAGACAGCAGTAGAGAGTAGTATGTAGAGAGACAGCAGTAGAGAGTAGTATGTAGAGAGACAGCAGTAGAGAGTAGTATGTAGAGAGACAGCAGTAGAGAGTAGTATGTAGAGAGACAACAGTAGAGAGTAGTATGTAGAGAGAAAGCAGTACAGAGTAGTATGTAGAGAGACAGCAGTAGAGAGTAGTATGTAGAGAGACAACAGTAGAGAGTAGTATGTAGAGAGACAACAGTAGAGAGTAAAAACAATAAAAATGTCGAGAAAAAATATCGAAAATAAACCACAAAAAACAGCTGAAATCTTGTTTATGACACCAAATTGTGAAACAATCCTGAACCTTCAGTTTCAGACTCACAATCTTCAAACATATCAAATATTATATTATTAAAATATTCACATTCAATCTCGTCCATCAGCTGGATTCTCCAGATGTTTAATCTCTTTTTCATGCAGCAGCAAGTCAAAACATATGTCCAGTAAACTTATTATCTTTGAGTTGTGGACAAAACAAGACATTTGATGACGTCATCTTGGAATTTTTCGGAAACACTGATCCACATTTTTAAAGACAGAACAACTCATCCATTCATCCAGAGAATAATACACAATGAAATAATTGGTAGTTGCAGCTCTAGCAGTGGTGTAGTCTACGTGATACACAGGTATACGGAGTATATTCCCACTAAGAAAGCTCCAGGATTTACATATACCCACTTAAAAATGCCCAATGACACTCAACAAAATACTTTCCATTATATTTTTGATATATTTTAAATTGCCATCTGTGTTTTTCTTCTTCAAATAGGCTAAATAAAGGTATTTCCACTGTAAATTCAGACTGATCTCATGAAGTGGCTTAGACAGATTTCACATCAGGGGAATTAAAGTTAGGATGCCAAGAAAGACCCCAAAAACTGTGAAGTGGCGCCAATCCATATGCTATTATTGGATTTTTAGCGTGTTTATCAACCATAGATAGTATATATAAGACTGGACCACCAGACCCCGTGTCTCTGGTCTGAGACCAGTGAAGGATATCAGAAGTCTCTTTCCCGGTGCTGGCTGAGCGTTACTGAGCAGCCTCCAACTGAGCTTGAAGACGTAGATGTGACGTGAGCAACCTGTCTGAAAGTGTGAAGTCTTCTGGTAGCTGTGCCGAGAGAAATCTCAATCATTCCCAATCTTACAGAGACGGAGAGTGTAGGTATATGTAAGGAGATAACATGGACACAGGCTAATTATTGATCACTAACATGCTAGTTAACATTAGTAATTACTGATCACTAACATGCTAGTTAACATTAGTAATTAAACCTAAACAGCTAATGGAAGTCCAAACTGCCTTCGAGCTTCTCCTGTACTATACGGTAATTCCTCTACTGTGTGACAGTAAGTCTCGTGGTTATGACCCAATCGTTAGCCTATTTTTATAAAAGCGTCTGCTACGGGAGCCATAACGTGAGCTACAAGGTAATGGAGCCTTTTATACATTGTCGTGTTTCTTTAGAAATAAACAACGGACAAATAGAGTCTTTAAATGCTTCAGATGTAAAGTTATTCTCTGTCAAAGTGACGTCAGAATGAATGGGAGTCAATGGGATGCCGGCCACTGTATACAGCGTAGACATACACGCAGATAGCTCAAAATGCTTGCAGATAACACGCCACTTGGCTTCAGGAAAGTTGTCATATTGGTGCATAAAAGTGTATCTTTATAAAGGAAATTAAGTTGTTGACACTCAAAACTCCCTTGGGGGAGGACACCCACACCCCCCACTATGTTAACCCCCCCCACCCCAAAGGCAGATTCTGGCCAATATATATATATGTGTATATATATACATATATATATATATGTATATATATATATATATATATGTATATATATATATATATGTATATATATATATGTATATATATATACATATATATATATATATATATATATATATGTATATATATATACATATATATATATATATATGTGTATATATATATATATATATATATATATATATATATATATATATATATATATATATATATATATATATATATATATATACAGTACAGTATACCCACTATGATAAATCTGACTACACCACTGAGCTCTACTCACATTCAGTCACTTCTCCAGATGTTTAATCTCTTTTTGCATGCAGCAACACCTCAGCACATGTTTCCAGTACATTGGGTAATTTGAGGAAGGTCCAGTTTCATGCCAAACAATGATCGTCTGCCCTATACCCTAAATTACAACTCATCCGGTCCTTGCCAAAAAGTGATCGCAGCTCCTACTTAAGGACTGGAAAGCTGTAAATAAATGTCCCGTTTGGATTCATTAATCCTCCTGTTGTCCTTGGGTCAAGTCTGACCCCTTTTCAAAGTTTTCTATATCAGAGATGTGGGTTTCTTTCAACAAAATTGCCCAAAGAATAACCATGGATGGTTGAACGCAGCGCTCTTTGCAGTTAAAATGTTTAAAAAAACGTCAAAGAATGTCGACTAAAATGAGATAAAAGTGCCAAAAACATTGAAAAAAAGCGATTAAAAGGCATTGAAAGCCTAGAAAAACAGCAGAATAAAGCTTTGAAAAAAGCATCAAACGCAACAAGGCACTGACAATGTTTTAAAAAGTAACAAAAACGTTAAACAAACCCCGTCAAAAATGTCCAGTTCCATAACACAGGTAGGGTAGTAAACAGCTTTACTGATCCTGAAATGAAGGCGATAGTTTCCCAGGAAGGTCTCCTGCACACTGGCTGCGTGGCATGTCTGTTTATATTTGGGCTCCCATGGTAACAGGTTAGAGCGTGCACACTTCCTGTGAAATAGGACCGATGCCTATTTTTCACAAAGCGTTTCCAGACAAAATAAAATAGGAAAAGATGTTTATATGTCATTTTGACACAAATATATTTAATAAATAACATCTTGGTGTTGTGGGCCTGCCGAGGTTTCTTCCTAAAAAGGAGTTTCTCCTCGCCACTGTTGCAACAGCCACTGCCAATGCTTGCTCTTGGGGGGAGTTACTGGAATTGTTGGGGCTTTGTAAATTATAGAGTGTGGTCTAGACCTACTCTATCTGTAAATTATAGAGTGTGGTCTAGACCTACTCTATCTGTAAATTATAGAGTGTGGTCTAGACCTACTCTATCTGTAAAGTGTCTCGAGATAACTCTTGTTATGATTGATACTATAAATAAAATTGAATTGAATGGAATTGAAAGTCTCTAGGTTTTGACATAAATGCAGATTTGTAAATGTCATATTTAAATGTAAAATTATTGCACCTGTCAATCCAGAAGGAAATATTCTGGAGCCTATTTTGCCGTCAATCCTGCCGACGTTGTCTTTGCTGTAATCAGATCAGTATATATTTATGTTTTTTGGGAAACATCCATGTGTCCAGACAGCCAGTGTGCAGGAGGCCTTAGAGAACTTTTGCTACAGAGAGACTGAACGACTGAACGGGAAATGACACACACACAAGTTAAAGTTATTTTAAAGCCCTCTAAGATTGGGGTGCTTTGGAGGAAAAACATTCGGCGCTGCAGCCCCAGAGGCTCCCCCCCCCCGAGACAGCTGTCCCGGTTTAGAGCAGTGTTTTTCAAACAGCACACCACCAATCAAAAATGTTACAAAATGACACATTGTAGCCTAATAAGATCAGAATCTGCGTTTTTCCTTTTTAAAAATGTATCCATCGCCGTTGCAGGCTCACATCGATGATCTCGGCGCTACTGCTTACATCCTGGCACTGCCACCAGGTGGCAGTAATTCTATTGGCTTAAACCAACAAGGTCATTATTGCGCTGTACTGCCACCTACTGACACAGAATAGTATTTAATTTCTCTGCCAGTCATCACATTGTTAGGCACAGATGTGCAACAATGGCAAATTATTTGCAGTAACTCAATAAAAAAAATTTATTGGACCAATTAAGTAAAATCTGATAATTTCCCACGGCACACAAGACGATCTCTCACACTAGTGTGCCGAGGCACAGTGGTTGAAAATCAACGGTTTAGACCCTGTTTACATGGTTATTTTTTTACAAACGGAGACATTTCCCTTCGTCTGTGCCCTTCGTTTACACGCAAACGGAGAATCCTCCTCTGAAAACGAGTCTTTCTAAAAACTCCGGCCAGAGAGGAGATTTTTGAAATCTTCGTTTGCACGTTTTCACGTAAACTGAGACAAACGGAGGTTTAGCCTCTTGACGCCTGAATTTATTCACAATTATTTAAGAACTTTATTATGTGTGTTCCTGGCTCCAAGCTGATGCTAAATTAAGTTGAGATCGTTAATTTGTCTAGAGCATATTGAATAGATATAAATTGAGGTATGATGCAAATTAGCGACAACAGGCATTTATGGTAAAATTCTTTACAAAATGGTAAAATTAATAAAACACATTTTCAAGTAATTGACAAATAAATGAATCTTGACAACAGCAAGAAAGTAAACACTCTCCTACTCCCTAACATTGACAGTAGTCTTTTTAGGGTTAGGGGTTATGGGGTTAGGGTTAATTTCGCTTCCGTGAACTGGATGTAGTTCCACTCCGACCGGTCCTACGAGAAACCAGTGTGTGCAAAAGGTTCCTAGGTATGTATCGAATGTAAAAACACCGGCATTGGGGGAATACCTACGCTATCTCGCCTGCAGTCGGAATGGAAGGGGTTTGATGCAAATTAGCGACAGTCGGCGTTAAGGGGTTAAGCAGCCGAGAGAGAGAAAGAGAGGAAGTGATTGGTTACTGTTGTTGCTATTTTCTGGATTCTGATTGGCTAATGTGGGCTTGAGCTTCTCGTTACACCGCCACCTACAGGTCTGGCGTTCTCTTGGCTGCATTGACAGCATATATATATATACACGGGTACATGTAACGATTAGAGCTGGGCAATATATCGATATCGTGATATGAGACTAGATATCGTCCAAGATTTTGGATATCTTAATATCGTGATATGAGACTAGATATCGTCTTAGATTTTGGATATCTTAATATCGTGATATGAGACTAGATATCGTCTTAGATTTTGGATATCGTAAAATCATGATATGACAAAAGTGTCTTTTCCTGGTTTTAAAGGCTGCATTACAGTGAAGTGATGTACTTCTTTTGCTCTTGGCTGCATTGACGGCATAAATAAACACTGGTACAGTACAGGAAATGTCCGTTTCTGAACGTGGTAAAACGTAGCGTTAGAGAGCGAGAACGAAAGGCACGAGCGTTCCTCTGGTGTCGGGCGGCGAGGGCAGCGCGTCGGGCAGGAAGCCCTCTTGGTCCTCCCGCACGTCGAACAGCAGCGTGCCGCTCCGGTTCACGCAGTAGATCCGCTCGCCGAGCACGGCGCAGCGAAACGGCAGCGTCTCCGCGAGCGGGAAGCTAGCTCCTCCGTGCCACGCCTTGGCCGCGGTGTTGTACTTGTGCACGCTCACCGCGGCGCGCTCGCGCTCCACGTCGAAGCGGTACACGAGCCCCCGGTGCGCCACCATGTCCGTGGAGCGCCTCCGGCTCTCGTTGAACGGGCACTCCTCCCACTCGTCTCGCCGCGAGTCGTAGCGCAGCAGGCGGTAGAAGAGCGAGCCGCCCGACACGAACAGCTGGCCGCCGCACGAGGTCGCCTCGTGAGCCACCGCGAAGGAGCCCTTCGGCAGCGGCGCAACGGCGCTCCAGCGGTCGGCGCGCGGGTCGTAGCGCTCCACGGTGAACAGACACTCCCCTCCCACCGCGTACAGATGCCCGTCCATGGAGACGAGTCGCAGCTGGCAGCGCGGCTCGCCGAGCGGTCGGATCTCGCTCCACAGGCGAGTCCTCGGGTTGAAGCAGAAGACTCGAGCCGAGGCTTTGGCGCCGGTCATGCCGCCCGCCACAAACAGGTAGTTGTACAGCGTGCACATCGCTGAGCCTTTGGCCGGGATCTCCTCCGGCAGACGGGTCAGCTCCTCCCACTGCCAGTGCGCCGATTTATGACCCGCTTGGCTTTCCGTATCGAGGCAAAACAGCCGCCTGGCGCTCTCCCGCTCGTACGCCTCGCTGGTTTCAGCCACCGCCAGCACCTTCACGTGAAATAAACACAGAAATAAAAACAATAACTTTATTTATAAACAGTGTTGTTACCGAAATGTTTATTTATTTTATTTGTAGTTTATTTAAATAGGGACAGATACAAAAAAACATAGATAATTACAGAAATAACAATCCGATGCCTGATGCAGTGTTTGTCCCTAGGAGGGCTTTTAACTCCTGTTAAAGTGTTACTCGTAAAGCTGTTGTACTTTTGTACCTTTGATATTTGTCCCTTTAAGTTTTGTACAGTACAGGCCAAAAGTTTGGACCCACCTTCTCATTCAATGTGTTTCCTTTTTATTTTCTTGACTATTTACATTGTAGATTCTCA
Source organism: Perca schrenkii (assembly GCA_025617405.1). Classification (NCBI taxonomy): domain Eukaryota; kingdom Metazoa; phylum Chordata; class Actinopteri; order Perciformes; family Percidae; genus Perca; species Perca schrenkii. Next base: position 32,239,987 of record CM046804.1, on the reverse strand, counting down.
CTGAAGGCATCAAAACTATGAATGAACACATATGGAATTATGTACTTAACAAAAAAGTGTGAAATAACTGAAAACATGTCTTATATTTTAGATTCTTCAAAGTAGCCACCCTTTGCTTTTTTATTAATAAGGGAAATAATTCCACTAATGAACCCTGACAAAGCACACCTGTGAAGGTAAAAACCATTTCAGGTGACTACCTCATGAAGCTCATTGAGAGAACACCAAGGGTTTGCAGAGTTATCAAAAAAAAGCAAAGGGTGGCTACTTTGAAGAATCTAAAATATAAGACATGTTTTCAGTTATTTCACACTTTTTTGTTAAGTACATAATTCCATATGTGTTCATTCATAGTTTTGATGCCTTCAGTGAGAATCTACAATGTAAATAGTCATGAAAATAAAAAGGAAACGCATTGAATGAGAAGGTGTGTCCAAACTTTTGGCCTGTACTGTATACTGTAGTACAGTGCATTGTAGGCTGTATACTGTACAATGAACACATTGTATGGCCCTGAACATTGTACTTTCCATTTGTTAAAGGTCCCATGGCATGAAAATGTTCCTTTATGAGTTTTTTTTTTAACATTAATATGAGTTCCCCCAGCCTGCCTATGGTCCCCCAGTGGCTAGAAATGGTGATAGGTGTAAACCGAGCCCTGGGTATCTTGCTCTGCCTTTGAGAAAATGAAAGCTCAGATGGACCAATCAGGAATCTTCTCCTTATGAGGTCATAAGGGGAAAGGTTACCTCTCTCCTTAGCTTCAGATTATAGCTTAGATTCAATAGCTACAGACACAGAAATGGCACATCCTAAGGAAAGCTCATTGTGGGACTGGCTCTAGTGGCTGTAATTCTACACCAAGGCTGAATTTTGGGAAAAAGACTTCAGATACAGTATTAGGGGACCACTAAGGTCTATATAAAAGAGACTTCAGATACAGTATTAGGGGACCACTAAGGTCTATATAAAAGAGACTTCAGATACAGTATTAGAGGACCACTAAGGTCTATATAAAAGAGACTTCAGATACAGTATTAGGGGACCACTAAGGTCTATATAAAAGAGACTTCAGATACAGTATTAGGGGACCACTAAGGTCTATATAAAAGAGACTTCAGATACAGTATTAGAGGACCACTAAGGTCTATATAAAAGAGACTTCAGATACAGTATTAGAGGACCACTAAGGTCTATATAAAAGAGACTTCAGATACAGTATTAGGGGACCACTAAGGTCTATATAAAAGAGACTTCAGATACAGTATTAGGGGACCACTAAGGTCTATATAAAAGAGACTTCAGATACAGTATTAGAGGACCACTAAGGTCTATATAAAAGAGACTTCAGATACAGTATTAGGGGACCACTAAGGTCTATATTAAAGCACCCAAAAAGCAGCATGTCACAGGACCTTTAAGATTCTGCTGAATACCAAATCCTCCTGCCATCCTCAGTCCATTTGTCATTTTTTCCTGACTATAATCATATGTTTTGTCACTTTTTTTCAACATATATATATATTTTTGTATTATTTTTAACTTTCCTTAACTCACTTGCTTTAGCATTTTCCTATACACTGCCTATGAAAAACATGTTATTACACAAGTTATAACAATAAACTTAATAATAACGTGATAAACGAAACGTTTTTTCTTGGCAGAAATATGCCTAACCATAACTCAAGTAACAACCCCGGTGGTCCATGCATATCTAACATAAAGAGAGAATAAAAGAGACCTTCCGCCCCTCCATCCTCCGGGCCAGGATGTGCTCCCTCTCCCCGGCTGTGAGCCGGCCGAACACACCGGGGGTCCGCAGCACTTCCAGGTAGCGGTCGCTCATGTGGCGGTAGAGCCGCTCCTTCTCCTCCTCCCTGCCTTCCCTCTTGGCTGTTACCAGCAGCTCCAAGCACTTCTCCAGCGACATGTCTGCAGAATCTGCGGCTCCTTCTGCCTCTTGGCCCTCACTGCTCTGCATTTGATCCGGGATTCTTGCGGATCAGATCGATCCTGCAGCCTGTCAGAGACGATTCTAGGTCCTATATGCGTCTGGAGAGAGATCCAGACTCCTGTCCTCGGTCCTGTGTCTCTCCTCGCCACAATGAAACGCCCCTCCTCTCCTCTCCTCCCTTTATTCTCTCTGTTGCTTCAAGTTTCAATTCTTCATCTCTTCACACACGAACAAAGTCGGCAGAAAATTCACCCTCCCTTCTTTTTATCCCCTTCTAATCCTAAATCGTTTTAGTGCCTAATCTAAAATCGCCCTTTCTCGGCTTAATCTATAACTGTAAAGACTGCTAAACGCGAAAACGGGGGAAGAATTGTCGGCACCTAACGACACCTGTTATCTCTAAAAACCGTCTCTTCGGGATCCTCCATCCTCCGCTCTTTTCAGCGGGGTGCGGTGCCTGGTGAAGCCGGGATTCTGCGCCTGCTGGGCGGGGAGCTTTGCTGCGTGTGTCCGCTGCAGAGCCCGGAGGTGTCTGCGGACACAAAGGCTTCCAGTGGCTGCACACTGGGCTCTGTGTTCTCCGGGCTGACGCCCCGCTGTCCCCTGAAGAACAATGAGTCTCTGCAGGACTCACACTGCGTCCTTTATACAGTACAGATAGGCCTACGTTAGAGGAAACATATAATAAATTATCAGCATCAAAATAAACCTAAAGGGCTAAAAGTCTTCATTCTGGAGAGTAATATGATATATATATATATATATATATATATATATATATATATATATATATATATATATATATATATATATATATATATATATATACATATATTACTCTGCAGAGGTCACAGTGTGTGTGTGCGTGTGTGTGTGTGTGTGTGTGTCTGTGTGTGTCTGTGTGTGTGTGTCTGTGGGTGTATATATATATATATATATATATATATATATATATATATATATATATATATATATATATATATATATATATATATATATATATACATATATTACTCTGCAGAGGTCACAGTGTGTGTGTGCGTGTGTGTGTGTGTGTGTGTGTCTGTGGGTGTATATATATATATATATATATATATATATATATATATATATATATATATGTCTGGTTATCGCCCTCATTTCTTGATTTGATAAGATTCAGAAGGTCTAGATTTGATTTGATTTTCACATTGATTTAGCTGATCAGAGATATTTCAGTTATGTACCTTATGCGCGACCCCTAGCCAATGAGGTGCCCTGGCTTTTTTAAAACATCTTCTTTGATGTTTTTTGGCGTTTTTGGCGTTTGTTTTCCCCTCTCCAAAATCTCCTAACCTTAAAAGTTCTGTTTTTGCTGCTGACAGACTCAGATTATTATTCTAAGTAATTCTAAGACAGACAGACAGACACATAGACACATAGACATATAGACATGTAGATAGATAGATAGATAGATAGATAGATAGATAGATAGATAGATAGATAGATAATAGATAGAGAGATAGAATCAGTAGTAGTACATAAAATCACTTAAAAGCAATTCATAAAAACTAAACAAAGAGAAGACTGTTGCTCAGATGAAAAGAGAGAAGGTGACTTTTGATTGTGTGAAGGTCTTGAGATGGGATTAGAAAGAGGAGTTAATTAGTTCAGTTCAGTTTGAGGCTCACGAGTCAGGACTGGGTAGTTTTAATGATAGATTTCTCTCATTCTGCCCTCACACATGCAGAGATGTTAAAAGAGGATGGAATTAAACCAATGAAAGAAAGGCTACGTTCACACCTCAAGTCTTAATGCTTCATTCTGATTTTATTTTGCTCAGATCTGATTTTGTGTTTGGCTGATCACGTGACCTTTTTAAAATGTGGTCTATATCAGATTCCTGTGGGGACAGTTTGCAGTTTCAAACTGACCCACATGCCCAAAAGACAGTAGTGGAGATAGCGTGGGTGCTTGGGTGGGGCTGCCCCAGGGCTCCGTGCATACAGGAGCCCCTACCAAGTGAGAAGCTTATTACTGCATATGATCTCACATAGTGAGATTAAAAAATCATAGTATAGCATGTCGAAAAAAGTCACAAAAAGTTATAGTGTAGTATGTCGAAAAAATCATAAAAAATCCTAGTATAGTATGTTGAAAAAATCATAAAAAATCATAGTATAGTATGTTGAAAAAGTCACAAAAAGTCATAGTGTAGTATGTTGAAAAAATTATAAAATGTCATAGTATAGTATGTTGAAAAAATCATAAAAAGTCATAGTATAGTATGTTGAAAAAATCTTAAATAGTCATAGTATAGTATGTTGAAAAAATCATAAAAAGTCATAGTATAGTATGTCGAAAAAAATCTTAAATAGTCATAGTATAGTATGTCGAAAAAAAGCCTAAAAAAAGTCATAGTGTAGTATGTCGAAAAAAAGCCTAAAAAAAGTCATAGTGTAGAATGTCGAAAAAGTCACAAAAAAGTCACAAAAAATCATAGTATAGTATGTTGAAAAAATTATAAAATGTCATAGTATAGTATGTTGAAAAAATTATAAAATGTCATAGTATAGTATGTTGAAAAAATCATAAATAGTCATAGTATAGTATGTCGAAAAAAAGCCTAAAAAAAGTCATAGTGTAGTATGTCGAAAAAAAGCCTAAAAAAAGTCATAGTGTAGAATGTCGAAAAAGTCACAAAAAAGTCACAAAAAATCATAGTATAGTATGTTGAAAAAATCATAAAAAGTCATAGTATAGTATGTTGAAAAAATCATAAAAAATCATAGTATAGTATGTTGAAAAAATCATAAAAAATCATAGTATAGTATGTTGAAAAAATCATAAAAAGTCATAGTATAGTATGTTGAAAAAATCATAAAAAGTCATAGTATAGTATGTCGAAAAAAATCTTAAATAGTCATAGTATATTATGTCGAAAAAAAACTTAAATAGTCATAGTATAGTATGTTGAAAAAATCATTAAAAGTCATAGTATAGTATGTTGAAAAACATCGAAAAAAAAGTCATAGTATAGTATGTTGAAAAACATCGAAAAAAAAGTCATAGTATAGTATGTTGAAAAAAGTCATAAAAAGTCATAGTATAATATGTCAAAAAATCATAAAAAGTCATAGTATAGTATGTTGAAAAAGCTCACAAAAAGTCATATTATATACTTTTCATCCTCTCTCAGCAGATGACTGTCTCTCTAGAACATTGTAAATGTAGATATAAGCCTATGAAAGACCAAAGAGCTTTAGATTTAGAACAACAGTGTGTACATGGGATCTCCAAAAATGTTCTGTTATGAAAAAAGTGTTTTGCCATTTGATGCAAATGCTTCATTTTGAGATGTGTTTATGGTATTTTGAATGCAGTGTTTCATCTTGAAGGAGATGTGCTTATTACTGCATTTACCTTCTTTTTCTTATCAAACGTAACAGTCACTTAAACTCATGGTTACCATGGTAAACCAGCACAACATAATGACCATTACCAGGCGACACAACACTACATTCTAAGCAGACACATTAAAAAAAAAAACGAAATTGAAATTACATTTGTATTTCGAACAAACTGCAAACTTATCGGCACATTTTAACACAACTCTATTTACCACCTTGCATCATGGGAATTGACCAGCCTACGAGCCACGCTCTCTTTATTTTTTAATGTCGTTATTTCGTTTTTGAGTCAGTTTGACAGCATATAACCTTCAAATATATTATGCAACCCCTTCTGTCTGCTTCTTTCTCAAATAGCTTTTTCATTTTTTCCCCAAAATTACTATTGTTTTCATTGTTTCATGCTACTGTATACAACACGGTGGTACTCTTACAAATTTAATGTTTTACTGTAACATTATATTTTTTACAGAGCACTTTTCAACCACTTTCAGCAGATTACTCTCTCTAGAACATAGTCATAACACAGTATGTCAAAAAAAGTTTAAAAAAGTCATAGTATAGTATGTCAAAAAAAATCATAAACAAGTCATAGTATAGTATGTCGAAAAAAGTCATAAACAAGTCATAGTATCTCAAAAAAAGTTAAAAAAAGTCAGAGTATAGTATGTCGAAAAAAGTCATAAAAGTCTATTATAGTACGTCCAAAAAAATTCAAAATAGTCATACTATAGTACTTCCAAAAAAGTCTTAAAAAGTCATAGTATAGTATGTCGAAACAATTTTACAGTTTTTTCCAATTGCTAAAACACAATTTTGCAAACTAGTGTGGTTTTATCAGGGTTAGGGGTTAACCCTAACCCTAACCCTAACCCTATATCAAACAAACCCAATATCCTACAAAATGAAGCACTTCAACCAAAACTACATATAGCATTATCAAAATCAAACTTTTGCACCACATGGCACTCACTTCATTCATGTTACCAGATTTTTGTCTAACCAACTACACACTGTTGGGCATAATGAAAAGCACTCTCATCTTTAGTGTGCTTTGCCATAATACTAAAATAGTTCAAATTCTAGAAAATTCGTCAGATTGTTCACATGCACAGACCTTATCATGGTCATTGCATTCCTGTGCATGATTTTTATTTTTATTTTTATTCTTATGTATGTGTGATATATGTGTGTATATGTGTTTGTTGTGTTAATCTATCTATCTCTCTATCTATCTAAATATTTGCAGATACACATGCTGTTGAAACATTTATGTTTTTATTTATATTTACATAGGACTGAACAGAGATATGCTCACAACAAACAGTAAACTTAAAAAGAAAATTGCAGAAAAAATATATAGAAAAAAAGAGGTGCTCACATGTGGTCTTTTTATAGTGCTTACTTCCTGATTGAAGTGGTAACAATTATGCATTGAGGTGTTTGGCCAGGTGGCAAATATGTTGGCCAATAAGCTCATGTAGAGTCATTTTGAATGGCAGTGTTTTGAAATAGCAAACATGTGACTTGCTGTCAGATTGTTGAGTCTTATGCAGAGAACTGTGTTCAGTGCATTTAGAAAGGGCCATTTTGAATTGCAAAATGTGTGTAAAGCAGAAAATGTGTTTAGACTTTTGGAGACTTGAGAAGAGGTTTTGCTCTCTGTGTGTCAGTTTAAATAATTGTGCTATGAATGTCATTTTAGTGTGTTAGCAATTGGAAAAAACTGTAAAAAAGTCATAGTATAGTATGTTGAAAAATGTCGAAAAAAAGTCATATTATAGTATGTCAAAAAATGTAAAAAAAGTCATAGTATAGTATGTTGAAAAAGTCACAAAAAGTCATAGTATATACTTTACTTCTCAAAAAAGAGATGACCTTCTCTCTAGAACATTGTAAATGTAGATATAAACCTACGAAAGACCAAAGAGCTTTAGATTTAGAACAACAATGTGTACATGGTATCTCCAAAAATGTTCTATTATGAAAATAGTGTTTTGCCATTTGATGTGTTTATGATATTTTGAATGCAGTGTTTCATTTTGAAGGAGATGTGAGGCATCATTTGTGTGTGCACTTTTGGGAATTGGGTGTAGAGTTTAGAAAAAAGGAGACCTAGTTTTGAAAATGTGTGCAAGCAGTTGGAAAAAACTGCAATAGGATTTATTACTTTTTTACAATTTTTATGAGGACTTCTTTCGACTGGAAGATTATGAAAATATGTGAGTTTTTGCTTCAAGCAAGGAACGTTTTTGTAGCAGATCTGAATGCCAATCTCTGTAGAGAAGACATAAGACTCAGGCCGTGAGTGCAGAGACAGTAACGCTAAATACAAGTACTACACAGCGACTCTAGGGGTCGCTGTTTGACAAAGAAACAGAAACTGCTCAGTATGCCTTTAAGTGGTTTCTTTGAAACCTCTGAGGACTCTGGAAACCTGATCATATTTTTGCATCTGTATTTGTAGTATGTGTGTGATTTTAACATTAGGCAGCAGGAGACCGCCGAGCCGAGATAAAAGTGAATCTGAAATGATTTGAACTCCTGAGAAGTTTAATAACGGCGAGGAGAATCATTAGTATAGTATAGAAGTATAGAATCCAATCAGGTTTTGTTTTCCTGATGAAAACGTGCAGATCGGCTTCAGAAAGTAAAACTTGTTTACAGATTTTATTTTGAAGGAAGAACACTTGGCGCAGATTGTGTATAATGTTTTTTATGGGATTTTATAATGTGACTTTTTTTCGACATGCTATACTATGTCATATATACTTTATACATACTATGACTTTTTATGAGTATTCGACATATTACACTATGAATTTTTATGAGTATTCGATATATTACACTATGACTTTTTATGAGTATTCGATATATTACACTATGACTTTTTGTGACTTTTTTCGACATACTATACTATGACTTTTTGAATTGTTACAAGTCTAAATTGAAGCAAAATGTGAGCATCAGCTCAGCACAGAGAAAGAGTCTCCTGGTTGAATAGGACCAACACTCCAGGATCCAGCCACGTCTCAGGAAAGGGGGTCCACAGCACCCGAAATCCTGTTGGAAACTGACCGAGGCCCCCCAGCTCTCCGTCAGAAGCCTGCAGAGTGGCAGGATGACAGAGACAGCAGCTGATTGGCTATTTGATTTGCCAATCCTGATACCATCAACATCCAACGTCTACCATATAATGCACAACTAATATTTTTAAAATGGCAAACAACTGATGTGCTTTAGTTTTGCTTTTTGTGAATTTGGTTCATGGTAAACATGTAATCAATCAATCAATTTAATATTTGTCCCAAAGGGCAATTTGTGTCATATAAGCATAAAAAGATAGATAAATGTATAAAAAAAGCACACAAGATACACGGCAAAATTTATAAACAAGACATATAATCACCTTATCAAGAACCAAAAAGCTACAGGTACAGTGATTATTGTTACTGTCACCGTATGATCATCATCATAATACAGCTCAGTCTCCAGCAGTTTGGCCACATCTGGAAAGAGCTCCTGGATGTCAACTCCCAATCTTCAGCTGGATGATATCTGAAAGGCTCCGGGATCCATTTTCTTCAAATATTTACATTTTATGTGTAATTTTTGTTCTGTGAATTGTCAATACTTGTATTTCAGTATGTGGGTACTTCTGTAAACTTGACATTTGCTTCCGTCGGTCCATTTTCCTCAGTTTCTCTTTCTGAGATTTCTTCCGTGTTTCCCCATTAAAGTTTTTTGTGGAGTTTTTTTCTTATCTGTAGCAATTATGAAAAAGTCATAGTATAAAATGTTGAAAAAAATCCAAAAAAGTACTTGTATAGTATGTCGAAAAAAGTCTATTATAGTATGTTGAAAAAAGCCATGTAAAAAGTCATAGTATAGTATGTCGAAAAAGTAATAAATAAGTTATAATGTGGTATTTGTTAGGCTCTTGTTTTGACCCAGAACTCAGAGACAGGAACACAGACACAGAGAAGCAGTTTAAGTGTTAATTAGAACAAACTTGGAATAAAACGGAGAGGGATAGTCCAGTTGAGTAGCTCCAGGTGGGGACTGAAGCTGGAGGTCGGCAGACAGGTGCGTGGCCAGGTAAGCGGTGATAAGAGCTGGGTGGTGAGGCGAGCAGGCAGCAGGAAAGCAGATATCAGCAGGGGAGCAGCAGGTCCAGAGACAGGATCTGAACAGAGGAGATAACATGTAAACTGAAGCACTATGTAGCAACAAACACAGAGCTGGAAAGCCGGGATACTAGGAACAGAATCTCTAGTAGAATATACTGAGCCAAGTTACCACTGGAATGGTTGTAAAGAACTGGTGGTCTAGAGGTGAACAGCCCAAGTAGATAACTGCTTCGGAGACTAGTGGAGAGGTGCTGCAGCTGAGCTGGAAACAAAGCAGGAGATAGTGGCCACGCCTCTTGACCTACATTGTCCAGGACACGCCTCTGGCCACGGCAGGTGGGAACAAACAAACAGACAACTCTCAAACAGGGGGAAAAGGGAAGAGGATAACAGGCAGGACAGGGAAACAGACACTGACCCATAACAGTATGTCGAAAAAAGTCACAAAAAAGTCATAGCATAGTATGTTAAAAAACTTCACAAAAAAGTCATTGTATAATATGTCAAAAGAATTCACAGAAAAGTCATTGTATAGTATGTCAAAAAACTTCACAAAAAAGTCATTGTATAATATGTCAAAACAATTCACAAAAAAGTCATTGTATAGGATGTCGAAAAAAGTCATAGTGTATGTCGAAAAAATTCACAAAAAAGTCATAGTATAGTATGTCGAAAAAAATTCACAAAAAAGTCATAGTATAGTATGTCAACAAAATTCCTAAAAAGTCATAGTATAGTATGTCGAAAAATTCCAAAAGTCATAGTATAGTATGTCGAAAAAATTCACAAAAAAGTCATATAATAGTATGTCGAAAGATTCACAAAAAAGTCATTGTATAGTATGTCGAAGAAATTCACAAAAAAGTCATAGTTTAATATGTCGAAAAAATTCACAAAAAAGTCATAGCATAGTATGTCTAAAAAATTCACAAAAAAGTCATAGTATTGAATGTCGAAAAAAGTCACAAAACAGTCATTGTATAGTATGTTGAAAAAATTCACAAATAAGTCATTGTATTCACAAAAAAGTCATAGCATAGTATGTCGAAAAAATTCACAAAAAAGTCATAGTGTAATATGTCGAAACAATTCACAAAAAAGTCATAGTAAAGTATGTCGAAAAAAGAAATAGTGTAATATGTTGAAGAAATTCACAAAAAAGTCATAGTAGAGTATGTCGAAAAAAGTAACAAAAAAGTCATAGTATAGTATGTCGAAAAAAATTCTAAAAAAAGTCATAGTGTAGTATGTCGAAAAAATTTAAAAAAAAAAGTCATAGTGTAGTATGTCGAAAAAAGTCATAATGTAGTATGTCTAAAAAATTCACAAAAAAGTCATTGTATAGTATGTCGAAAAAAGTCACAAAAAAGTCATAGTAAAGTATGTCAAAAAAATTCACAAAAAAGTCAAAGCATAGAATGTCGAAAAAAGTCACAAAAAAGTCATTGTATAGTATGTCGAAAAAATTGACAAAAAAGTCATGTAATAGTATGTTGAAAAAGTTCACAAAAAAGTCTTTGTATAGTATGTCAAAAATTCTCAAAAAAGTAATTGTATAGTACGTATGTTGAAAAAATTCATAAAAAAGTAATTGTGTAGTTTGTCGAAAAAATTCACAAAAAAGTCATAGTGTAATATGTCAAAAAAATTCACAAAAAAGTCATAGTGAAGTATGTCGAAAAAAGTTATAGTGTAATATGTCGAAGAAATTCACAAAAAAGTCATAGTAGAGTATGTAAAAAAAATCACAAAAAAGTCACTGTATAGTATGTCGAAAAAAGTCACAAAAAAGTCATGGTATAGTATGTCGAAAAAAATTTAAAAAAAAGTCATAGTGTAGTATGTAAAAAATATTCACAAAAAAGTCATAGTGTAGTATGTCGAAAAGATTCACAAAAACGTCATTGTATAGTATGTCGAAAAAAGTCACAAAAAAGTCATAGTATAGTATGTCGAAGAAAATTCACAAAAAAGTCATAGTATAGTATGTCGAAAAAAAGTCACAAAAAAGTCATAGTATAGTATGTCGAAAAAATTCACAAAAAAGTCATAGTGTAATATGTCGAAAAAATTCACAAAAAAGTCATAGTGTAGTATGTCGAAAAAAGTCATAGTGTAGTATGTCGAAAAAATTCACAAAAAAGTCATAGTATAGTATGTCGAAAAAAGTCACAAAAAAGTCATAGTATAGTATGTCAAAAAAATTCACAAAAAAGTCAAAGCATAGTATGTCGAAAAAAGTCACAAAAAGTCATTGTATAGTATGTCGAAAAAAATTGACAAAAAAGTCATGTATAGTATGTCGAAAAAATTCACAAAAAAGTCATTGTATAGTATGTCAAAAAAATTCACAAAAAAGTCATTGTATAGTATGTCGAAAAAATTCATAAAAAAGTCATAGTGTAGTATGTCGAAAAAATTCACAAAAAAGTCATTGTATAGTATGTCGAAAAAATGTCACAAAAAAGTCATAGTATAGTATGTCAAAAAAAATTCACAAAAAAGTCAAAGTATAGTATGTCGAAAAAAGTCACAAAAAAGTCATTGTATAGTATGTCGAAAAAATTGACAAAAAAGTCATGTAATAGTATGTTGAAAACGTTCACGAAAAAGTCTTTGTATAGTATGTCAAAAATTCTCAAAAAAGTAATTGTATAGTACGTATGTTGAAAAAATTCATAAAAAAGTAATTGTGTAGTTTGTCGAAAGAATTCACAAAAAAGTCATAGTGTAATATGTCAAAAAAATTCACAAAAAAGTCATAGTGAAGTATGTCGAAAAAAGTCACAAAAAAGTCATAGTGTAATATGTCAAAAAAATTCAAAAAAAAAAAATCATAGTAGAGTATGTCAAAAAAAATCACAAAAAAGTCACTGTATAGTATGTCGAAAAAAGTCACAAAAAAGTCATGGTATAGTATGTCAAAAAAAATTCAAAAAAAAGTCATAGTGTAGTATGTAAAAAATATTCACAAAAAAGTCATAGTGTAGTATGTCGAAAAGATTCACAAAAACGTCATTGTATAGTATGTCGAAAAAAGTCACAAAAAAGTCATAGTATAGTATGTCGAAGAAATTCACAAAACAGTCATAGTATAGTATGTCGAAAAAAGTCACAAAAAAGTCATAGTGTAATATGTCGAAAAACTTCACAAAAAAGTCATAGTAAAGTTTGTCGAAAAAAGTCATAGTGTAATATGTCGAAGAAATTCACAAAAAAGTCATAGTACAGTATGTCAAAAAAATTCACAAAAAAGTCACTGTATAGTATGTCGAAAAATTCTCAAAAAAGTCATTGTATAGTACGTATGTCGAAAAAATTCATAAAAAAGTAATTGTGTAGTTTGTCGAAAAAATACACACAAACGTCATAGTATAGTATGTCGAAAAAATTCACAAAAAAGTCATAGTATAGTATGTAGAAAAGATTCACAAAAAAAGTCATAGTGTAGAATGTAGAAAAAATTCACAAAAAAGTCATTGTATAGTATGTCGAAAAAAATGTCACAAAAAAAAGTCATAGTATAGTATGTCGAAAAAAATTCACAAAAAAAAGTCATAGTATAGTATGTCGAAAAAAAATTCACAAAAAAGTCATAGTATAGTATGTCGAAAAAAGTCACAAAAAAGTCATAGTATAGTATGTCGAAAAAATTCACAAAAAAGTCATAGTATAGTATGTCGAAAAAAAGTCACAAAAAAGTCATTGTATAGTATGTCAAAAAAATGTCACAAAAAAAGTCATAGTATAGTATGTTGAAAAAAATTCACAAAAAAAGTCATAGTGTAATATGTCGAAAAAA
>CM046804.1:32174470-32214470 GCA_025617405.1 Perca schrenkii | reverse complement strand
TAAAGTAGTAAGCTATAGCATATATTTTGCATTAATTTGAATATATTATACGTTTTATTCTTAGAATACAGAGTTTACAAACAGTAATGGGAAAAAGTAAATTATTAGGAAAGGATGGCCCTGTAAAATCAAAGCATGACTTTAAATCTACGACATTAATTTAAGTTTGAAGCCATGAATAACTTTCAGGAGTTTATTCATGTCATTGTGGAGCTTGCGTCTAAACTACAGAGTTAAAAATGTACAAGGGTGGTATTTAATTTGCCGAATCCAGTAATTTTGAATTCTGAATCATTTAGGCCACATGTGTCAAACTCGAGGCCCGCGGGCCAAATCCGGCCCCTTGCAGATTTAGATCGGCCCGTGTATCAATTTGCGCCATACCGAAAAAAAAACAAACACAGGAAAGTGTTTTTTAAACTGCAATTACCTGACATTTAAATCAGAATATGGCAGATTAGCCAACTCCGAGACTCAGATAATTAGTTGTTAAAAGAAATGTTTCATTGTTTTTTTGCTTGATTTGATGGCTAAGGAACTCTTTTGATGACTTTTGTAAGGCTTCAGGTCAACAAAAAGTGTACAAAAATGTCAGAAAAAGCAACAGATTTACAAAAAAAAAAAGGTGACAAATGTCTGAGAAAACCACAAAAATGAGGAAAAAAAAGATACCAAAAATGTTTTTAAAAAAGTGACACGTGGTAACAAAAGCACAGTCAATGTCTGGCCCCTTGGTGTGATTCTCTTTTTCCAGTGTGGCCCTCTGGGAAAATGAGTTTGACACCTCTGATTTAGGCTATTGGTTAATAATGGGTTAACGATGGGAGGATGTGAAGCTGCTCTGTAGCAGAAGACGTCATTATGAAGTTATCATCCCAGCACATCGCTGACGGCAGGAGAGAAGCGAGAGCCGAGATGTCTCCATCGTCTCCATCGTCTTCATCGTCTCGTCTGATCTCAGACAGCAGAGTGAAACAGGAAGTCTGCAGGGAAACCCAGAGATCAGAGCGCCACAGATAAACAGGTGACTGCAATCACTCACCAGCAGACAGACAGACAGAAACAGGTAGCTCTATAAATACCTTCAGCTGGGAGGTGAAGACGACTTTGACAGAGTTCTGCTGCTTTCTACTTGTACGCCACTACTCACTAGCCTGGTCCTAAAAGACTCTGGTCCATTAGCCTGGTCCTACCAGACTCTGGTCCATTAGCCTGGTCCTACCAGACTCTGGTACATTAGCCTGGTCCTACCAGACTCTGGTACATTAGCCTGGTCCTACCAGACTCTGGTCCATTAGCCTGGTCCTACCAGACTCTGGTACACTAGCCTGGTCCTACCAGACTCTGGTCCATTAGCCTGGTCCTACCAGACTCTGGTCCATTAGCCTGGTCCTACCAGACTCTGGTACACTAGCCTGGTCCTAAAAGACTCTGGTCCATTAGCCTGGTCCTACCAGACTCTGGTACACTAGCCTGGTCCTAAAAGACTCTGGTCCATTAGCCTGGTCCTACCAGACTCTGGTACACTAGCCTGGTCCTACCAGACTCTGGTACACTAGCCTGGTCCTACCAGACTCTGGTACACTAGCCTGGTCCTACCAGACTCTGGTACACTAGCCTGGTCCTATCAGACTCTGGTACATTAGCCTGGTCCTACCAGACTCTGGTACACTAGCCTGGTCCTATCAGACTCTGGTACATTAGCCTGGTCCTACCAGACTCTGGTACACTAGCCTGGTCCTACTAGACTCTGGTACATTAGCCTGGTCCTACCAGACTCTGGTACATTAGCCTGGTCCTACCAGACTCTGGTACATTAGCCTGGTCCTATCAGACTCTGGTACACTAGCCTGGTCCTACCAGACTCTGGTCCACTAGCCTGGTCCTATCAGACTCTGGTACACTAGCCTGGTCCTATCAGACTCTGGTCCACTAGCCTGGTCCTATCAGACTCTGGTACACTAGCCTGGTCCTACCAGACTCTGGTACACTAGCCTGGTCCTATCAGACTCTGGTACACTAGCCTGGTCCTATCAGACTCTGGTCCACTAGCCTGGTCCTATCAGACTCTGGTACACTAGCCTGGTCCTACCAGACTCTGGTACACTAGCCTGGTCCTATCAGACTCTGGTACACTAGCCTGGTCCTACCAGACTCTGGTCCACTAGCCTGGTCCTATCAGACTCTGGTACACTAGCCTGGTCCTACCAGACTCTGGTACACTAGCCTGGTCCTATCAGACTCTGGTACACTAGCCTGGTCCTACCAGACTCTGGTACACTAGCCTGGTCCTACCAGACTCTGGTACACTAGCCTGGTCCTACCAGACTCTGGTACACTAGCCTGGTCCTACCAGACTCTGGTACACTAGCCTGGTCCTACCAGACTCTGGTACATTAGCCTGGTCCTACCAGACTCTGGTACACTAGCCTGGTCCTACCAGACTCTGGTACATTAGCCTGGTCCTACCAGACTCTGGTACACTAGCCTGGTCCTACCAGACTCTGGTACACTAGCCTGGTCCTACCAGACTCTGGTACACTAGCCTGGTCCTACCAGACTCTGGTCCACTAGCCTGGTCCTATCAGACTCTGGTACACTAGCCTGGTCCTACCAGACTCTGGTACACTAGCCTGGTCCTATCAGACTCTGGTACACTAGCCTGGTCCTACCAGACTCTGGTACACTAGCCTGGTCCTATCAGACTCTGGTACACTAGCCTGGTCCTATCAGACTCTGGTCCACTAGCCTGGTCCTATCAGACTCTGGTACACTAGCCTGGTCCTACCAGACTCTGGTACACTAGCCTGGTCCTATCAGACTCTGGTACACTAGCCTGGTCCTATCAGACTCTGGTACACTAGCCTGGTCCTATCAGACTCTGGTACACTAGCCTGGTCCTATCAGACTCTGGTACACTAGCCTGGTCCTACCAGACTCTGGTACACTAGCCTGGTCCTATCAGACTCTGGTACACTAGCCTGGTCATACCAGACTCTGGTACACTAGCCTGGTCCTACTAGACTCTGGTACACTAGCCTGGTCCTACCAGACTCTGGTACACTAGCCTGGTCCTATCAGACTCTGGTACACTAGCCTGGTCCTACCAGACTCTGGTACACTAGCCTGGTCCTATCAGACTCTGGTACACTAGCCTGGTCCTACCAGACTCTGGTACACTAGCCTGGTCCTACCAGACTCTGGTACACTAGCCTGGTCCTATCAGACTCTGGTACACTAGCCTGGTCCTATCAGACTCTGGTACACTAGCCTGGTCCTACCAGACTCTGGTACACTAGCCTGGTCCTATCAGACTCTGGTCCACTAGCCTGGTCCTATCAGACTCTGGTACACTAGCCTGGTCCTACCAGACTCTGGTACACTAGCCTGGGTCCTACCAGACTCTGGTACACTAGCCTGGTCCTATCAGACTCTGGTACACTAGCCTGGTCCTACCAGACTCTGGTACACTAGCCTGGTCCTATCAGACTCTGGTACACTAGCCTGGTCCTATCAGACTCTGGTCCACTAGCCTGGTCCTATCAGACTCTGGTACACTAGCCTGGTCCTACCAGACTCTGGTACACTAGCCTGGTCCTATCAGACTCTGGTACACTAGCCTGGTCCTATCAGACTCTGGTGCACTAGCCTGGTCCTACCAGACTCTGGTACATTAGCCTGGTCCTATCAGACTCTGGTACACTAGCCTGGTCCTACCAGACTCTGGTCCACTAGCCTGGTCCTATCAGACTCTGGTCCACTAGCCTGGTCCTACCAGACTCTGGTACACTAGCCTGGTCCTATCAGACTCTGGTACACTAGCCTGGGCCTACCAGACTCTGGTACACTAGCCTGGTCCTATCAGACTCTGGTGCACTAGCCTGGTCCTACCAGACTCTGGTACATTAGCCTGGTCCTATCAGACTCTGGTACACTAGCCTGGTCCTATCAGACTCTGGTCCACTAGCCTGGTCCTATCAGACTCTGGTCCACTAGCCTGGTCCTACCAGACTCTGGTCCACTAGCCTGGTCCTACCAGACTCTGGTACATTAGCCTGGTCCTATCAGACTCTGGTACACTAGCCTGGTCCTATCAGACTCTGGTACACTAGCCTGGTCCTATCAGACTCTGGTACACTAGCCTGGTCCTATCAGACTCTGGTGCACTAGCCTGGTCCTACCAGACTCTGGTACATTAGCCTGGTCCTATCAGACTCTGGTACACTAGCCTGGTCCTATCAGACTCTGGTCCACTAGCCTGGTCCTATCAGACTCTGGTCCACTAGCCTGGTCCTACCAGACTCTGGTACACTAGCCTGGTCCTACCAGACTCTGGTACACTAGCCTGGGCCTACCAGACTCTGGTGCACTAGCCTTGTCCTACCAGACTCTGGTACACTAGCCTGGGCCTACCAGACTCTGGTACACTAGCCTGGTCCTATCAGACTCTGGTGCACTAGCCTGGTCCTACCAGACTCTGGTACATTAGCCTGGTCCTATCAGACTCTGGTACACTAGCCTGGTCCTATCAGACTCTGGTCCACTAGCCTGGTGCTATCAGACTCTGGTCCACTAGCCTGGTCCTACCAGACTCTGGTACACTAGCCTGGTCCTATCAGACTCTGGTGCACTAGCCTGGTCCTACCAGACTCTGGTACACTAGCCTGGTCCTACCAGACTCTGGTACACTAGCCTGGTCCTATCAGACTCTGGTGCACTAGCCTGGTCCTACCAGACTCTGGTACACTAGCCTGGTCCTACCAGACTCTGGTACACTAGCCTGGTCCTATCAGACTCTGGTACACTAGCCTGGTCCTATCAGACTCTGGTACACTAGCCTGGTCCTATCAGACTCTGGTCCATTTCATTGGTCCAGAGAGTCTGACCTCTGTCCATTGACAAGTGTTAACTTCCTTGAAGGCGGGTACTCTGTTGAAGTTTAAAACTATTGGATCTCCCCAGAGCCACTCTGGATCTGCCAGAACCAATCGCTAACGTTTGGTCATGATGTCAGCTTAGCATCGCTAGCGTTAGCCTTAGCCAACTCCTTCACCGCTAACGGAGCGAGCTGGAAAATCAAACTGATCCTGAACCCCGTGGGGAGGAGGACCACGACATCATGGCCTCCAACACAACTCAGCAAAGATTTGTCTTGCTCGGGCTTTAACTTCTGGATATCCAGCAGCTTAGCCCCAATGCACTAAATGGCTTCACTCGCATCTTTCTAGCGCACGACCTCAACGTCATCGTTCTCAGCCCCTCCCTCTGTTCACTGATTGGACCGCCAAATATTTAGCTGGAGAACACCCAAGACTATACCGCGAAACCCAGACTTAGTACTGAAGGGAAATGAAAATTGAGCGTATATACAGTACAGGCCAAAAGTTTGGACACACCTTCTCATTCAATGCGTTTCCTTTTTATTTTCATGACTATTTACATTGTAGATTCTCACTGAAGGCATCAAAACTATGAATGAACACATATGGAATTATGTACTTAACAAAAAAGTGTGAAATAACTGAAAACATGTCTTATATTTTAGATTCTTCAAAGTAGCCACCCTTTGCTTTTTTTTGATAACTCTGCAAACCCTTGGTGTTCTCTCAATGAGCTTCATGAGGTAGTCACCTGAAATGGTTTTACCTTCACAGGTGTGCTTTGTCAGGGTTCATTAGTGGAATTATTTCCCTTATTAATAAAAAAAAGCAAAGGGTGGCTACTTTGAAGAATCTAAAATATAAGACATGTTTTCAGTTATTTCACACTTTTTTGTTAAGTACATAATTCCATATGTGTTCATTCATAGTTTTGATGCCTTCAGTGAGAATCTACAATGTAAATAGTCATGAAAATAAAAAGGAAACGCATTGAATGAGAAGGTGTGTCCAAACTTTTGGCCTGTACTGTATGTAGGAGGGCGGAGCCAGGCTAACTGCTCACTATCTCAGAATGAAACTACATTCATCTGACAGTCTGTTTCTTTACAGATTCAGATTATTAAAACTAAATATTATCAGCAGGGCCACACGGAATCTACCAAAGTATATTTAAAACAAACAAAACTACGTAAGAAAACTTTTGTGCACACCTCTTTTGTCGGGCAGGTGCGTAGGATATGATCAAGAGTAGCAGATAACATTTTCTTTTAGAGAAAATCCTGCACACTGACCATTATGCAAGCAATAATTTATTAGAAAAATGAAGATGGAGATGGAGATGGAGACAACGTTTCGGTCTCAGACCTTCATCCGGTAAATTTTCAGGTATTTACCTGATGAAGGTCTGAGACCAAAACACATCTCCAACCCCGAGCTGAAAAACAAGCCGCTAAATTTGGTACAACTGCAGATTCAGATTCAGTTTCAGTCTGATAATCAGCTATGTGTATGTATGTATGTATTTATATATATAAACAAATAGATGCATTTCTGGTTACTGTTTTTGACAGTCAACCTGCGCTGCAGCTCACTTCCTGTTAGATCAGAGCTGTATTTGAAGCGGTGACAGAACAGTTCAGCCAAAGTTCAGCTCATCCATCAAACCAACAAGTACGGAAAACTCACTTTGATCTGAGTCCTTCTTGCAGGAGCTCTCTGTCATCTCTTTCTCCTACATGTTACATCTCATTTGTTTTTCAGTTTGGAGCAGCCTGAGATTCCACTGAACACTGTGATATTTTTTATCAAGTCAAGGCAGCTTCAATTATTTCTTTATTTACACTTGTCAGGGCAAGTAAAAAATATAGTTCTTGCCCAAAGTAAACTTTTACTGGCCTGATAATTGAACGAGCAACTGGGTCATTATATTTTAAAGTCTTGTTGGTCTGCTTAAAGGTCCACTGTGTAGTGTTTGAAGTATATAAGCTAAAATCAATGTCTTCATTCATAAATATGTCCTCATTGGTGTAAAATGACCTCTGCCAATGATCTGACTTATTCAATTTAATTCAGTTCAGGAACATTTATAAGAGATCTTTTATTCCCCATGCCATACATGAACTTCATTTAAAATTTTAAATGTGTTAATTGTAGATCGAAACCTACCTAATCTTAATCGTCTGCACTGTTTTCCATTCTGTTGTTGCATGTTGATGGTATTAGAGTTGTACTGTTAACTGTGTGTATTTTAATGTCATTTTAAATTGGTGTCATTGATGTATATCTGTTGGAGAAGTCAAAGACAAATTTCCACTAAGGTGGACAATAAAGTCTAATCAAATCAAATCAAATCAATTCAGTTTTATTTATAGTGTCAAATCATAACAAGACTGACCTCAGGACACTTTACTGATGCAGTAGGTCCAGACCCCACTCTATAATTTACAAAAACCCAACAATTACAGTGATTTCCTCCAAGAGTAAGCATTCAGTGTGACAGTGGCGAGGAGAAACTCCCTTTTAGGAAGAAACCTGGGACAGACCCAGGCTCTTGGTAAGAGAATAATTTCTTATCTGTATTTTCATTGGACGGGCAAGTCCCAGGAGGAATACAGAGCCGAAGTCCCGCCCCCTTCTACTTCCCGGCCAATGGGACCTTATCTTTAGAAAAAATATGAAAGAGGGTCAATGGAGGGATAATAATTATTTTTTGATCCAGTTTGAATTGAGCCATGGATTACAAACATGATGTTCAGTCAATTTAAAACATTATTTTTCAACCGAAGAAAGTCTCCGTTTATTGTTAAACTGTTGAAGTATCAGACTGTGAAAATACGTAATTAGAAAGACTACAAACTTCATGGATGACGTCTCTCTGAAGCTACGATCTCAATTCAAACGGGATCAAAAAATAATTTGCCTCTCCCCGTTCACTACCGTTCATAATTTATCTGACTTAAGGTCCCATGAGGTCCACCGGAAGGGCCGGGACTTTGGCTCTCTATTCTAATGGCTTAGAGGGACATAAAGCACTAGCCTAGCTGTCTAGCTAATCAGCAACGAGTTTTTGTTCATAGCCAGCATCACGTGACTGGAACCAGCTGAAACAGAGAAGATCAGTGAGAGGAGCTGGTCACTGCCCTTTAGTTCATAATGGAGGATCAGACTGATGTATGCCGAGCCACGGGAGAAGGAATCCTCGTTGCCAAAAAAGCGGAAAAAGGGAATCATAGCTTCTTGGTACATAACGGCTACCATAGTGGCAACACGCATTCGTAAAAGCGAGGCGCTAGAGAGCGCTATTTGCAAAATATAATTTCACCGCTAGATGGGAGAAATTCTTACACAGTGGAGCTTTAACTTCTTCCGGGGCATTTACACCCATTCCCTAGGTGAAAGTCACCCATCTGCCGTGTATGTCTATGTTTGTAAAGACTCGTTCTGAGTCAGTCCCTGAAGCCTAAATCTTTGTGACGACTAGAAAAAACTGCTGTTATTAAAAAATGTCCTCACTGTCCAAAAAAATCTATTTGTCCCTACAAAGATAGATAGATAAGACACACACACACACACACACACACACACACACACACTCAAACAAACACATACACACACGTACACACATGTAAACATACATACACACACACACATACACACACGCGCGCACACACTCACACACACACACACACACACACACACGTACATACATACACACACGTACACACACACACACACGTACATACATACACACACGTACACACACACACACACACACACACACACACACACACACAGCTCTGTCCTGGGGGGTATTCCATCAACGTAGCTAAGAATTGCCAGACTTAGGTGTAAGCTTGAAGCTTGACTAAGCTCCACCTCCCAATCTAGCTCCAAGTCGTTCCATCAAGTGAAATCAGCTGGCTCCACTTGACACTTAGTCAAGCCTCACCTGTTAAGCCTCAACTTGTGCACGCCCACAGGGAAAATAAAAAGCCCATTCTAGTCGAGAACCGAGAACTGTCCAAGATGCCGAAAAGCAAGGAAAAAGAGCGTGCAGAAATGTTCTCCGCAGCGGAACAAACCCTCCTCATGGAGGTATATGAGGATTACAGCCACATAATCCGAAAGAAGGGCAATACCGCGGCAATCAATAAAGCGAGGGATGTGGCGTGGCAGAATATTGCCGACAGGCTGAATGCGTAAGTGTTAAATCAATTTAAGTATTTCGGCATCATCATGTTATATAAATCCCCCATCAAAGGGACAAAATATATGTAGACAATAATCTACCAATTGATTTCTTGATGTTGTTTGTTTTAAACTAATCAATTATGTGGACCTATTAATGCAACCAAATCCCTAAAATTAAAAGGAAAATCCCTAAAGAACAAAAAGACAGCCCTAATAAGTAACATTCATACGAACATAATTAAAATAGCATTATTGTTTCACTGCAATTTATGTGAAATTCTCCATATTTCATCATTTGGCAGCCCTAGTAGTAATGTTAGAAAGTGATATTCCTCACATACATCAACTGATTGTTATGCAAATCGATGGGATAGCTTTAATTGATTTCCTGCATTATTATTTATCTAGAATCATTTAACAAATCAAGCAATTCAATGGAGATGAGGACCCCTGTTACAGTAACTAAGTGAATGCAGGTGACCGCAAATCAATCATCTATCTCCTGTCAATCGGGGGTCCTAACCCTTGTTACATCAAAAGAATGATGATCTCTTTAAATTGCCTCTATGTATGAAATATGCTATAGGGCAGACATGGTGTGTGTCCCTCACGGTTATGTCTCAACAGAAGCAATCTCAGTAGCCAGAGGAGGACCAGCCACCAGGTCAAAATCAAATATAAGAACATTCTTAGCAATGGTAAGTGTTCCATAATGTGAAATGTGTCAGTCAAAAATAGATGCGCAGCTATGAATCTATACATGTCTTGCAGCCACCAGAAAGCAGACTGCATCCATGGGTACTGGTGGGGGGACCGCCACCGGAGGAGCTCACACCAGCTGAGACCCTGGCCCTTGGGATAAGTAAGGGGCCCAAGATAGTTGGGATCGAGGGGGGGGGGAGCTCCTCCAACCCTGTGGCCCCCAGAGATCCGGGCCCCATATGTTGAAGGTATTGTCAATCACTGCCCCTATTCTGGTGACAGACCCTCATTAGGGATAACTAACTATGCACCTGTGTGTCTGATAGTGACAGGGGATCAAATTATTCTCCTTGACCCACCACAAGTGCACATTGAGGATGCAGCCGGGACCCAAGTCGACCCAGTAGGTCCTAACCTGTTGAAACATTGCACTACATGCAGTCAGCCCCCTCCCTCTCCCCCATTTAACCGTTTCTCTATTTGCAGGGAGAAGGCCCAAGCCAACAGCCACATGATGATGATGATGATGATGATGACTATGACGATGATGAAACCCTCACCGGTCGAGACAGTGGGCTCCAAGATGTAAGCCTAATCATTAATGTACTGGTTGTGTTTGAAATGTTGAAATCATGCATACCTGCATAGTTGGTTGCACTGACACATTAAGTTATCATAGGACATCCGTGCAATTTATAAGCGGTATCTCCTCCATGCAACGGAGTATAAGAGGCTACAGATTAAGAAGATCAAACTTGAGATCAGGAAGATGGAAAAGGATGTAAGTATGAATCCAAATGCGCAGCAAAAGGTCATTGTTCTTACTGTATTTAATGTTCCATTCTGTCTCCACAGCCTGACCTGCGTGACCCACCAACATAACCATTTTATTTCCAATGCCTCAATTTTCTTTTTATTATATTTTGTTTGCTAATTTAGTTTAATTTTGTATTTATTTGTGTCTTTTTTTATTTTTGTGATAATGTTCTTTAATGTACTTATAGATAATATATAATTATTATAAATAATAAAAAAGAATATTTTTTGTTTTACATATTATTTTGTGTGACTCTGTTCTGTTTATTGGACATTCTTTGATCATAGATGGTGCTAAGCTTCACTTTTAGCCTGCTACAGACCAGGTTTGCCCGGCAGCATAAGTTACCATGGTTACTTGGCTGGCATTCACATTAGCCACCTTGGTGGAACAGGGTTGAGGCTCAGATTGATGGAACGGAAACCTGAGCCACGGTTCTGGCTTAGCCATGGTTGAGGCTTAGCCAGAGTCATAGTTTCCATGGTTACTGAGTTGGGGCTAATCTCAGCCTCTTTGATGGAACCCAACTCTCACTCATATTAGCCAGACTTGGCCATTTAAGCTTGGCTTTGCCTTTAGCCTGCTTGATGGAATAGGTCCCTGCTCAGGTTAACTGTTCTTTTTAAGTCAAGTCCAATAGGTGTTATTGTCATTTTAATCTTATACCAGTCCTTCCAGAAAAATGTTGAGTTTTTTTTGTGATTTTTTTAGGGGCAAAAATCGTTGATTATGCGGCACGTTTTCTTAAAAAATGCTGATAGGATATGCTCTATATGATATTTGTGCAATTATATGCGATGAACTTGCAGGAACTGCAGTTTGATGAAAAAGAGAGGAAAAAAAGACAGACACACAGACAATGACACACACACACACAGACAGACAGACAGACAGACAGACAGACAGACAGACAGACAGACAGACAGACAGACAGACAGACAGACAGACAGACAGACACACAGACAGACACACAGACAGACAGAGAGACACATACACACACGCACACACACACACACACACACACGTAAATACATACACACACAGACAGACAGGCAGACAGATACACACACACACACACACACACACACACACACACACACACAGACAGACAGAGAGACACACACACACACACACACTTACATACATATACACACACACACGTACATACACACACATACACACTCACACTTACATACATATACACACACACACATGTACATACACACACACACACACACACACACACACTTACATACATATACACACACACACGTACATACACACACATACACACACACACACACACACACAAACAGACAGACAGAGAGACACACACACACACACACACACACACACACACACACACACTTACATACATATACACACACACATGTACATACACACACACACACAGACACACACACACACACAGACACACACATCCTGTCCGTCCTCTAAACGTCTGATTTCTGGTTATTTAGTGTTTGGATGAATCTTTCTGATCTTCAGATTAAACTGCCGTCAGACAGACTCGTCACTCTGCATCCACTCGTCTGACATTTTATATTTTGGGTTTATCTCCAGACACTGCTGACCACGGGAGATTAAAGGCCCAGACGTCTCTGGGATCAGATGAGAGGGAGCCGAAATGTCAGGCAGCGAAGTGACGGACAGCTGATAGGCTGGACAAATATCAGCTGATCTGGAAACACTTTCCAATCCAACGTTATTTGTTAAGCGCTTTAAAACAACCTTTTCAGACACTTCAAAAACATCTGTACCGACCATGTACAGTACAGGCCAAAAGTTTGGACCCACCTTCTCATTCAATGCGTTTCCTTTTTATTTTCATGACTATTTACATTGTAGATTCTCACTGAAGGCATCAAAACTATGAATGAACACATATGGAATTATGTACTTAACAAAAAAGTGTGAAATAACTGAAAACATGTCTTATATTTTAGATTCTTCAAAGTTGCCCCCCTTTGCTTTTTTATTAATAAGGGAAATAATTCCACTAATGAACCCTGACAAAGCACACCTGTGAAGGTAAAACCATTTCAGGTGACTACCTCATGAAGCTCATTGAGAGAACACCAAGGGTTTGCAGAGTTATCAAAAAAAGCAAAGGGTGGCTACTTTGAAGAATCTAAAATATAAGACATGTTTTCAGTTATTCACACTTTTTTGTTAAGTACATAATTCCATATGTGTTCATTCATAGTTTTGATGCCTTCAGTGAGAATCTACAATGTAAATAGTCATGAAAATAAAGAAACACACTGAATGAGAAGGTGTGTCCAAACTGTTGGCCTGTACTGTATATTGTAGTGTATTATATTATATTTTCCTCAACCTCAAACCAGATAAAGACCCCCCCCCCATGTGAACTTTGCTGCCCCCCCTGGGGGTGCCCGGACCCCAGGTTGGGAAACCACTGCAATAAATAATGAAAAGCACTCGGTGTGTAATTTAATCCAAAAGACTCTTATCTTTATTGTTAGTATGAAACGATGCTCTGCATCCCCAACATTTCCACTCTTATCTCAACCCATTCCCACTCCGAACTCGTAAAATACGGACGTTTGGACTGTAGTACCTGCACTTCTAACGGACCTTTTTTAAACTTTGTCTTAAGTCTTTGGGTAACAAAGAAACCCAGATGAACTTTAGCCTACATTCGTTGGACACTTCTCTGAAGACATCTGGGTTGCATTATCAATGGACCCTTAGACAGAGCCAGTTGGCTTGAAGCCATTGGTCAGATATCGATCCCACCCCAATCTATGGAATAGACATATGTGGTCCACACACAAAAAACTTTAGAGGACCACTGGAGAATCGGTAAAACAGGTCCTCTCCGAGCTCTTCAGAGCTTGTCAATTGATGCTGATTTCTTTGATGTAAATAAACCTTTATAATCAAGAAACATTGTCGGCGGATTCCTTTCCACACAGCATAGAGAGCCGAAGTCCCGCCCCTTCCGGTGGACCTCATGGGACCTTAAGTCAGAAAAAATATGAACGGTAGTGAACGGGGAGAGGCAAATTATTTTTTGATCCCGTTTGAATTGAGCCATGGATTACAAATATGATGTTCGTCAATTTAAAAGATAATTTTTCAACCAAAGAAAGTCTCACTTAGCCGTAGGTTTGTCATAGTACCGCTTAGTTTAGTGTGAGACCGCTCAGTGGACTACATCTCCCAGTGGACTACATCTCCCAGTGGACTACATCTCCCAGTGGACTACATCTCCCGTTTCACACAATCTACGTCACCTAGCTAGCTTGATGCTTGGTTCGCTAGCTAGCTAGCTTAGCTCTGTTCCACAACACATGTAACGTTATCTTACCTGCTGTGTTTTATCCAGTCAGGTGTTTTCAGCAGAGAAGCTAAAGAACGAGAGAGATCCTCTGATCATTAGAGTAATGTTACATCCTGGTACCATACACAGAGACATCGTAGCTTCAGAGAGACGTCATCCATGAAGTTTGTAGTCTTTCTAATTACGTATGTTCACAGTCTTATACTTCAACAGTTTAACAATAAACGGAGACTTTCTTCGGTTGAAAAATAATGTTTTAAATTGACGAACATCATATTTGTAATCCAGGGCTCAATTCAAACTGGATCAAAATATAATTATTATCTCTCCATTGACCCTTGTTCATATTTTTTCAAAAGATAGGTCCCATGGACCGGAAGTAGAAGGGCGTGACTTTGGCTCTCTATTACAGCATCGCTACCAAATACACTACAGGACAGTGGCTGAAGTGACTATAAAAGGTGCCCTTCATATAACGTACTGGGGAGAGCAGCAGCTACACGGGGTTTAGCGAGTAGTTGACATGGTTTTGGGTTTGAGTTCTGTTGGTTTTGAGGTTCTGTTCTTCTTTCCTGTTTTTGTTGTGTATTTGTTCTGTTTTCTGTTGTTTCCTCCCTTGTCTTGTCTAGCTGTAGTCCCTGTAGTCTTGTTTTCCCGTGTGTCTGTATGTTCTGTTTCCTGTTTTATTTTGACGGCCTGGTTTTCTGTCTTGACTTGTCTAGTTTACATTCCTGTCTTTGGTTTTCCCTACTTTGTGATTGCCCTAATGTGTTTCACCTGTTTCCCAGCCTCGTCACCTGTCTTGTGTTTCCTCGTTACCCTGTGTATTTAGTGTTTGTCTTCCCCCTGTTCTGTGTCAGATCATTGCACTGTTTCGGTTTGGATTGTTTGAGTCTTGTCGCCAGTTTATGTTCCTGTGTGTTTGCCTTAGTGTTCCGGTGTTCCCATTTGTGTCTTGGATTTCTTTTTGGATTTGCCTTTTTGCCTGCTGCGTTCTGGACTTCCTTTGTTGTTTTGTACTTTGTTTTACTGGTCGAATAAATCCTCGTCACCTACTTATTCCTGCCTGCCTGCTCTCTTCCTTTGGGTCCACCATTCCCTGCTGAACCTGACAGTACAGCCCGGTCTCATGGAAGTTCGTGTAAATGTGACGTTATTTGAATCTATTGATACGTGTTCACGGAGACGTTTTTGTCGTTTTTTACGTGGTGGACAACACGAAAATGTGAACTAATGTATTTCAATGGGAAGCATATTTCGTGGCCACAGAACGAAATGGTAGGGAGTGATATAAAAAGCCGAAAATCCGCGTAGGAAGGTTGGTCGGGGTGGTGGGTGGGTCAAACAACACAGGACTTTCACCCCGGCGAGCGGGGATCGCGTCCCGTTTGCGGCGCTTTGTTTCCCTGGGATGGCGTCCCTGCGTGTGGCGTTTTGTCCCGCGTGTTACTGTGGCGCGTCTCCCGGCGTTTGAGGCGCCCTTTCTCCGGCGCTAAGGCGCCCTTTCTCAGGCGTTTAAGGCGCCCTTTCCCCGGCGCTAAGGCGCCCTTTCCCCGGCGCTAAGGCGCCCTTTCTCAGGCGTTTAAGGCGCCCTTTCTCCGGCTTTTAAGGCGCCCTTTCCCCGGCGTTTAAGGCGCCCTTTCTCCGGCATTTAAGGCGCCCTTTCCCCGGCGTTTAGGCGCCCTTTCTCCGGCGTTTTAGGCGCCCTTTCCCCGGTGTTTTAGGCGCCCTTTCCCCGGCGTTTAGGCGCCCTTTCTCCGGCGTTTTAGGCGCCCTTTCCCCGGCGTTTAGGCGCCCTTTCTCCGGCGTTTTAGGCGCCCTTTCCCCGGCGTTTTAGGCGCCCTTTCCCCGGCGTTTAGGCGCCCTTTCTCCGGCGTTTAGGCGCCCTTTCTCCGGCGTTTAGGCGCCCTTTCTCCGGCATTTAAGGCGCCCTTTCCCCGGCGTTTAAGGCGCCCTTTCCCCGGCGTTTTAGGCGCCCTTTCTCCGGCGCTTAGGCGCCCTTTCTCCGGCATTTAAGGCGCCCTTTCCCCGGCGTTTGAGGCGCCCTTTCTCCGGCGCTTAGGCGCCCTTTCTCCGGCATTTAAGGCGCCCTTTCCCCGGCGTTTGAGGCGCCCTTCTCCGGCTTTTAAGGCGCCCTTTCCCCGGCGCTTTAGGCGCCCTTTCCCCGGCGTTTAAGGCGCCCTTTCTCCGGCATTTAAGGCGCCCTTTCCCCGCGTTTAAGGCGCCCTTTCCCCGCCTAGGCGCCCTTTCCCCGGCGTTTTAGGCGCCCTTTCCCCGGCGTTTAGGCGCCCTTTCTCCGGCATTTAAGGCGCCCTTTCCCCGGCGTTTAAGGCGCCCTTTCCCCAGCGTT
The DNA here is from genome assembly GCA_025617405.1 of Perca schrenkii. Lineage (NCBI taxonomy): Eukaryota > Metazoa > Chordata > Actinopteri > Perciformes > Percidae > Perca > Perca schrenkii. The sequence continues at coordinate 32,198,202 of CM046804.1, read as the reverse complement.
TAGGCGCCCTTTCTCTGGCGTTTAGGCGCCCTTTCCCCGGCGTTTAGGCGCCCTTTCCCCGGCGTTTAAGGCGCCCTTTCTCCGGCATTTAAGGCGCCCTTTCCCCGGCGTTTAAGGCGCCCTTTCCCCAGCGTTTAGGCGCCCTTTCTCCGGCGTTTTAGGCACCCTTCCCCTCGCCGTTTAGGCGCTCTTTCTCCGGCGTTTTAGGTGCCCTTTCCCCGGCGTTTAGGCGCCCTTTCTCCGGCGTTTAGGCGCCCTTTCTCCGGCGTTTTAGGCGCCCTTTCCCTGGCGTTTAGGCGCCCTGGCGTTTAGGCGCCCTTTCTCCGGCGTTTAAGGCGCCCTTTCTCCGGCATTTAAGGCGCCCTTTCCCCGGCGTTTAGGCGCCCTTTCTCCGGCGTTTAGGCGCCCTTTCCCCGGCGTTTAGGCGCCCTTTCTCTGGCGTTTAAGGCACCCTTTCCCCGGCGTTTAAGGATCCCTTTCTCCGGCGTTTAAGGCGCCTTTTCCCCGGCGTTTAAGGCGCCCTTTCTCCGGCGTTTAAGGATCTCTTTCTCCGTACGTTTTTTCCTAAACCCAACCTCCGCCATCCCGTTATTGTGGGGCGTCCCCAGCGGGCCGTCTCGCGGGCCGTCTCGCGGGCCTCCTTATGGAGCGACCTTTTCGGCCGCCTCCCGGCGTCCTTTCCGCGAGAAAATAACGTAACTGTTACACGTAAAAAACGAGAAAAACGTCTCCGTGAACACGTATCAATAAATTAAGAATAACGTGTACATTTACACGAACTGCCGTGAGACTGGGTTGGACAGTAGCATATAGGGAGATTGGTTGGGGAGGATGGGTCAGACGTGGACTTTCACCCAGCAACCGTGGATCGTGTCCCGCGTGGCACTGAAACATAAGCCCACCCACGACCTTTTCCTTAACATAACTGCGTCAAAAGGGACACCAATAGCCCCGACCAAGCACGTTTGGAAAAAAACGCGTTATATGACGCTAAAGGAGACTTTTACCGTCAATAACAACGACAAAGGTCACCTGACCAAGCGTCCGTATTTTGGTTAATTCCCAGACCGACAGGATAAAATCTGGGTGAAGAAAGTGAAAGAGCAGCACTTGTCTCTCCCTCATTACCACCACTGAGGTGCCCTTGAGCAAGGCCCTTAACCTCCAACCGCTCCAGTGGAGCTGGTCAGTGGCCAGCAGATCAGACTGTGGTTGTACTGGGCAGCTTCCAGTATGAATGTGATCAGACCAGACTGTGGTGGTACTGGGCAGCTTCCAGTATGAATGAGATCAGATCAGACTGTGGTGGTACTGGGCAGCTTCCAGTATGAATGTGATCAGATCAGACTGTGGTGGTACTGGGCAGCTTCCAGTATAAATGTGGAACTGTGTGAATGTGACAGGTCATCATTGCAAATGAGAATTCCCAACATTTCCACTCTTATCTTTATTATTAGTACGACATGTGCCTATGCATCCCTAACATTTGTACTCTTATGCACACTCTTCAGTATCTTTTCTTTACAAATAATTATAAAACTGTACAGTACCAAAAGAAATAAAAAAAGTCTGACGATATTATTAAAGGTTTAACAAACTCTCTTTGTTTCTCTTCTCCTGAAAGAAACTCAACCTTTGAAACAGAAACTTGATGCAGAATGTCACGTATGACACTGTCATAACTCTGACATGACACTGTCATGAATGTGTCATAAACAAGTCATAAACGCTAATTACTTCTGTGATTAAGTGTCATTCTTTTTTTGTCATGACAAGTTGACATTGTTTGGATTGTCTTGATTATGACAAGTTGACATTAACCATGGTGACATTACCAGAAGATGTATTTGTAATGACAAGTTGACATTAAATTTCTTTGGAGTGTCATCATTAAGACAGTAAACAGGATGACATTATGTCGATATGTCATGACAAAGACATCCTCCTGGTTAATGTCAACTTGTCATAATCAAGACAACCCAAACAATGTCAACTTGTCATTACCAAGAAAACTTCTGATGATGTCACTTTGATTAATTTCAAGATGTCATAATCAAGACAACCCAAACAAATGTCAAGTTGTCATAACAAAAACCGAATGACACTTAATGACAGAAGTCATAAATGTTTGACTTGTTTATAACATTTATGACACGTTCATGACCGTGACCGTATCATGTGATAACTATGACAGTGTCATGACACAGTTATGACCATGTTATGTCATAGTTATGACAGTGTCATGTCATAGTTATAACCGTGTTATGTCAGAGTTATAACAGTGTCATGTCATAAGTATGACCATGTTATGTCAGTTATGACAGTGTCATGTTATAGTTATGACCATGTCATAGTTATAACCATGTCATGTCATAGTTATAACCGTGTCATGTCATAGTTATGACAGTGTCATGTCATAGTTATGTCATAGTTATGACAGTGTCATGTCATAGTTATGACCGTGTTATGTCAGAGTTATAACAGTGCCATGTTATAGTTATGACCATGTCATAGTTATAACCGTGTCATGTCATAGTTATGACAGTGTCATGTCATAATTATGTCATAGTTATGACAGTGTCATGTTATAGTTATGACCATGTCATAGTTATAACCGTGTCATGTCATAGTTATGACAGTGTCATGTCATAGTTATGTCATAGTTATGACAGTGTCATGTCAGTTATGACCGTGTTATGTCAGAGTTATAACAGTGTCATGTCATAGTTATGACACCGTCATGTCATAGTTATGACCGTGTCATGTCATAGTTATGACCGTGTCAGTGCCATGTCATAGTTATAACCGTGTCATGACATAGTTATGACCATGTTATGTCATAGTTATGACAGTGTCATGTTATATTTATGACCATGTCATGTCATAGCTATGACCGTGTCAGTGCCATGTCATAGTTATAATCGTGTAATGTCATAGTTATGACAGTGTCATGTCATAGTTATGTCATAGTTATGACAGTGTCATGTTATAGTTATGACCATGTCATGTCATAGCTATGACCGTGTCAGTGCCATGTCATAGTTATAATCGTGTAATGTCATAGTTATGACAGTGTCATGTCATAGTTATGTCATAGTTATGACAGTGTCATGTCACGATTGTGTCCATACCTTATAAAAAATAATACAATGTTACCAAGAAAACTTTTCATGCAGCAACTTTAAAAAGAGCCTGAGAATGTTTTTAACATTTAGGAGAGAAGAAGGTGAAGGAGGAAGAGACACAGCGAGCAGTTGTATGAAAAGATAAAAGAAAACATGCTTTACACTTCTTCTTGTAATCTACATTTTCAATTTAAAGATATTTGCTTTATAGTATCCGATGTAAACTTCTCAAAGGGAAAATTATCACCAATAAAAAAGTCTTTAATTACTTTAATACTGAAGAAAAGTCAAACAGAAAACATGAAGCGATGCAGATTCTGCAGAAGACAGAGAGAGAGACAGAGAGAGAGACAGAGAGAGAGACAGAGAGACAGACAGAGAGACAGACAGAAAGAAACACAGAGAGACAGACAGAGAGAGGACAGAGATAGGGGACAGAGAGACAGGCAGACAGCGAGAGGACAGAGAGACAGACAGACAGAGAGACAGACAGAGAGAGGACAGAGAGACAGACAGACAGAGAGAAACACAGAGAGACAGACAGACAGAGACAGAGAGAGAGGACAGAGAGAGAGACAGACAGACAGAGAGAGGACAGACAGAAAGAAACACAGAGAGAGAGACAGAGAGACAGAGAGACAGACAGAGAGACAGACAGAGAGACAGACAGACAGACAGACAGACAGACAGACAGGCAGATAGAGGACAGAAAGAGATGTAATATCACTGCCAGCGGAGAGAAGCGAGGGATGAAGTGAGGGAGAAGGAGAGAGAAGGACAGCAGCATCACATTTAGTATTGTTTGGATGAATTAATACGCATTGGGCTCAGTGTTTATAATTCAGCGAGTAATGACCGAGACGAGCTGGGATTATTCATCGCTATCTGAAAGAGAAAGCAGAGAAACTGAGTCAGTGTGAAGACTGACAGCAGTAAGACTGAGGTCTTCTCCTCTCTCGCTTTGTTTCTCCTTTTCTTTCCCAAACTTAAAGCTCCTTTGTCTCAAATAAACCAAATATCTTAACTCCTAAATCACATTTTACTCTCTTTGCATAAAGAATATATTAAAAGTTTAAGATCAGCACCATAAAATGTGATAAGTAAATAAGGAAAGTAATACTTAAAGTGCCCATATTATAAAAAAAAAAAATCACTATTTCTGGTGATTTGGGGTGTTATTTTGTGTCTCTGGTGCTTCCACACTCATACACACTTTTCAAATAAACCCACCCATGGTGTTCTGAGTGAGATCTGGTTTCTGAATGTGTCCTGCCTTCAGTCTCCTGGTGAGCTGGTCACAATCTGCAAGGCTTTCTACGGCACTAGCCGAAACGAGCTGGCTAACCGTTAGCATGCTAACGCTAGCATGCTAGCTCGTTCTCAATAGCAAAGCACTGCTACAACACACACTAGTTCACCCTAATCTCCAAAAGAACTACTTCCATGTGCTCCCTGGTTTAGAAGAAGTCTCCCAGCTAATCCTGAAGGTGGAGAAACAGCCTTTCTTTTACTGTCTATGGAGCTAGCTGACATGAGCTACATCTGAGCTACTGAGCATGTGCGAGTGCAATCAAAGATAGTACAGAAGAAGAAGAAGAGATGTCTCACTCTGTAGCTAAAACAGAGACCTGAACACAGGGTGAAAAGAGGTGTTTTTGATAATAAAACCATGTAAACCTATTCTGGTACAACCTCTAAAATACAATTATGAACCTGAAGATGAGAAGAATATGGGCGCTTTAAGTTACTAAGTTAGATAATAAATATAAAAAGGCACTTCCAGAGCTTTCAACCCATTTGTTTTTTTTTAAATCTTCAGTATTCTGCTGTGACAGGACGTAAAAACAAAATCCAGAAAAGTTCGATTCCCCCAACATGTTGAGTCACAGCCCAGTCTCACGGCAGTTCGTGAAATGGTCACAGGTGTCAAACTCAAGGCCCGCGGGCCAAATATGGCCCTTTTTGCAAATTACGATCTGGCCCCCATATCAATTTAGGTTCACAATCGATTTTGGCCCCACCTAGTTGTTAGTGCGCCAAACCGAAAAACACGGGAAACTGTTTTTCAACTTGCAATTACGTGACACTCAAAGCAGAATTTGGGAAACTTGCCAAATTTGGGACTCAGAAATCCCCCCAGAAGAACCAGAACCAGAGAGTTTGGATATTCAGGCTGTGAAAGAGCTTGTTGTGAGTCAGCTGGGTGGTAGCTTATAGTTAGAAAATATAATCATGGTTTTGCAGGATTTGTTAAATTCTAGGATGGCTTTGGAACTTTTTAGCTCACTTTTTCAGGGCTTTATGTGGACCAAACTGTTAGGCAGGTTACACACTGGCTGTGGCATGTCTGTTTATATTTGGGCTCCCATGGTAACAGGTTAGAGCGTGCACACTGACAAGAGCTGTGCTGAAAATGCATGCATGCTAGAAATAGAACCGACGCCTATTTGTCATAAGACACACAAGCGTGTTGGAAGCATTTCCAGGCAACATAGAATATGAAAAGATGTTTATATGTCATTTTTGACACATATACAAACATGCCTTGTCAATTCATTTTCATACTAACTGTACATGTAGACTTTAATTCTCTCCAGTTGTATCTCATTCTTCACTTTTCTTTTCTTATTGAACCACTTAATTTCACTCTTTCCACAGTAACGTTTGGTTATATGTTGATGTATCATTATTCCCTGTTATTTATTATGTTGTAATTGTAGGCTCTGTGTGTGTTTTGTTTATTATGTTTGTATGTCTGTAATGTTTTTTGTTGTATTTTGTTCAGGACCCCCTCGAAAACGAGATGGTACATCTCAAGAGGGTTATCCTAATAAAAGAATTTCAAATATACATATTAATAAATGTTTGAAAGTCTCGAGGTTTTGACATAAATGCAGAGATATGAATGTAATAGTAATATGGAAATATTCTGGAGCCTATTTTGCCGTCAATACTGCTATGGTTGTCTTTGCTGTAATCAGATCAGAATATATTTATGTTTAACATGAAGTATACTACTGCTTGAATGCATTTTATCAATGGGAAACATCCATGTGTCCAGACGAGGCTAGCAGCAGCAGCAGCATTGCTGCCTCAGACACCTTTCTGGGGGGGGAAAGACATAGAAAACACCAAAGTGTGTAACTGGCCTAAATGAGAAGACTACATGAGACATGCAATAATTGGGTCAAATATATTTGACTTTTTCGATGATATAAAAGCACGTCAATAAACTCTCCATGTCTGGCCCTTGGTGTGATTCTCTGTTTCCAGTGTGGCCCTCTGGGAAACTGAGTTTGACACCTGTGGTGTACAGAGACACGTTCATGTCGTTTTTATTTCGTGTGGTGAGCACGAAATAAAAACGAGCATGTATTTCAATGGGAAGCGTCTTTCGTGATCACAGCATGACCACGGTAGCGAGAAGTATGAAAGGCCAAAAATCCACGTAGGGAGGTTGTGTCCCGCGGCAGTTCGTGAAATGTTCACGTTCCGATTTCGTGGTGACCACCAAGAAATAAACAGAGAGGGGTAATAAGTTGGTTATAGGGGTGTAAATCAGGTACCGGTGGCAGTAAAAATCTCAAGAACTGTTGGTTTTAACCCTGAAAGACAACACAAGGGTAGCCTGGCTCCGCCCTCCTACGTACTTACGCTCAATTTCCATCTCCCTTCAGTACTCTGTCTCTGTATATTCTTGGGTTTTCTCCAGCCAAATTTTCAGCGCACAGAGGGATTGGCTGAGAACGATGGCGTTGAAGTTGTGCTCTAGTTTGAGTTGTAGTTCCGGAGAAAGATGCGAGCGAAGCCATTCGGTCCGTTGTGGCAACGCTGCTGAATATCCAGAAGATAAAGGTCCCATGGCATGAAAAATGTCACTTTATGAGGTTTTTTTAACATTAATATGAGTTCCCCCAGCCTGCCTATGGTCCCCCAGTGGCTAGAAATGGTGATAGGTGTAAACCGAGCCCTGGGTATCCTGCTCTGCTCAATAAATTGAATTTGTATAGCGCTTTTTTCAAGGACTCAAAGTTGCTTATACTGTATTGTGTTTGTAGGATACAGTACAGGCCAAAAGTTTGGACCCACCTTCTCATTCAATGTGTTTCCTTTTTATTTTCATGACTATTTACATTGTAGATTCTCACTGAAGGCATCAAAACTATGAATGAACACATATGGAATTATGTACTTAACAAAAAAGTGTGAAATAACTGAAAACATGTCTTATATTTTAGATTCTTCAAAGTAGCCACCCTTTGCTTTTTTTTGATAACTCTGCAAACCCTTGGTGTTCTCTCAATGAGCTTCATGAGGTAGTCACCTGAAATGGTTTTACCTTCACAGGTGTGCTTTGTCAGGGTTCATTAGTGGAAGTATTTCCTTATTAATAAAAAAGCAAAGGGTGGCTACTTTGAAGAATCTAAAATATAAGACATGTTTTCAGTTATTTCACACTTTTTTGTTAAGTACATAATTCCATATGTGTTCATTCATAGTTTTGATGCCTTCAGTGAGAATCTACAATGTAAATAGTCATGAAAATAAAAAGGAAACACATTGAATGAGAAGGTGGGTCCAAACTTTTGGCCTGGACTGTATATGTATATATTTTCTTAACGATGTAATAGTTTCCTGGGACGTTTTTGTCTCTTTTTGAATGTTCTGGATGTTTCAGCGGTGACGCACATCCACGCCGGTTTCTCTCCGCTCACACCTCGACCTACGGACGTCCTCGCTGAGCGGCTGTTGCCGTGGCCGCGCTGGCCGTCGTCACGGCGATGTCGAAGCAGGTCTCCATCATGACGCGGGACTTGCAGAGGTCGAGGCAGTCCTGCAGCTCGGCCGTGGCCTGGACCAGAGCCTCCAGGTAGTCCTGGGACTCCCGGTCCAGCGCCGGGTCCACCTCGACTGGAGACACAGGAAGAGAGACATGACATCATCATCTAAGGGAGGGGGGCATGACATCATCATCTTAGGGGGGGGGGTAGATATCATCTTTAAGATTCAAGAGAGGGGGGAGACAGGGGTTAGAGATGGAAACATTTGATAATAATCACAAATATTAAAACAGATTTTGTCTACAAAGAGTAGAGAGGGAGAGAGGGATGAGGGAGAGAGGGAGGGAGGGAGAAGGGAGGGAGAGACAGAGAAAGAAAGAGGGAGAGAGAGGGAGGGAGGGAGAGCCTTTTTATAAACAGCTCCCATAATAAAAACCCTCTCAGTAAAAACTACGTTAAAAAGACTAAAAACCAAAGTTAAAAGAGAGAAGAACTCAGTGAGTCTCTTACACTCAGTGAACATGTGGTACACAGTCTCTCGCAGGCTACAGAACAGGCACTGGCTAAGAACAGCTGGGTTAAGAACAGAGATAAAAGCATTGGAGGCGACAGCACCATGTAGAATCCTCCACTGGAGGTCAGCGCTCCGTTTTTTGAGGGGAGGCTTGTATAAAACCCTCCACTGGGGACAAGGATGTCCCCCCCCAACCTGTCATTCCAGACAGTGGGGGGTCTGCCACTCAGTCCTTTTTTATTGATGGCTTTCACACAGTTCTGGTAGAGTGTCACTTTGTCTGCTCCGTGCAGGGTGAGCTTGCCCGGGCTACTGACAGCTAGCAGGGGGGCCGGTCTCCTCTCCAAACTCTGGGCTCATGTAGACCTCTGGGAACGGGTCTGTGGGGGTCTGGCATAGTCTCCCCCCGGCTGTACTCCATGAGGAGCATCCTCTCTCTCCCACTCAGCTTCTGGGTCCATAGGTTGAGGATTCGTTGTGTGACCCGGATGGAGGTCATTCCCAGCAGAGAGCCCAGAGCCCCGGCCCCCGATAGTCCAGGCCCTGCTGCCTCAACCAGCTGCTGCAGGCTCAGGGTCCTGGATCGGTTCAGGGCTGCCAGCAGCCCGGGCACCCTGCCGCAGATGTCCAGTCTGCTCCCGTTGACCAGTGGCTCCTTCAACAACCAGTGCAGAGAGTTAGACCTATCATTCAATGTACAGTTAAAAAAGGGCCCACGATTTAAAAAACGCCCTGATAAAAAGGAGGAAACCCACTTAACTTTAAAAAATGTAGGATCAGTTAAGAACAGAGCAGCATCCAGCCCCAGTTTACTCACATGTCTGAGGATACAGCTGGTCACGTTCCTCCACACCAAGTCAGGCGGCCCTGTCAAAAACTTTTGTATGAACTGAAGCCTGAAAGTGGCCGTTCTGCTGGCCAGGTGGACAAGGCCCTGCCCCCCCTCCTCTCTTGGTAAAAACAGCACCCCCTGTGGCACCCAGTGTAGACCCCCCCAAAAAAAATCTACCATTTTTTTCTGTATTTGAGCTAGTAGACCTGACAGGGGTCCACACAAGCTAAACGGTGCCACAAAAGGGATGCAACCAGATTATTTAAAACTAAAACTCTACCTCTATAAGACATCTGAGGGAGTAGCCACTTCCATTTGTTCATCTTATTTTCAATTTTGTCCATGACGGTCTCCCCAGTTTCTCCGCACCATGACCTCGGTACCTAGAAACAGACCGAGATATTTAAAACCGTCCCTTTCCCAGACCAGGTCTTTGGGGGGAGAACCGGGAGACCGTCATGCCATTCACCAACAGCGAGGGCTACACTTTTTTGCCAGTTCACCCTCGCTGCAGATAAAATATTAAAACCCAGAAACAGTGTTTTCTAAAATGTCCAACTCATGCTGACTCTTAATAAAAAACAATGACGTCATCAGCATAAGCCGATAAAACCATGTTCTCACTAAAACCAGGTAAAATCAGACCTTCAATGTTGTGGCGTAGTCTGCAGAGGAGGGGGTTTCTAGGGAGAGTGCGTAGAGCATCCCGGACAGAGCACAGCCCTGCCGGACGCCTCTACACACTCTAAAAAGGAGCACACAGACTGCCGTTAAACTTCAGCACACTCTCAACCTCACTGTACAACACCTGGATCTTGGCTATGAAACCAGCGCTGAACCCAAACTTCCCCATTACTTTCCAGAGGAAGCTGTGCTCAACGCGGTCAAAAGCCTTTTCCTGGTCTAGAGAAATCAGACCAGTGTTAAACCCCAACGAGCTGGAGACCTCCAAAACATCCTCGAATGAGGTGGACACTCTCCACCATGGACCTGCCGGGCACACAGTAGGTCTGGTCCCGCTGGATGACCTGCTCCATAGCTCTCCCCAGCCTGGAGGCAAAGACCTTGGACAGAAGCTTGTAATCCACACACAGCAAAGACACAGGGCGCCAGTTTTTTTATGTCCTGTAGGTTTCCTTTTTAGGCAGCAGCGTAACAACTGCCCTGCGGCAGGACATGGGCATGGAGCCAGAGGCCAGACTTTCATTAAAAACATCTAAAATATCGTGTGAAAAGATGTCCCAGAAGGCTTTAAAAAACTCGACTGTAAGGCCATCAATGCCTGGGGCACGTCTCCCCTGCATACTCTGCAGGGCAGCGTGGACCTCCTGCAGTTGAATGGGCGCCTCAAGACAGGAGTTGGTCTCCGCAGAGACCTGAGGTAGCCCACTCAGGAACTCCTCCTGTAGAGCCTCCTGCTCCTCGTACTCACTAGAGTACAGAGAGGAGTAAAACTCCACAGCTCGCCTTCTTATCTGCCTCGGCTCCATGATCTCCTGCCCTGTGTCTGAGAGCAGTGTGTGGATTACCCGCCTCCGCCCATTCTTCCTCTCCAGGCCGAAGAAGAAGCTAGAGGGAGCATCCATCTCTGAGATGGTCTGGAATCGGGACCTGACCAGTGCACCCTGTACTTTAACGTCTAGCAGGTCTGCTAAGGCTAGCTTTTTTGATTTTGAGGACTTCAAAATGTCCTCGATCTCCTGTGGACTCACTTAACTTCTCTAGTTCCACTATATCACTCTCCAGGTCCTGCATAGATCTGGTGATGTCACGTGTGACGTTGAGGGTGTGCTGTTGACATAAAAGCTTAATTTCCGTCTTACCATGGTCCCACCACTGCCTAAGACTGCTAAAATCACTCTTTCTCTGTCTAAAAATATTCCAAAAATAAATAAGGACCTCTCTAAAATATTTGTCAAAAGTTAAAACCGAGTTAAAATGCCAATAAGCACTTTTCGGTTTCACATCTCTTATAAAAACATGACATAGAACCAAAGAGTGATCAGTAAAAACAGCAGGAACAATATTACACCCTTTAAAAATATTAAAATGTTGTTTAAAACAATAAATACGATCAAGTCTGGCTGAGGAGATCCTACTCTCTCTGAGGTGAGACCATGTGTACTGTCGGCAGTCTGCATGCATCCTTCTCCATACATCCACCAGGCCATAGGTGGAGACCAGCTGCCCCAGAGCATGCTGGGAAGCTGGATGCGGCTCTGCATGGTTACGATCTAAAAGAGCATTTGCAGTACAGTTAAAATCCCCACCCAAGAATAAAAAAATCCTCCGATGCACAATCATTTAAAACCCCACCTACCTTTTCTAAAAAGATCTTTCTCTCTGCACCGGTTGTTGGGGCATAGAGGTTAATAAAAACAGCCGTAAAATGATCAAACTGAGCTTTGACTAAAAGCAGCCTCCCCTCCATAAAATGCTGGACCTCCAGTGAGACCGAGAGAAAGTTCTGGAGAAGAGGAAGCCCACTCCTCCACTCAGAGAGGAGCCATGGCTCAGGATGGCTTCCCCTTCCCATTCTCTCCTCCAGTCGGCCTCGTTGCTGCTGTCACTGTGAGTTTCTTGTAAAAAATAAAACATCAATGTGTTTCATTCTCATGGTTTCATAAATGCTGGCTCTTTTAGTGACATTCCTAGCTCCATTTACGTTCAAACTTCCAACTTTAAAAACATCCATAATAAATGAAATGTTAAAAGCAACAACAATAAACAATAAATTAATCAACATTGGAGCGTATTTCATCATCTAGACGTAGTTGTTTTTTTAACTTTAAGCACAAGTTTTTGTTAATCTAAAACCCTCTTGGACTGTGATTTCAGAAACCTCCTTCCGGCTGTTGTGAAATCTAACGGAGGAGCAGAAAAGAACCAAATCAGGGAAAAAAATTCCTCTATTTTTTACACCTTGCTGATTCTTTGTTTGTTTTAGAAAACACTTAATTTCCTCAGCAGTATAGAACTTCCTCTGTTGACTGCTGCTATAATTGGGAACTTCACTTTCATCAGACACACCTTCATCACTCTCACTACCATCCGTACACACCTTCCTCACACTCTCCTCACTCACTCGGCTCGCTTTAGCCTCACTGGAGGCACTGGTAGTGTTCCGTCTGCGTTTTACAGGTAGTTTGGATTTAACTACAGCCTCTACTTCCTCCATCACTACTTCCTCCAGCACCTCCTCCTCCAGCACCTCCTCCTCCTCCAGCACCTCCTCCTCCTCCAGCACCTCCTCCTCCTCCAGCACCACCTCCTCCTCCACCACCTCCTCCTCCAGCACCACCTCCTCCTCCACCACCTCCTCCTCCAGCACCTCCTCCTCCAGCACCTCCTCCTCCAGCACCACCTCCTCCTCCAGCACCTCCTCCTCCTCCACCACCTCCTCCTCCACCACCTCCTCCTCCTCCAGCACCACCTCCTCCTCCACCACCTCCTCCTCCAGCACCTCCTCCTCCTCCAGCACCTCCTCCTCCTCCAGCACCTCCTCCTCCTCCAGCACCACCTCCTCCTCCACCACCTCCTCCTCCAGCACCACCTCCTCCTCCACCACCTCCTCCTCCAGCACCTCCTCCTCCAGCACCTCCTCCTCCTCCAGCACCACCTCCTCCTCCAGCACCTCCTCCTCCTCCACCACCTCCTCCTCCACCACCTCCTCCTCCTCCAGCACCACCTCCTCCTCCACCACCTCTTCCTCCAGCACCTCCTCCTCCAGCACCTCCTCCTCCTCCAGCACCTCCTCCTCCAGCACATCCTCCTCCTCCACCACCTCCTCCTCCAGCACCACCTCCTCCTCCAGCACCTCCTCCTCCAGCACCTCCTCCTCCTCCACCACCTCCTCCTCCAGCACCACCTCCTCCTCCACCACCTCCTCCTCCAGCACCTCCTCCTCCAGCACCACCTCCTCCTCCACCACCTCCTCCTCCAGCACCTCCTCCTCCTCCAGCACCACCTCCTCCTCCAGCACCACCTCCTCCAGCACCACCTCCTCCTCCAGCACCTCCTCCTCCAGCACCTCCTCCTCCAGCACCTCCTCCTCCTCCAGCACCACCTCCTCCTCCAGCACCTCCTCCTCCTCCACCACCTCCTCCTCCAGCACCACCTCCTCCTCCACCACCTCCTCCTCCTCCAGCACCTCCTCCTCCAGCACCACCTCCTCCTCCAGCACCACCTCCTCCTCCACCACCTCCTCCTCCACCACCTCCTCCTCCAGCACCTCCTCCTCCAGCACCACCTCCTCCTCCAGCACCACCTCCTCTACCTGTTCGCTCCACCTATCGCTGCGGCTTTGCTCACCTACCGTTTCCTTTCCCTCCTCAGTCTGTACCTCCCCTGTCTCCCCAGACTGTCCCCCCTGTGTGTCCCTGAGCTCACCTGTCCGTTCCCCAGACACCCCTTCACCTGTTTGTTTTTTTCCTTTTTCTTTTTCTTTCTCCTCACCCACTAAACTTCTCTCATCTTCACTCACACTCTCACTCACAACATCCACACTAACACCCGGTGTATTTACAGTACTACTCACCCGGTGCGTCCGGTCAGACACGGCATCGGCACGCCGCTGTGCAGCGCGCGGAGCGGCCATCGGCCGCTCGGAGGCGGCAGCCGGCCCCGAGGCAGCAGCCCCCCCATACGGTGGGGGGGGTCCGCCGCCCCGGCAGCGGACCGCTGGGCATCCGTCCCTTCCCCCCCGGTACCCCGGGGAGCGGGGGGCGGACCCCCTCGGCACCAGCTGCCCCCCCGGACCGGGAGGATTCGGATCACCTCGTCTCGGGCAGGCCCTCACCGTGTGGCCCACCTCTCCACAACCAAAACATTTCATCCCTGATGACGTTGCAAAAATCACGTATTCATAATCATCTACTTTAACATGGAACCGGAGGTTTAACTCCTCGTCCCGATGGTTCAGTATCATATACAGCTGTCTACGGTGAGACACCACGTGCTTCAGCAACGGAGACTTACATCCAGACAGGATCTTCTTAACGGGGGAGACTATCTTCCCGTGTCTGGACAACTCTCTGCTGAGGAAGCCATCAGAGATGAACGGTGGGACGTTTAGACAGGACCACCTTAGTGGCCGGTTGTGTGAGCGGTAGCACCTGTACAAACATTTCACACACGGTGATGCCCGCCTCGATAACTTGGTTCACCTTCTCCTCCCGGTCCAGGAAGATGACCACGGCGCCGTTCATCCGAGCGGCCGACATAATACTACCGTGCCCGACCTTCTCCCCCACAGCTAGACTAATGTCCTCCACGCTGCACGGGAAACTAGGACAGATCTTAATGCCATGTTTCCTGGTGAGCGTGGAGAACCCCTCTCCATTCACCATGGCGGCTGCACACGCCGACCGGCGAGACGCCGGCAGGAGTCAAAACCACCCAAATAAACCTAAACTAACCACCAAAACGTACTACAAATGAAAGATAAAGTGACCTACACCGTTAAACTAAACAAAACTAAATGAAAATATCAAACAAAGAAAAAAGAAAAGTAAGAAAAACCTACAAATCCCCACAGCTCACTCACACACGCTCTCAACTCAGAGAGAGAGAGAGAGAGAGAGACAGGGAGAGAGAGAGAGAGAGAGAGACAGAGAGAGAGAGAGAGAGTGAGAGAGATATGGACAGAGAGAGACAGAGAGAGAGAGACAGAGAGAGAGACAGAGAGAGAGAGAGATATGGAGAGAGAGAGAGAGAGAGGGAGATATTTTTTTCTCCAAATGCTACTAAATTGACTAAAACACCCAAATCCAATGAAAGTAGTGAACTGATTATTTATCTAACTTGTGAAGAGCGTTGGAGGGAACCATCAACGTTATTATTTTTGACGATTTTGTTGAAAAGAATCCCAAATTTCTGATGTAGAAACTTCTTGAAAATGGGTCAGATGACCCGAGGCCAACAGGAGGTTAATGGTAATCACAGAGAAAGACACAGACTATATCCAGGTCTTTGTTTCTTTATCCTACTTATTGTTGTTATTCTATGTTTTTGATGCTTTTCTATAATCTTCTCCAACGATCTCCTCTCCAAACACGCCAACTTTTGTTGCTTATTTTCAACATTTTGCTGCTTTTTCTGACGTTTTCGTCACTTTTCTTTTCATTACCAATAGGGTTGCAAAAATCTGGGGATTCTCAAAGTTGGAAACTAATTAACGTGAATTAGTTTTAGTCAATTTTATACCATTTGGAGAATAAACTATTGATAAAAGTACTCCAAAAAAAGCTTGAAAAATGTCAAAAAAAAGTGTAAAAAATTTCAAAAAATTAACAAAAATATTTAAACAGTCAATCAAATAAATACTTTAGTCACTTTATTTCAACATTTGTTACTTTTCCCTGTGTTTTTCAAGCCTTTATGATATTTTTCAATCTTTTGTTTTGATGTCTTTGTCGATTTCTTCTGCACTTTGAGCAAAGTCTTATTTTTTTTCCCACGTTTTTGTCGCTTTTTTCAACATTCTTTAATCATTTTTTCTCCAAATGCTATTAAATAGACCTTTTTTAACGGCAGACGTGTGTGTGACACATGTGGTAGTAGGAATATCTTACTGGGACACTTGATGGAACTGAGCCATCGTTAAGGTTATCAATCTCAGCTGTTTTCCTACTATGACAAGTCAACATGTCTGCTGGGATCCAGGTCTTTGTTTCTTTATCCTACTTATTGTTGTTATTCTATGTTTTTGATGCTTTTCTATAATCTTGTCTTCTCCAACGATCTCCTCTCCAAACACGCCTCGGGGCTGTTTGCTGCAGCGATCAGCTCTTCCTTTTGTTGCCGGTGACCTGACAGTTTGTCCCGCTGACTGAGAGGAATAATAGAAAGATGTGAGAATAATAATCCTCTTCCTCGGGGCTGTTTGCCAGCTCTTTGCTTTTGTCGGCAGGATCCAGAAACAGAAGCTTTTTCTTTCTCACTTTTTAACCCTTGAATGGTCCTCCTGGGTCAAAATTAAGCCTTTTTGTAGACGCTGCTTTTAAAACACATCTTTGCTGCTTTTTCTGACGTTTTCGTCACTTTCTTTCCATTACCACGAGGGTTGCACAATTCTGGGAATTTTCAAAGTTGGAAACTTTTCATGGGAATTAACGTGAATTAATGGAAATAAATGGGAATTAATGGGAATTAAGGGGAATTAATTAATTGTTTCAGTCAATTTCATAAAATTTAGAGAAAAAAACTAATGATAAAATTACGTTGAAAAAAGTGACAAAAATGTCAAAAAAGTAACAAAAGAGAGCCAAGGTTTTGGGCGCTATTTTTTACAAGGTTTTTGATTTCTTTTTACTTTTAAAACTTTTAATTTTTGTGGGTCAAAATTTTAAATATTTCTTTTCTTTTGGTCGTCAAATAAATACTTTAGTCACTTTATTTCAACATTTGTTCCTTTTCCCTGTCTTTTTCAAGCCTTTATGATATTCTTCAAGCTTTTTTTATGTCTTCGTCGATTTCTTCTGCACTTTGAGCAAAGTCTTATTTTTTTTCACATGTTTTTGTCTTTTTTTTCAACATTCTTTAATCATTTTTTCTCCAAATGTAATGGCAGACATGTGTGTGACACATGTCATAGTAGGAACAGCACAAGTGTATTCAAACCATTACTGATGGCTGCATTCCACTTAGGAGAGGCCCTGGTATTAAACCATTAATGATTTCCTACTATGACAAGTCAACATGTCTGCTGTGATCCAGGTCTTTGTTTCTTTATCCTACTTTTTGTTATTCTATGTTTTCGATGCTTTTCTATAATCTTGTCTGCTCCAACGATCTCCTCTCCAAACACGCCTCGGGGCTGTTTGCTGCAGCGATCAGCTGTCCGAACACGGCCAGCTGATTCCTTTTGTTGGCGGGATCCAGAAATAGAAACTTAATGGAGGACGAGGTTTCAACGGGCCGCCGGGCAGCACTCAGTGGGAAAAACTCTCTCTGTTTGTCCACTCTCTCTCTCTCTCTCCCTCCCTCTCTTTCTCTCCCTCCCTCCCTGCACTCGTTTGCCTTTTGTGCCGCCGGATGGAAGCAGGAGTGATACGCAGCAGAGAGCACAGACATCACTAGAAATGATACACACACACACACACACACACACACACACACATACATACATAAGTGTAACATATGCTGAGCGGATGCTCCAACACTTCACCTCCACTATCATGAACCTGTGGAATGGACTTCCTGTGCACATGAGACAGTCCTCCTCTCTGACTGATGTTAAAACTCTTCTTAAAACCCTCTTCTTTTCTTTGGCTTTTAACACCAGGTAGACTGTTGATCTTATGTGTATACTTGCGTATTTTAACTGTGTGCGGACAGTGCATTTTAGTTTTTATTTATTCTATTTATTTAATTTTAACTTTAATGTTTATTGAATTTATCTTCATATTGGGTACCTCTGTGTTTTTATTGTGTTATCTATTTACTCTGTTTTCTCTTTTTGTGGAGCACTTTGGAAACCTTGTGTTTGTTAAAATCGTGCTATATAAATAAAGTGGATTGGATGGAAACTGGCGACAGAGCGGTGAGTAAGTGTTGCCTGTGCAGATCCGCTCTTCAGGCGTAAAAACAGGACAGTCTTCTATCTAGATTTTTTTAAGTGAGATGTGTGCAGCCCATTTACACAGAAATGGATCATAAAGTGTCTATTTCCTTTTAAATCAAACTACCAATAGACGACATAACGACTGTCAGGGTCCTCTCTCGCACCCAGCTCAGCACAAAGCCCGACGCAAGTCTCTTTGCTAGTTTAAGACCGTCCAGCACCCACATTGCTTGAATAACAAATGCACCTGCACCCATCTGTGGCCCATGGGGGTAGTCTTACAGGGAGGTGTGTTCAGGTGTATTCTGGGCGTGCTGGTCTTACAGGGAGGTGTGTTCAGGTGTATTCTGGGCGTGCTGGTCTTACAGGGAGGTGTGTTCAGGTGTATTCTGGGCGTGCTGGTCTTACAGGGAGGTGTGTTCAGGTGTATTCTGGGCGTGCTGGTCTTACAGGGAGGTGTGTTCAGGTGCATTCTGGGCATGCTGGTCTTACAGGGAGGTGTGTTCAGGTGCATTCTGGGCGTGCTGGTCTTACAGGGAGGTGTGTTCAGGTGCATTCTGGGCATGCTGGTCTTACAGGGAGGTGTGTTCAGGTGCATTCTGGGCGTGCTGGTCTTACAGGGAGGTGTGTTCAGATGCATTCTGGGCGTGCTGGTCTTACAGGGATGTGTGTTCAGGTGCATTCTGGGCGTGCTGGTCTTACAGGGAGGTGTGTTCAGGTGCATTCTGGGCGTGCTGGTCTTACAGGGATGTGTGTTCAGGTGCATTCTGGGCGTGCTGGTCTTACAGGGAGGTGTGTTCAGGTGCATTCTGGGCGTGCTGGTCTTACAGGGAGGTGTGTTCAGGTGCATTCTGGGCGTGCTGGTCTTACAGGGAGGTGTGTTCAGGGGCATTCTGGGCATGCTGGTCTTACAGGGAGGTGTGTTCAGGTGCATTCTGGGCGTGCTGGTCTTACAGGGAGGTGTGTTCAGGTGCATTCTGGGCGTGCTGGTCTTACAGGGAGGTGTGTTCAGGTGCATTCTGGGCGTGCTGGTCTTACAGGGAGGTGTGTTCAGGTGCATTCTGGGCGTGCTGGTCTTACAGGGAGGTGTGTTCAGGTGTATTCTGGGCGTGCTGGTCTTACAGGGAGGTGTGTTCAGGTGCATTCTGGGCGTGCTGGTCTTACAGGGAGGTGTGTTCAGGTGCATTCTGGGCGTGCTGGTCTTACAGGGAGGTGTGTTCAGATGCATTCTGGGCGTGCTGGTCTTACAGGGATGTGTGTTCAGGTGCATTCTGGGCAGGCTGGTCTTACAGGGAGGTGTGTTCAGGTGCATTCTGGGTGTGCTGGTCTTACAGGGAAGTGTGTTCAGGTGCATTCTGGGCGTGCTGGTCTTACAGGGAGGTGTGTTCAGGTGCATTCTGGGAGTATTGCTATCTTGAGGCAGCGGGAAGTGATCGCACCATTGACCAACAAAAACCTGGTCTAAAGTCAATAACGCAGCATTTCATTGTTATTTTAACAGAGCATTAGTAAAATGCTGCTAGGCTCGTACACAGCACGCACACTATGCTTGTTACACACACAGACACACACACACACACACACACACACACACACACACACACACACACACACACGTGTAGAAGATTACAAATAATAATATTAGGGTGTAAATCCTCCATCATAACAGCAATGCTGTTTCATATATGTTTTTATATTTAAGTGGTCAAATAAAATCAATCAATCAATCAGTGAAATCATGCAAACCCTGTGCATTTTTTTGCGAGGGACTTTGGCTGATTATTGATAGGTTGGATATTTCAGCCTAAATGTTTCAGATGTATTTTATATCTTGTATGTAGGGTACTACACAAGAAGGCTAGTCTGGGGACAACCTTCACCCACAGGAACAGCTTAGAATGTGTAAATCTATTATGAGTTTGGGGTACAACTGTCACACAGAGGAACTGGAGCCAGGAATGTGAGAATCTATTAGAAGCATCTGCCATAAAAGGTGCAGTTTAAGAGTAAACTGGTCCAACTGAAATAGATATCTTAAGATGTGAAGGCACAAATAGAGTTTAAAAGGGATTCATTTTGATGTACAAGTTGGTCACCATAGATATAGAACAATAGATATGACATGACGTCGTAACTATTGGCATAACTGTCCGCCATCTTACTAAGGTACTGTTTACAATAGTCACCTATAGGCAGCCATTATGGTTGTCAGCTGGTCAGCACCTAACTGCTTTACCAGGAGGACCAAAGAGACCAGGAGGCTGCCATCACTTTCCACATGTCAGTAGGAGTAGATAGAGGATTTGTTCTCTTTTTTTTAACTATAAATACAGAAAAGTCGGTGAACTACCTAACTAGCTAGTTATGTTGCCTAGCAACGGACCAGCTGAGATGTCAGTTATTGGTGATTGCTAGCTAGCTAGCTAGCTCTTAACAGCATTTATGAACAGCATACATCATTTTAGTTGATTGATTTTTGACCTCAAATAGGACATTTAGTAACGTCAACGTTATAACAATTGTTTTTAACACTTCGTCAATATAAAGGCACAGTTGTCTTACAGTCATTACTTTGAAATGAAACCACTATTGATGTATTGGTAGAAAAATATAAGGAGTATAAAGACAACATGAGCCTCTTTCCCCATTGAT
Source organism: Perca schrenkii (assembly GCA_025617405.1). Classification (NCBI taxonomy): domain Eukaryota; kingdom Metazoa; phylum Chordata; class Actinopteri; order Perciformes; family Percidae; genus Perca; species Perca schrenkii. The sequence goes on along the minus strand of CM046804.1, from coordinate 32,177,735 downwards.
TCCAATGGAAGCAATTCTAAAACTTAACCCTGGCAAAATGGCCGCCAAGTGGTTCCATCCTGGAATGGCAAGTCAGAATTACATGTCATATCTATTGTTCTATATCTATGATTACATGTCATATCTATTGTTCTATATCTATGATTACATGTCATATCTATTGTTCTATATCTATGATTACATGTCATATCTATTGTTCTATATCTATGATTACATGTCATATCTATTGTTCTATATCTATGATTACATGTCATATCTATTGTTCTATATCTATGATTACATGTCATATCTATTGTTCTATATCTATGTTGGTCACCCTTGAGCAGACACTTCTGTATGCTCACGGTTGTCTCGTTGTCATGAGAGTTTGTTCACTGTGTGAATAAAGCTGCATCTGATTTGTACTCCTCGGACTGGTCGTCATCTTTTAGGTCTCCCAACATCATTTCTGAGTCATAACCCGATATCAATTATGCGTTGAATTATGCGATTGCATAATTGCGTTTTTTTGGAGAAACTAAACATGATGAATGAACGTATGGAGAATGACTGCAGACCAGCACTCACAGTCTCCGCTCCACTTGTGGCTGTGCAGCATCAGGCGGCTCTTGGCTTCGTCAAGCTCCACTGTCAGCCGATCGTGTTTCCTCTGCAGCTCTCTGATCTTCTGCTGCCGCTTCTCCAGCATCCTCAGACGCCCGTTAAAGTACTGCAGACCCTGAACACAACACAAACACAAGCACATCAGACCCTGAACACAACACAAACACAAGCAAATCAGACCCTGAATACATCAGAACACAAGCACAACAGACCCTGAACACAACAGACCCTGAACACAACAGAACACAAGCACAACAGACCCTGAACACAACACAAGCACAACAGGCCCTGAACAAAACAGACCCTGAACACAACAGAACACAAGCACAACAGACCCTGAACACAACACAAGCACAACAGACCCTGAACACAACAGACCCTGAACACAACAGAACACAAGCACAACAGACCCTGAACACAACACAAGCACAACAGACCCTGAACACAACAGACCCTGAACACAACAGAACACAAGCACAACAGACCCTGAACACAACACAAGCACAACAGACCCTGAACACAACAGACCCTGAACACAACACAACACAAGCACAACAGACCCTGAACACAACACAAGCACAACAGGCCCTGAACAAAACAGACCCTGAACACAACACAAGATAAGCACAACAGACCCTGAACACAACACAAACACAACAGGCCCTGAACACAACACAAGCACAACAGATCCTGAACACAACACAACAGTCCCTGAACACAACATACCCTGAACACAACACAAACACAACAGTCGCTGAACACAACAGGCCCTGAACACAACACAAACACAACAGACCCTGAACACAACACAAACACAACAGGCCCTGAACACAACACAAGCACAACAGACCCTGAACACAACACAAACACAACAGACCCTGAACACAACGGAAAGCAAGCACAACAGGCCCTGAACACAACACAAACACAACAGACCCTGAACACAACGGAAAACAAGCACAACAGACCCTGAACACAACACAAGCACAACAAACCCTGAACACAACACAAGCACAACAAACCCTGAACACAACAGACCCTGAACACAACAGAACACACGCACAACAGACCCTAAACAACACAAAAACAACAGACCCTAAACAACACAAAAACAACAGACCCTGAACACAAAAGGACACAACAGACCCTGAACACAACACAAACACAACCGACCCTGAACACAACACAAACACAACAGACCCTGAAGACACAAACAGGACCTTGACAAACATAAAAAAAGCATAAAAAACCGTGAAAAAAGTGACAAAAGTGTCAAAAAGAATTCAACTGGTGGCCGGGTTAGCTCTGTTGGTAGAGCAGGCGCCCATATACTGTACAGAGGTGTAGTCCTGGATGCAGTAGCTGCGGGTTCGACTCTGACCTGTGGCTCTTTGCTTCATGTCATCCCCCCCCCCCCACCTCTCTCTCTCCTTTCATGTCTTCAGCTGTCCTGTCAAATGAACGCCTAAAAATACCCCAAAAAATAATCTAAAAGCTTAAATCGAGAAAAAAGAAATCAAGCGTTGATAACTTCCTGAGGAGAGAAGCTTTGAGAGACTTTAGGATCTCAGGGGGGGGGGAGAGGGGGGAGGGTTAGATGCATTAGATTATTAGACATTATTATTAGACATTAGATGAACATTAGTTTGCTGATTGTTAAACTCACTTTTTCGACATCTTGGAACGGCTGCAGAGAGAAGACAGAAAGACAAGATCATAGAAAGTGATGAGCTGTACAGGCAATATATATATATATATAATACACTGTATATACAGTATATATATATATATATATATATATATATATATATATATATATATATATATATATATATATATATATATATATATATATATATATATATATATATATGGGCCGGCCATGCTTTTTCTGGACAGATTTCTTATAAATAAACCAAACTATCTGGTAACAGAGTCCATGCATGAACCAAACTATCTGGTAACAGAGTCCATGTATGAACCAATCTATCTGGTAACAGAGTCCATGTATGAACCAAACTATCTGGTAACAGAGTCCATGTATGAACCAATCTATCTGGTAACAGAGTCCATGTATGAACCAAACTATCTGGTAACAGAGTCCATGTATGAACCAAACTATCTGGTAACAGAGTCCATGTATGAACCAAACTATCTGGTAACAGAGTCCATGTATGAACCAAACTATCTGGTAACAGAGTCCATGTATGAACCAAACTATCTGGTAACAGAGTCCATGTATGAACCAAACTATCTGGTAACAGAGTCCATGTATGAACCAAACTATCTGGTAACAGAGTCCATGCATGAACCAAACTATCTGGTAACAGAGTCCATGCATGAACCAAACTATCTGGTAACAGAGTCCATGTATGAACCAACCTATCTGGTAACAGAGTCCATGTATGAACCAAACTATCTGGTAACAGAGTCCATGTATGAACCAACCTATCTGGTAACAGAGTCCATGTATGAACCAAACTATCTGGTAACAGAGTCCATGTATGAACCAAACTATCTGGTAACAGAGTCCATGTATGAACCAAACTATCTGGTAACAGAGTCCATGCATGAACCAAACTATCTGGTAACAGAGTCCATGTATGAACCAAACTATCTGGTAACAGAGTCCATGCATGAACCAAACTATCTGGTAACAGAG
>CM046804.1:32166970-32169470 GCA_025617405.1 Perca schrenkii | reverse complement strand
TTGGGGTATGGGGATGGAGGGCATTTCAAAGAAGTTTTGTTTGGAGTAGCAGGGTCACTGTCCAGCTCTGAGAAACAGACGCCGCTGTCATTCAGGGAGCTCTTGATGCCGTGCTGCAAAAATGGCTGTTTGTGAAACAAACTTGGCGAGCTTAGCATGGATGTGTCTAGGATTTTGTCCCGTAAGTAAAGCTTGTTTGTTGAATGAGTGCCTTCCCTTTCAGACGCATCAGCACTTACTTTACGTGGCAATGAGCCAATCGTCTGTTTGTTGCCGTGTTGGGAAAACAAGACTTCCTGGGAGTCAGGTCCAACTACACCCAAAGGTCCAACTGCTCCTTTTCCACATGTTGATATCCTGGGAGTTTCTGTTCCTGATAAGGTGAAAGAAGGTTTGTTAGGAGGAGCAGGGTAACTGTCCAGCTCTGAAAAACAGACGGGACTGTCGTTAAGGGAGCTCTTGATGTTGTACAATGGCTGTTTATGAAATAAGTCTGGCACCGATGCATCCTCTGATGCCTTTATTTTGTCCTGTAAGTAATGCCTCCTTCTTGAATGAGTGCGGTCCCTTTCAGCCGAATAAGCACTCACTTCACTCGGCCGTGAGCCAACGGTCGACTGTTTGTCTCCGTGTTGGGAAAACAAGCCTTCCTGGGAGTCAGTGTCAATGTCAGGTCCCACAGCTCCTTGTCGACACGTGTATGCATCATACTCGTCGTTTATACTGCTGATGATGCTCACAGGCCGAGATCCAGAGGACAACGCCTCACGGTTGAAGCTGAGGAGGTTGGAGTTGGAGTTGGAGGGGCGGCCGTTGTCTGGGACAAGACCACGAGGAAGCTCCTCTACGACCGTAAACACAAGCTCATCCTCGCCGTTCAGCTCCACAGGCTGCTGCAGCGTAACGGTAGTCCTCAAAAAGTCCCTGTCCAGGCAGCTTCCTAAAAGAGCAGCCCGAAGATTGTAAGCCCTTTCCATGTTGGGAGACCCCAATGGTTGGCTCATTCCCACTGGGGGAGTCCTACCTACCACCTCCCCGGGCTGAGATGCTGCCCTGGATGTCCTTGGTAAGGACGGTGAGGCTGACGGCTTGGGCACACCCCCTCTGAAGTAGACTTTCTCTCGCACCACAGGCTCTGAGTCCTCGGAAGAAGTCCCACCTTGCTTTACCGCACAAGGCTGAAAGGGGGTGGCTGAAAGTTTCTCCCCATCTGCACTTGTCCGTTTGGAAGTGTCCAAGAGGCCGCCGGCTGAAGGGAATTTCCGATCCTGATCGGGTTTACTGGTGCATGCGGTTGACGTTCTTTCTAAGAAACCGTGAAGGTAAATCTCGACAGATTTGGGTGGAGACGTTGCCTCCGTGGGTTTACCAACTCCAGTCTGAGTCCTGAGCGCTGCAGCTTGCGCCGCTTTGGCTTCTGTGCCAAACGTGGCGGGACCCTCGCTGCCATCGATGCAGTCGAGTCTCTCCTGCAGCTCTGCAAACGTGTTACACTTCAAGTGATCTCTGTCAGACCTGGGCGCGTCTTTGACTCGCTTTTTGGTCAGGGAGGGGATGATGGGAACGGAGGATGGCGGTCCCTCATTGTCGCTGAGCTCTCGGTCCGAGATGGCCATCCCTCCCGGCCCGATGTAGATCACGGTATCGCAGGAGTGTTCGCTGCTGGAGGAGTACTCGGGGTCACTGGACAGCAGCAGGGGGGTGTCAGGGTCCAGGGCTACAGTCCGAGGGTGGAGGGGTCGCAGATGAGGAGGTCGATGAGGCGGGCCTTCCTCGCAGGAACTCTCCCCTCCGGATGAACTGGAGGCATTCTGCACATACCAAAGAAAGAATTCAATTTAGGGTCAAATCATAGCACACTTTAAAGATAGAGTAGGCCTAGACCCCACTTTAATAATAATAATAGATAGATAGATAGATCTTTATCGTCATTGTATGCGATACAACAAAATTCTGTTGGAGCAATCCTCTCCAAATAGCAGCATAGAGTAAAAAAAATAAAGATATACACCTATATACGCATACACATCAATACACATACATACATATGTACGCACATACATACATATAGAGAGTAAAGAAGATAAAAATATACAGTACAGGCCAAAAGTTTGGACACACCTTCTCATTCAATGTGTTTCTTTATTTTCATGACTATTTACATTGTAGATTCTCACTGAAGGCATCAAAACTATGAATGAACACATATGGAATTATGTACTTAACAAAAAAGTGTGAAATAACTGAAAACATGTCTTATATTTTAGATTCTTCAAAGTAGCCACCCTTTGCTTTTTTTGATAACTCTGCAAACCCTTGGTGTTCTCTCAATGAGCTTCATGAGGTAGTCACCTGAAATGGTTTTACCTTCACAGGTGTGCTTTGTCAGGGTTCATTAGTGGAATTATTTCCCTTATTAATAAAAAAGAAAAGGGTGGCTACTTTGAAGAATCTAAAATATAAAACATGTTTTCCGTTATTTCACACTTTTTTGTTAAGT
>CM046804.1:32154470-32159470 GCA_025617405.1 Perca schrenkii | reverse complement strand
AACAAGACATGGGAGGACCGGAGGAAAAGGACCATTATAACACATATTAGGGCTGTGAGTTAGTAAGTAAGATCGTAAGAAAGTAACTTTGTAGGTTCGTAAGTAAGGAAGTTAGTAAGTAAGTTCGTAAGGAAGTTCTTAAGGAAGTTTGTAAGTAAGTTCGTAAGGAAGTTTGTAAGTAAGTTTGTGAGTAAATAAGTAAGTTGGTAGGTTCCTAAGTACGTAGGTAAGTAAGTTCGTAAGTAAGTTCGTAGGTTCGTAGGTGCGTAAGTATTTTTGTAGGTTCATAAGTAAGTGCGTAAGTAAGTTCGTAGGTTCTTAAGTATGTTTGTAGGTCTGTAAGTTAGTTCGTAAGTCCGTAAGTAAGTAAGTTTGTAGGTCCGTGAGTTAGTTCGTGAGTAAGTTCGTAGGTCTGTAAGTTAGTTCTTAAGTAAGTAAGTTCGTAAGTAAGTAAGTTTGTAGGTCCGTAAGTTAGTTCGTAAGTAAGACAGTAACTAAGTTCGTAGGTTCGTAAGTAAGTTCGTAAGTAAGAAAGTAATTAAGTTCGTAGGTTCGTAAGTTAGTTCGTAAGTAAGAAAGTAACTAATTTCGTAGGTTCGTAAGTTAGTTCGTAAGTAAGAAAGTAACTAAGTTTGTAGGTTCGTAAGTAAGTTCGTAAGTAAGTAGTTAGGTAAGTAACTTTGTAAGTAAGTTCGTAGGTTCGTACATAAGTTCGTAAGTAAGTGAATTTGTAGGTTCGTAAGTAAGGAAGTTTGTAAGTAAGTAAGTTCGTAAGGAATTTCGTAATTTTTTTTTTTAAACCTTTATTTATCCAGGTAAACTGTTTGAGAACAACTTCTCATTCAAGTAAGTTCGTAAGGAAGTTTGTAAGTAAGTAAGTTCGTAATTAAGTTTGTAAGTAAGTTCGTAAGTTAGTTCGTAACTAAGTAAGTTTATAGGTACGTAAGTTAGTTCGTAACTAACTAAGTAAGTTCGTAGGTTCATAAGTAAGTTTGTAAGTAACTAAGTTCGTAGGTTCGTAAGTTAGTTCGTAAGTAAGTAGTTAGGTAAGTAACTTTGTAAGTAAGTTCGTAGGTTCGTATGTAAGTTCGTAAGTAAGTAGATTTGTAGGTTCGTAAGTAAGTAAGTTCGTAAGGAATTTCGTAAGTAAGTTCGTAAGGAAGTTTGTAAGTAAGTCTGTAAGTAAGTGAGAATGTTTGTAAGCAATTTTGTTAGTAAGTTTGTAAGTAAATAAGTAATTTGGTTCCTAAGTACGTAGGTAATTAAGTTTGTAGGTTCGTAAGTAAGTTCGTAGGTGCCTAAGTATTTTTGTAGGTTCGTAAGTAAGTTCGTAAGTAATTAAATGCGTAAGTAACTTCGTAGGTTCGTAAGTATGTTTGTAGGTCTGTAAGTTAGTTTGTAAGTAAGTAAGTTCGTAAGTAAGTTAGTTCGTAACTAAGTAAGTTTATAGGTACGTAAGTTAGTTCGTAACTAACTAAGTAAGTTCGTAGGTTCATAAGTAAGTTTGTAAGTACCTAAGTTCGTAGGTTCGTAAGTTAGTAGTTAGGTAAGTAACTTTGTAAGTAAGTTCGTAGGTTCGTACGTAAGTTCGTAAGTAAGTAAATTTGTAGGTTCGTAAGTAAGTAAGTTCGTAAGGAATTTCGTAAGTAAGTTCGTAAGGAAGTTTGTAAGTAAGTCTGTAAGTAAGTGAGAATGTTTGTCAGCAATTTTGTTTGTAAGTTTGTAAGTAAATAAGTAATTTGGTAGGTTCCTAAGTACGTAGGTAATTAAGTTTGTAGGTTCGTAAGTAAGTTCGTAGGTGCCTAAGTATTTTTGTAGGTTCGTAAGTAAGTTCGTAAGTAAGTAAATGCGTAAGTAAGTTCGTAGGTTCGTAATTATGTTTGTAGGTCTGTAAGTTAGTTTGTAAGTAAGTAAGTTTGTAAGTAAGTTTGTAAGTAAGTAAGTTCGTAAGTAAGTTAGTTCGTAACTAAGTAAGTTTATAGGTACGTAAGTTATTTCGTAACGAAGTAAGTTCGTAGGTTCATAAGTAAGTTCGTAAGTAACTAACTAAGTTCGTAGGTTCGTACGTAAGTTCGTAAGTAAGTAAATTTGTAGGTTCGTAAGTAAGTAAGTTTGTAAGGAATTTCGTAAGTAAGTTCGTAAGGAAGTTTGTAAGTAAGTCTGTAAGTAAGTGAGAATGTTTGTAAGCAATTTTGTTTGTAAGTTTGTAAGTAAATAAGTAATTTGGTAGGTTCCTAAGTACGTAGGTAATTAAGTTTGTAGGTTCGTAAGTAATTTCGTAGGTGCCTAAGTATTTTCGTAGGTTCGTAAGTAAGTTCGTAAGTAAGTAAATGCGTAAGTAAGTTTGTAGGTTCGTAATTATGTTTGTAGGTCTGTAAGTTAGTTTGTAGGTCTGTAAGTTAGTTTGTAAGTAAGTAAGTTCGTAAGTAAGTTAGTTCGTAACTAAGTAAGTTTATAGGTACGTAAGTTAGTTTGTAACGAAGTAAGTTCGTAGGTTCATAAGTAAGTTTGTAAGTAACTAACTAAGTTCGTACGTAAGTTCGTAAGTAAGTAAATTTGTAGGTTCGTAAGTAAGTAAGTTCGTAAGGAATTTCGTAAGTAAGTCTGTAAGTAAGTTCTTAAGTAAGTGAGTATATACTGTATGTAAGCAATTTTGTTTGTAAGTAAATAAGTAATTTGGTAGGTTCCTAAGTACGTAGGTGATTAAGTTTGTAGGTTCGTAAGTAAGTTCGTAGGTGTGTAAGTATTTTTGTAGGTTTGTAAGTAAGTTCGTAAGTAAGTAAATGCGTAAGTAAGTTTGTAGGTTCGTAAGTAAGTCTGTAGGTCTGTAAGTTAGTTCGCAAGTAAATAAGTTTGTAACTAAGTTTGTAGGTTCGTAACTAAGTTCGTAAGTAAGTTAGTTTGTAACTAAGTAAGTTTATAGGTACGTAAGTTAGTTTGTAACTAAGTCAGTTCGTAGGTTCATAAGTAAGTTTGTAAGTAACTAAGTTCGTAGGTTCGTAAGTTAGTTCGTAAGTAAGTAGGTAGGTATGCTACTTTGTAAGTAAGTTCGTAGGTTTGTACGTAAGTTTGTAAGTAAGTAAGTTCGTAATGAAGTTCGTAAGTAAATAAGTAAGCTTGTGTCCTCATCTAATAGATAATAATAATGTTGCTTAATCGCTGCATAGAGACTTTCCTCTCCTGCAAATGTTTCGTTGCTTTTTGTCGTGTAAAGAACTTTTAAACAGAAAGTCTGCTAAAACACGCTGAATAAAACATGACCTCAGTCTGCAGTCATTCTGAGTTCATGAAGACATCTCATCCAAAAGAGAAGCCAAGCCTCTCGGAGAGAAAAGTGTAGAGAAGGATAACAGCTGGGAGAAGACAGAATGAGGACTGATAACGAAGGACGTGGAGACAGAAAGAGACAATTAAAGCGAGCAGAGATAAAAGTGTCAGAAAGAAGCAGCTCTGGGAAGATAAACAAGAAAAGATGGAGGCTCAGGAATAATTGGACTGGAGTTTGAGGAGAGGGAGTTAGATTTTTAAGTGGCAATGTGGCATGAACTTCTGATACTTCCGTATGCTAATTGCAATTGAATTGAATTGAGAAACGAGCTTACTTACGAACCTACAAACATACTAATGAACTTACTTGAGAACCCACAAACTTACTTACTTACGAACTTACGAACCTAGGAACTTACAAACCTACGAACTTACTTACGAACTTACCTACGTACTTACGAACTTACGAACCTACGAACCTACGAACTTACTTCCAAACTTTCTAATGAACTTACTTTACGAACCTACGAAGATACGAACTTACTTACGAACTTACCTACCTACGAACTTACGCATCTACGAACTTCCTTACGAACTTCCTTACAAACTTCCTTACGAACTTCCTTACGAACTTCCTTACAAAATTACTTACGAACTTATGAACCTACGAACTTACTTACAAACTTTCTTACAAACTTACTTACGAACCTACAAACTTACGGACTTACTTACGAACTTACCTACCTACGAACTTACGAACCTACAAACTTCCTTACGAACTTTCTTACAAACTTTCTTACGAACTTTCTTACGAACTTCCTTACAAACTTCATTACGAACTTACTTACGAACTTACTTAAGAACTTACCTACCTACGAACTTACGAACTTTCTTACAAACTTCCTTAAGAACTTTCTTACGAACTTACTTACGATCCTACGAACCTACGAACTTACTTACAAACTTTCTTACGAACTTATTTACGAACCTACGAACCTACGAACTTACGGACTTACTTATGAACTTAGGTACCTACAAACTTACGAAACTACGAACTTCCTTACGAACTTCCTTACGAACTTCCTTACGAACTTCCTTACAAACTTTCTTACGAACTTCCTTACAAACTTCCTTACAAACTTCCTTACAAACTTATTTACGAACTTACCTACCTACAAACTTATGAATCTACAACCTTCCTTATGAACTTCCTTACGAACTTCTTTACGAGTTTCCTTACGAAATTACTTAAGAACTCACAAACTTACTTATGTTTCTGTTGCTTTTTAGTTTTCCGTGGCCTCTTTTAAAGTTTTGGATGTATTTCTGAACAATTTTGCCAATTCTTTTTAACATGTTAGTCACTTTTTAGTTAGCGTTAGTTAATGAGAGCGTGTTGGGATGCAGAGGTACTTTGTCTCTCAGTACCTGTGACCCACAGAGGGGGTCTTCCAGCAGCGAGACTGGGGGGCCCGGGGCCTCCTGGTACCCAGAGGTTACGAAGTTCCCGACGGGAGACTTACATGAACGTCCCACAAACTCAAGCTTACTGAACTTTCGAGAACTCATAGACTTTCTTTACGAGACTTACGAAACTTGCCCGACTTACGAACTTAGACTTACGTACGGACTGTAAGTCTTCATGAACTCCTTAAAAACTTTCGTGAACTCACAAATTCTTTTTTAACATATTAGTCACTTCTTTAGTTAGCGTTAGCTTAATGAGAGCGTGT
>CM046804.1:32146970-32149470 GCA_025617405.1 Perca schrenkii | reverse complement strand
TTGCTTTGTTTTGGTTGTGATATTATAAAAGGTATATGAGTTTATTATTGAAGGATTATTGTTTAGCTACTGATAATTGTGAAGTTAATAAATCTTATTATGCTTAATTAGCAGTTGCTTGTGATTATTTGTGTACTGGTTGTAACAACTGCTGGTCGATCAGGTCCGTGCTTGGATTCACCCCTTCCCTTTATTTCCTTTTTAAAGGATTTACACAGAAATGAGACTGATCCACAGTTTGATTATTGGTCCCTGATTTGCAGGGTGGTGCCCCGTTTTGATTGTTTGTCGATTTGATAAAGTTGTTAATAACCATATTCATAACTTTATTAATATTGATAAAACATCTTTGATAATTTGCCAATGATCAAATCTGTACCCTAAGGGAATCTACACAAACTTACTTACGAACATACAAACTTACGAACCTATTTAAAAAAACCTATATTTGAAAAAAATGCGGCCCCCGCTTTGGCTGATTATGGATTGCGTTATGCGATCGCATAATCACGTTTTTCTGGAGGGACTGGTTAACCCGCCTCACCTGTGATGCATCCTGGGAGAAGATGGCATCGAAGGCGAAGGTCTTCGGAGCCGAGGCCCACGAGCGTCTCTGGGCCGCGGCGCCGGTCTGTCCACCGGCGGAGGTCTCGCAGAGAGTCAGCAGCTTCTTCCTGCCGTCCACTTTCAGGACGGGACATGGACTCTGAGGACTCGCTGCTGTGGACCGAACAGATCCGAACCATCACTCGGACCTGGAGACAGATGGGAAGTCCACATCAGACAGGAGACAGATACACACACACACACACACACACACACACGTGTCCATGTTGCTTTTGTTTTGCTTTGTTTTGGTTGTGATATTATAAAAGGTATATGAGTTTATTATTGAAGGATTATTGTTTAGCTACTGATAATTGTGAAGTTAATAAATCTTATTATGCTTAATTAGCAGTTGCTTGTGATTATTTGTGTACTGGTTGTAACAACTGCTGGTCGATCAGGTCCGTGCTTGGATTCACCCCTTCCTTTATTTCCTTTTTAAAGGATTTACACAGAAATGAGACTGATCCACAGTTTGATTATTGGTCCCTGATTTGCAGGGTGGTGCCCCGTTTTGATTGTTTGTCGATTTGATAAAGTTGTTAATAACCATATTCATAACTTTATTAATATTGATAAAACATCTTTGATAATTTGCCAATGATCAAATCTGTACCCTAAGGGAATCTACACAAACTTACTTACGAACATACAAACTTACGAACCTATTTAAAAAACCTATATTTGAAAAAATGCGGCCCCCCGCTTTGGCTGATTATGGATTGCGTTATGCGATCGCATAATCACGTTTTTCTGGAGGGACTGGTTAACCCGCCTCACCTGTGATGCATCCTGGGAGAAGATGGCATCGAAGGCGAAGGTCTTCGGAGCCGAGGCCCACGAGCGTCTCTGGGCCGCGGCGCCGGTCTGTCCACCGGCGGAGGTCTCGCAGAGAGTCAGCAGCTTCTTCCTGCCGTCCACTTTCAGGAGGGACATGGACTCTGAGGACTCGCTGCTGTGGACCGAACAGATCCGAACCATCACTCGGACCTGGAGACAGATGGGAAGTCCACATCAGACAGGAGACAGATACACACACACACACACACACACACACACACACACACACACACACACACACACACACACACACACACACACACACACACACACACACACACACACACACACACACACACATACACAAAAACACACACACATGCAGACACTCACACAGACACACAGACACACACACACACACACACACAGACTCACACAGACTCACACACACACACACACACACACACACACTCACACACACACACACACATACACACACAGCTGGGTCACACACATACGCACATACGCACAGACACACACACACACACACACACACAAACCTGGGTCACACACACACATACATACACACAAGCACAGACAGACACACAGACACACACACACACACACACACACACATCCACACAAAAAGACACACACACAGATACACACACAGACACAAACAGGTATGGAGGTAGGGAGGTAGTGAGGTAGAGAGGTAGGGAGGTAAGAAGGTATGGAGGTAATGAGGTAGGGAGGTAGGGAGGAAGGGAGGTAAGGAGGTAGTGAGGTAAGTAGGGAGGTAAGGAGGTAGTGAGGTAGGGAGGTAGGGAGGAAGGGAGGAAGGGAGGTAAGGAGGTAGTGAGGTAGGTAGGGAGGTAAGGAGGTAGTGAGGTAGGTAGGGAGGTAAGGAGGTAGGGAGATAGTGAGGTACGGAGGTAATGAGGTAAGGAGATAGTGAGGTATGGAGGTAAGGAGATAGGGAGGTACTGAGGTAGGGAGGTAGGGAGGTAGTGAGGTAGTGAGGTAAGGAGGTAGGGAGGTAGTGAGGTAGGGAGGTAGGGAGGTAGGTAAGGAGGTAGGGAGGTAGTGAGGTAAGGGAGGTAGGGAGGAGGTA
>CM046804.1:32131970-32139470 GCA_025617405.1 Perca schrenkii | reverse complement strand
TCCCACAAAAGTGGGAAGCTGTTCTTGGTTCATCGATAAAAACTGCTTCTACGTCTCCCAACAAACATCTTTAGTAGTCTAAGTTTATCCAGTGACTACAAAGCCTCGGAGGTTCAAGTAGAGTTTTCAAAGAGGTTTTAGATCTGCTTCTACCTCTGCCAACAAACATCAAAGTTTCTCTTAAAAATATCCATAAACTGTTCATCCATCCGATGAGAATCTAAGTCTCGAAGTACTAAGATTCTTTCTCATCAAACTGTTCAGAGAATATCCATCAGAAGACTCAAAGGCGTCCAATCAAAAGACTCAAAGGCGTCCAATCAGAAGACTCAAAGGCATCCAATCAGAAGACAGAAAGGCATCCAATCAGAAGACACAAAGGTGTCCATTCAAAAGACTAAAAAGCGCCCAATCAGAAGACAGAAAGGTGACCAATCAGAAAACAAAAAGGTGTCCAACCAGAAGACTCAAAGGCTTCCAATCAGAAGACTCAAAGGTGATTAATCAGAAGACACAAAGGCGACCAATCAGGAGACACAAAGGTGTCCAATCAGAAGACACAAAGGCATCCAATCAGAAGACTCAAAGGTGTCCAATCAGAAGACTCAAAGGTGACCTATGGTCTGTTTATTTGTGTCTGAACCAAAGTCCTGTGGGCATTCTGGTCTGTACATCTGCCAATAAACACATATAAACAATGTGCGTCAGACATTAATACGTCTCCATACCAGCAGGTGGCGCTAATACGAATGCGAAAAATGTATTGTCCACAGATGTGAAAAATCTTCTTCGGTTTCACCAAAAATACAAGAATACACGAGAGACAGGAGACATTACAATGCAACAATTCATAGCCAAGACGGCCAAGGGACATTATATTTCATAAAAAGTGACTTTAAAAAGTTTACATTTACAAAAGTAAATAAGTAAAGTGCCTGCTGTGCATAAAACCTGCGACCTGAAAGTCTGCCTCGCCCTACGTTCTATTCTTAGTACTGTTCCCAGTGGTATTTAGTGTGTGTGTGTGTGTGTGGTATTTAGCACCTTCACAGCATTGGGGACCAAGGATTTCTTGAAGATGTTTCTATTTCCTGTTGGTACTCTGAAATGCCTCCCTGAGGGTAGGACAAAAGTGGTCAGGACTGCATCTAAAATCATCGGGGTTCCCCTTGAATCGTTCCAAGAAAATTAACTGGAAACGCAGCACTAAGAAGGCACGAGGTATTCTGCAGGATTCTAGCCATCCTGCATACAATCGTTTTTGGGATAGTTTTTACCCCCAGGTAATAAGGTTATTGAACGATAGCACAACAGGAAGGAGGGCTGTGGCTTAGTCACTTACGTCTATTATATTGGATATTTTATAATGTTTTTAAATGCTATTATGTTTTTAAAATTGTTATTATTGACTGGTGCTGAGAGAGTGCTAAGGCACATTGTATTTCATTGCTGTGGTACTTTGTACAAATACGCATATGACAATAAACTTGAACTGAACTGAAATTTGCTATGTAACGAATGGGAGGGGTCACTCATTATTTTCTCAGCTTTGCTTACGAATACATAATGGCGGCTCGTTCAGAATCTGATCTCATATTGGACTAAAATAGTTCACCGAAACGTGTTTTTGAAAACATCTGAAGAGAGAAATAAGCCATGCAGTTGCTGAATCTGTCTTCATTTCAGATCAACAAAGGTCAGTTTAGAAGATTTTCGTCAGATTTTGAGAGACTGTAGTCACCTCATCCCGCTCGTCATTTCCGGGTTAGATTTTGTGGTGTATTTGGTAGCGATGCTGTAATGTTGTGTGGAGAGGAATCCGTGAACGCTGTTTCTTGATTATAAAGGTTTATTTACATCGAAGAATTCAGCATAAATTTACAAGCTCCGGCGAGGACCTCACCCTGATTCTCTGAATGATCCTCTGATGTTTTATTTGTTTGAAATCCGTATATATCTAAAATGTGTGAGGAAACAATAATTTGACCAATGGCTACAAGCCAACTGGCCTTCTTTCTCTATCTTGGGGACCCATTGATAACCCATTCCAGATGTTTCCAGAGAAGTGTCCTCTGAAAGTAGAGTAAAGTTCATCTGAGTTCTCCTGTCGCTCATATAAAGCTTAAATACAAGTTATATAGAATGGTCAATAAAATAGGGTGTTAATACACTTCACTCTCCACCAATCAGATTGGTCGTTGAGTCCCGACTGGTCTCAGTGCAAGTAATTAGGTTGTTTTTTTTTGTCTTTTGTTGGCTCACTTTTACTCACAACATGCTAACCGGCAACATAGGATTCCATTCACTACGCTAAGCTAACTAGCGGCGGCGCTGCCGGTGTTGCACCGGACTAAAACGATGCATGCACAACAAATGCGTTGGCCCACCTATCTACAGCTAGAGGAGACCTCACCTATCTACAGCTAGAGGAGACCCCACCTATCTACAGCTAGAGGAGACCCCACCTATCTACAGCTAGAGGAGACCCCACCTATCTACAGCTAGAGGAGACCCCACCTATCTACAGCTAGAGGAGACCCCACCTATCTACAGCTAGAGGAGACCCCACCTATCTACAGCTAGAGGAGACCCCACCTATCTACAGCTAGAGGAGACCTCACCTATCTACAGCTAGAGGAGACCCCACCTATCTACAGCTAGAGGAGACCTCACCTATCTACAGCTAGAGGAGACCCCACCTATCTACAGCTAGAGGAGACCCCACCTATCTACAGCTAGAGGAGACCCCACCTATCTACAGCTAGAGGAGACCCCACCTATCTACAGCTAGAGGAGACCTCACCTATCTACAGCTAGAGGAGACCCCACCTATCTAAAGCTAGAGGAGACCCCACCTATCTACAGCTAGAGGAGACCCCACCTATCTAAAGCTAGAGGAGACCTCACCTATCTACAGCTAGAGGAGACCTCACCTATCTACAGCTAGAGGAGACCCCACCTATCTACAGCTAGAGGAGACCCCACCTATCTACAGCTAGAGGAGACCCCACCTATCTACAGCTAGAGGAGACCTCACCTATCTACAGCTAGAGGAGACCCCACCTATCTACAGCTAGAGGAGACCCTCACCTATCTACAGCTAGAGGAGACCCCACCTATCTACAGCTAGAGGAGACCCCACCTATCTACAGCTAGAGGAGACCCCACCTATCTACAGCTAGAGGAGACCCCACCTATCTACAGCTAGAGGAGACCCTCACCTATCTACAGCTAGAGGAGACCCTCACCTATCTACAGCTAGAGGAGACCCTCACCTATCTACAGCTAGAGGAGACCCCACCTATCTACAGCTAGAGGAGACCCCACCTATCTACAGCTAGAGGAGACCCTCACCTATCTACAGCTAGAGGAGACCCTCACCTATCTACAGCTAGAGGAGACCCTCACCTATCTACAGCTAGAGGAGACCCCACCTATCTACAGCTAGAGGAGACCCCACCTATCTACAGCTAGAGGAGACCCCACCTATCTACAGCTAGAGGAGACCCCACCTATCTACAGCTAGAGGAGACCCCACCTATCTACAGCTAGGGAGACCCCACCCATCTACAGCTAGAGGAGACCCCACCTATCTACAGCTAGAGGAGACCCCACCTATCTACAGCTAGGGGAGACCCCACCTATCTACAGCTAGAGGAGACCCCACCTATCTACAGCTAGAGGGAGACCCCACCTATCTACAGCTAGAGGAGACCCCACCTATCTACAGCTAGAGGAGACCCTCACCTATCTACAGCTAGAGGGAGACCCTCACCTATCTACAGCTAGAGGAGACCCCACCTATCTAAAGCTAGAGGAGACTCCACCTATCTACAGCTAGAGGAGACCCCACCTATCTACAGCTAGGGGAGACCCTCACCTATCTACAGCTAGAGGAGACCCCACCTATCTACAGCTAGAGGAGACCCTCACCTATCTACAGCTAGAGGAGACCCTCACCTATCTACAGCTAGAGGAGACCTCACCTATCTACAGCTAGAGGAGACCCCACCTATCTACAGCTAGGGGAGACCCCACCTATCTACAGCTAGGGGAGACCCCACCTATCTACAGCTAGAGGAGACCTCACCTATCTACAGCTAGGGAGACCCCACTATCTACAGCTAGGGGAGACCTCACCTATCTACAGCTAGAGGAGACCCCACCTATCTACAGCTAGGGGAGACCCCACCTATCTACAGCTAGAGGAGACCCCACCTATCTACAGCTAGAGGAGACCTCACCTATCTACAGCTAGAGGAGACCTCACCTATCTACAGCTAGGGGAGACCTCACCTATCTACAGCTAGAGGAGACCTCACCTATCTACAGCTAGAGGAGACCCCACCTATCTACAGCTAGGGGAGACCTCACCTATCTACAGCTAGAGGAGACCTCACCTATCTACAGCTAGAGGAGACCTCACCTATCTACAGCTAGAGGAGACCTCACCTATCTACAGCTAGAGGAGACCTCACCTATCTACAGCTAGAGGAGACCTCACCTATCTACAGCTAGGGAGACCCCCACCTATCTACAGCTAGGGGAGACCCTCACCTATCTACAGCTAGAGGAGACCTCACCTATCTACAGCTAGAGGAGACCTCACCTATCTACAGCTAGAGGAGACCCCACCTATCTACAGCTAGAGGAGACCTCACCTATCTACAGCTAGAGGAGACCCCACCTATCTACAGCTAGGGGAGACCCCACCTATCTACAGCTAGAGGAGACCCCACCTATCTACAGCTAGAGGAGACCCCACCTATCTACAGCTAGAGGAGACCCTCACCTATCTACAGCTAGAGGAGACCCCACCTATCTACAGCTAGAGGAGACCCCACCTATCTACAGCTAGAGGGAGACCTCACCTATCTACAGCTAGAGGAGACCCTCACCTATCTACAGCTAGAGGAGACCTCACCTATCTACAGCTAGGGGAGACCCTCACCTATCTACAGCTAGAGGAGACCCCACCTATCTACAGCTAGAGGAGACCTCACCTATCTACAGCTAGAGGAGACCCACACCTATCTACAGCTAGAGGAGACCCCACCTATCTACAGCTAGAGGAGACCCTCACCTATCTACAGCTAGAGGAGACCCCACCTATCTACAGCTAGAGGAGACCTCACCTATCTACAGCTAGAGGAGACCTCACCTATCTACAGCTAGAGGAGACCCCACCTATCTACAGCTAGAGGAGACCTCACCTATCTACAGCTAGAGGAGACCCCACCTATCTACAGCTAGAGGAGACCTCACCTATCTACAGCTAGAGGAGACCCCACCTATCTACAGCTAGAGGAGACCCTCACCTATCTACAGCTAGAGGAGACCCCACCTATCTACAGCTAGAGGAGACCCTCACCTATCTACAGCTAGAGGAGACCCCACCTATCTACAGCTAGAGGAGACCCTCACCTATCTACAGCTAGAGGAGACCCCACCTATCTACAGCTAGAGGAGACCCTCACCTATCTACAGCTAGAGGAGACCCTCACCTATCTACAGCTAGAGGAGACCCTCACCTATCTACAGCTAGAGGAGACCCCACCTATCTACAGCTAGAGGAGACCCCACCTATCTACAGCTAGAGGAGACCCTCACCTATCTACAGCTAGGGGAGACCCCACCTATCTACAGCTAGAGGAGACCTCACCTATCTACAGTTAGGGAGACCCCACCTATCTACAGCTAGAGGAGACCCTCACCTATCTACAGCTAGGAGAGACCCTCACCTATCTACAGCTAGAGGAGACCCCACCTATCTACAGCTAGAGGAGACCTCACCTATCTACAGCTAGAGGAGACCCCACCTATCTACAGCTAGAGGAGACCCCACCTATCTACAGCTAGAGGAGACCCCACCTATCTACAGCTAGAGGAGACCCCACCTATCTACAGCTAGAGGAGACCCCACCTATCTACAGCTAGAGGAGACCTCACCTATCTACAGCTAGAGGAGACCCCACCTATCTACAGCTAGAGGAGACCCTCACCTATCTACAGCTAGAGGAGACCCTCACCTATCTACAGCTAGAGGAGACCCCACCTATCTACAGCTAGAGGAGACCTCACCTATCTACAGCTAGAGGAGACCCCACCTATCTACAGCTAGAGGAGACCCCACCTATCTACAGCTAGAGGAGACCCCACCTATCTACAGCTAGAGGAGACCCCCACCTATCTACAGCTAGGGGAGACCCTCACCTATCTACAGCTAGAGGAGACCCCACCTATCTACAGCTAGAGGAGACCCCACCTATCTACAGCTAGAGGAGACCCCACCTATCTACAGCTAGAGGAGACCCTCACCTATCTACAGCTAGAGGAGACCCCACCTATCTACAGCTAGAGGAGACCCCACCTATCTACAGCTAGAGGAGACCCCACCTATCTACAGCTAGAGGAGACCCCACCTATCTACAGCTAGGGAGACCTCACCTATCTACAGCTAGAGGAGACCCCACCTATCTACAGCTAGGGGAGACCCCACCTATCTACAGCTAGAGGAGACCCCACCTATCTACAGCTAGAGGAGACCCCCACCTATCTACAACTAGAGGAGACCTCACCTATCTACAACTAGAGGAGACCTCACCTATCTACAACTAGAGGAGACCCCCACCTATCTACAACTAGAGGAGACCTCACCTATCTACAACTAGAGGAGACGTCACCTATCTACAGCTAGGGGAGACCCCCACCTATCTACAGCTAGGGGAGACCCCACCTATCTACAGCTAGAGGAGACCCCACCTATCTACAGCTAGAGGAGACCTCACCTATCTACAGCTAGAGGAGACCCCACCTATCTACAGCTAGAGGAGACCCCACCTATCTACAGCTAGAGGAGACCCCACCTATCTACAGCTAGAGGAGACCCCACCTATCTACAGCTAGAGGAGACCCTCACCTATCTACAGCTAGAGGAGACCCCACCTATCTACAGCTAAGGGAGACCCCACCTATCTACAGCTAGAGGAGACCCCACCTATCTACAGCTAGAGGAGACCTCACCTATCTACAGCTAGAGGAGACCCTCACCTATCTACAGCTAGAGGAGACCCCACCTATCTACAGCTAGAGGAGACCCTCACCTATCTACAGCTAGAGGAGACCCCACCTATCTACAGCTAGAGGAGACCCCACCTATCTACAGCTAGAGGAGACCCCACCTATCTACAGCTAGAGGAGACCCCACCTATCTACAGCTAGAGGAGACCTCACCTATCTACAGCTAGAGGAGACCCCACCTATCTACAGCTAGAGGAGACCCCACCTATCTACAGCTAGAGGAGACCCCACCTATCTACAGCTAGAGGAGACCCCACCTATCTACAGCTAGGGGAGACCCCACCTATCTACAGCTAGAGGAGACCCCACCTATCTACAGCTAGAGGAGACCCTCACCTATCTACAGCTAGAGGAGACCCCACCTATCTACAGCTAGGGGAGACCCCACCTATCTACAGCTAGAGGAGACCCCACCTATCT
>CM046804.1:32119470-32126970 GCA_025617405.1 Perca schrenkii | reverse complement strand
GTGTCTCTGTGTGTGTGTCTGTATATGTGTGTGTCTCTGTGTGTGTGTGTCTCTGTGTGTGTGTCTGTATATGTGTGTGTCTCTGTGTGTGTGTCTCTGTGTGTGTGTCTCTGTGTGTGTGTCTGTATATGTGTGTGTCTCTGTGTGTGTGTCTGTATATGTGTGTGTCTCTGTGTGTTTGTTTCTCTGTGTGTGTGTCTGTATATGTGTGTGTCTCTGTGTGTGTGTCTGTGTGTGTGTCTGTATATGTGTGTCTCTGTGTGTGTGTCTGTATATGTGTGTGTCTCTGTGTGTGTGTCTCTGTGTGTGTGTCTGTATATGTGTGTGTCTCTGTGTGTGTGTCTCTGTGTGTGTGTCTGTGTGTGTCTCTGTGTGTGTGTCTCTGTGTGTGTGTGTCTGTGTGTGTGTCTGTGTGTGTGTGTGTGTGTGTGGCTGTGTGTGTGTGTGTCTGTGTGTGTGTCTGTATATGTGTCTGTGTGTCTCTGTGTGTGTCTCTGTGTGTGTGTCTCTGTGTGTGTGTCTCTGTGTGTGTGTCTGTATATGTGTGTGTCTCTGTGTGTGTGTCTCTGTGTGTGTGTCTCTGTGTGTGTGTCTGTATATGTGTGTGTCTCTGTGTGTGTGTCTCTGTGTGTGTGTCTCTGTATATGTGTGTGTGTGTCTGTGTGTGTGTGTCTGTATATGTGTGTGTTTCTGTGTGTGTGTCTGTGTCTGTGTGTCTGTATATGTGTGTGTGTCTGTGTGTGTGTCTGTATATGTGTGTGTCTCTGTGTGTGTGTGTCTCTGTGTGTGTGTGTCTGTATATGTGTGTGTCTCTGTGTGTGTGTCTCTGTGTGTGTGTCTGTATATGTGTGTGTCTCTGTGTGTGTGTGTCTGTGTGTGTGTCTGTATATGTGTGTGTCTCTGTGTGTGTGTCTCTGTGTGTGTGTGTCTCTGTGTGTGTGTCTGTATATGTGTGTGTCTCTGTGTGTGTGTCTGTATATGTGTGTGTGTCTCTGTGTGTGTGTCTCTGTGTGTGTGTCTCTGTGTGTGTGTCTGTATATGTGTGTGTCTCTCTGTGTGTGTCTCTGTGTGTGTGTCTCTGTGTGTGTCTGTGTGTGTCTCCACAATAGTTTCTCTTTGACTTAAAATTGTAAATCGGCTCTGATCAACAATACAGAATACCTGAAAAGAATGACCTCCTATTTTTGTTGCTTTTTTAATATTTTAGGTGCAGCTTCAGCTTTTTTGTGGCCTTTTCTCACGTTCTTCACCCCCCCGATATGGTTTTAATTGATGCTGAACTGACGACTTATCGGCAAGTTTATCAGAGATTCTCAGTCTCGTCCCCCAGCTCTCCTTCCTCTCTGGTGGTCTGTTGTCAGAGCGTCTCTGTGAGTTTCAGTTTTAATTATCGAGTCATTGGCTGCTGTTCATGCTACACTGAGCACTGAGGACGGAGAGGAGGACGCAGAGCCTTAACTCATCCTGCAGACACAGAGGACAAGATCTCTGAGTCAGACAGAACATATTACAATTATTAAAATCTCTCTACTGCTGTCTCTCTACATACTACTCTCTACTGCTGTCTCTCTACATACTACTCTCTACTGTTGTCTCTCTACATACTACTCTCTACTGCTGTCTCTCTACATACTACTCTCTACTGCTGTCTCTCTACATACTACTCTCTACTGTTGTCTCTCTACATACTACTCTCTACTGCTGTCTCTCTACATACTACTCTCTACTGCTGTCTCTCTTCATACTACTCTCTACTGTTGTCTCTCTACATACTACTCTCTACTGCTGTCTCTCTTCATACTACTCTCTACTGTTGTCTCTCTACATACTACTCTCTACTGCTGTCTCTCTTCATACTACTCTCTACTGTTGTCTCTCTACATACTACTCTCTACTGTTGTCTCTCTACATACTACTCTCTACTGCTGTCTCTCTACATACTACTCTCTACTGCTGTCTCTCTTCATACTACTCTCTACTGTTGTCTCTCTACATACTACTCTCTACTGCTGTCTCTCTACATACTACTCTCTACTGCTGTCTCTCTTCATACTACTCTCTACTGTTGTCTCTCTACATACTACTCTCTACTGCTGTCTCTCTTCATACTACTCTCTACTGTTGTCTCTCTACATACTACTCTCTACCGCTGTCTCTCTACGTACTACTCTCTACTGCTGTCTCTCTACATACTACTCTCTACTGCTGTCTCTCTACATACTACTCTCTACTGCTGTCTCTCTTCATACTACTCTCTACTGCTGTCTCTCTACATACTACTCTCTACTGCTGTCTCTCTTCATACTACTCTCTACTGTTGTCTCTCTACATATTACTCTCTACTGCTGTCTCTCTACATACTACTCTCTACTGCTGTCTCTCTACATACTACTATCTACTGCTGTCTCTCTACATACTACTCTCTACTGCTGTCTCTCTACATACTACTCTCTACTGCTGTCTCTCTACATACTACTCTCTACTGCTGTCTTTCTACATACTACTCTCTACTGTTGTCTCTCTACATACTACGCTCTACTGCTGTCTCTCTACATACTACTCTCTACTGCTGTCTTTCTACATACTACTCTCTACTGCTGTCTTTCTACATACTACTCTCTACTGCTGTCTCTCTACATACTACTCTCTACTGCTGTCTTTCTACATACTACTCTCTACTGTTGTCTCTCTACATATTACTCTCTACTGCTGTCTCTCTACATACTACTCTCTACTGCTGTCTCTCTACATACTACTCTCTACTGCTGTCTCTCTACATACTACTCTCTACTGCTGTCTCACTACATACTACTCTCTACTGCTGTCTTTCTACATACTACTCTCTACTGTTGTCTCTCTACATACTACTCTCTACTGCTGTCTCTCTACATACTACTCTCTACTGCTGTCTCTCTACATACTACTCTCTACTGCTGTCTCTCTACATACTACTCTCTACTGCTGTCTCTCTACATACTACTCTCTACTGCTGTCTTTCTACATACTACTCTCTACTGTTTTCTCTCTACATACTACGCTCTACTGCTGTCTCTCTACATACTACTCTCTACTGCTGTCTCTCTACATACTACTCTCTACTGTTGTCTCTCTACATACTACGCTCTACTGCTGTCTCTCTACATACTACTCTCTACTGCTGTCTCTCTACATACTACTCTCTACTGTTGTCTCTCTACATACTACGCTCTACTGCTGTCTCTCTACATACTACTCTCTACTGTTGTCTCTCTACATACTACTCTCTACTGCTATCTCTCTACATACTACTCTCTACTGCTGTCTCTCTACATACTACTCTCTACTGCTGTCTCTCTACATACTACTCTCTACTGCTGTCTCTCTACATACTACTCTCTACTGCTGTCTCTCTACATACTACTCTCTACTGTTGTCTCTCTACATACTACTCTCTACTGCTGTCTCTCTACATACTACTCTCTACTGTTGTCTCTCTGCATACTACGCTCTACTGCTGTCTCTCTACATACTACTCTCTACTGCTGTCTTAATACTACGTCATCTTACAGCGCCTCATGGAGCTGG
The DNA here is from genome assembly GCA_025617405.1 of Perca schrenkii. NCBI lineage: Eukaryota > Metazoa > Chordata > Actinopteri > Perciformes > Percidae > Perca > Perca schrenkii. The sequence goes on along the minus strand of CM046804.1, from coordinate 32,123,406 downwards.
TTCTCTGCCCGGTGCGTTCCTTTCAGACGCTAAAGAGGGATTTGTGCATCGGTATCTGAAGCTGAGAGACACTGCCAAATCGTCAGTATTTTAAGACTCAGGAGAGAGAGCGGTTTATCAATCATGTGCCTTCTTCTTCAAATAAAAGGGAATGTCTCTCTTTTTTAGTAAAAATGAAACTGAGTATTCAATCGTTAAATCCGGCCACGACAACGAGGGTTGAGTTCCCCAAAAGTGGACTCCTGGCTTCGGGCCCAGCTTGTGTATCTCCGTCCTAAATGTGAAACAGGTCGGCTGCTTGTGTCGCTGCCTGTGTTTGTGAACGGGCTGAAGATCTGCAGCAATGCACCAAAATGTGACCTGGAAACACCGCGGAGACTGAGCATGCAGCGCCAGATGAAATACGAGTCTGCTGCTGCTGACTTTGGAAAGTTGTAGGAAGTTAAATCAAAGTACAGGCAGGCATACAGAGCAGACACGGCTCTGGATTTCCCTGTCCTGGATTATTAAATCGTGACCAAGTTAACAAAGAGTTCATTCAGTCTCAGCGTGGGATCGAAGCAAGTTGACTTGAATGTCAGACTCAGCCGGTTTTTACGGTTTTACTTGAGAAATGGTGACTGCACGGTGAGTTCACTCAGAGCATGGGCTTTAAAATCACCAGCCAACATGGCTGAGAGATGTTTAAAGTTACCGGCCAATCAGATTTTCCAGTAAACACATTTGTTTTTCTTTAACTAACTTTACTTTCATTTCATCTCCTCTGATTTCTTTTGCACCGTTCTGTCAACTCGTTCTCACTCCAAACTCGTAAAATACGCACGTTTGGACAGTTGCTGTCAACGTCTAAAGCAAGGGTGTTAAACTCAGTTTCCCAGAGGGCCACACTGGATAAAGATAATCACATCAAGGGCCAGACATGTAGAGTTTATCACCATGCTTTTATTTCATCGAAAAAGTAAAATATCTTTGACTCAATTATTGCATGTCTCATATTGTCTTCTCACTTACAGTTTGGTCCACATTAAGCCATGAAAAAATCAGCAAAAAAGTTCCAAAGCCATCCTAGAATTTAGCAAATCCAGCAAAACAATGATTATATTTTCTTATTATAGGCTACCACCCAGCTGACTCACAACAAGCTCTTTCACAGTCTGAATATGTAAAACTCGCTGTCTATGTTGCATGAGAGTATGTGTTGAGTATTTGTTGAGTATTTGTTGTCTTTTCTGTATTTTATGTTTTTTCTTTCTGTATTTGGTGTTGTCTTTTTTTGTATTGTGTGTTGTCTTTGTAACGCTGCAGAACGGACAGAGTCCAAAACAAATTTCCCTTCGGGGACAATAAAGTATATCTTATCTTATCTATCTGCTTGTGGGGGGAATATCTGAGTCGCAAAGTCGGCAAATTTGCCTATTTCTGCTTTGAGTGTCACGTAATTGCAAGTTGAAAAACAGTTTCCCATGTTTTTGGTTTGGCGCACAAAAATCATGACTCTAGGTGGGCCAAAATATACTGTGAACCTAGATTGATATGAGGGCCAGATCAGAATATGCAAGGGACCAGATTTGGCCCGCAGGCCTTGGGTTTGACACATGTTGTCTAAAGCAATGAAAAAGGCATCCTTCAGCGTGTTTGGAGAACGTACCGGGAGAGCAGCAGCTACACGAGGTTTAGAGAGTAGTATGTAAGGGGGAAATAGCTCGTTGGTTGGGTGGGGGGTGGAGGATAGGTCAAATACAGGAGACCAAGGACCGGGTCCCGCGTGGCACGTTTCCTAAATTCGCTTTCTTCCCACCCACGACCTTTTCCTTAACATAACTGTGTCAAAAAGGACCAGATGAGAATGGGTAAAATTTGGGACGAGAAAGGGGGGGTGGGGGTTGATTGGAATGATTAATTATTGTCTGTCATGTCTGCGCTTTAACATCAGCAACATCCATTCAATCACTGCTTCTTGTGGATGCCTGCACTTAACATGAATTTCAAAACTCCGCACCAAAAATATTTAGAATTTTTATTCTGAAACTCAACTGTCTGTCTTGTAAACCCGAAAATACAAATAAAAAAATCATTAAAATCATGAACTGAAGTGACGACGGGAGCTGCATGCTGCAGGACGACTCAGTTAAAAATCACCATGAACCGTTTTTAATGTTCAATCACACTAGAACTACTCCAGAGTCTGCTCTTGAGACGTTGCTCTAATTTTCGGGACAATTAGGGCAGGATTTGGGATTCGGGACAACTGCTTGGATTTTGGGACTGTCCCGAATTTTTCGGGACGTCTGGTCACCCTAGGCGGCAATAGTCCTGACCCAGCACGTTATATGACAATAAAGGAGACTTTTAAGGTCAAGGTAAACTTTATTATCCCACAAGGGGAAATTCATGTGGTCATTCATTTTGCACTCTAAACATATAGACACCACAAACAGACCAATAAACATGTATATAACAAAAAAGTAACAGTACAATGGAGATGACAATAACAGAAGTCAACAATCACAATACAAAGAATAAACAATACTACAGAAATGACAAAGACAATCCGACATCTAACGTTTACGAAACATTAAGGTAGCTAAAACGACGACCAAGCGTCCATTTTTCACGAGATGGGAGAGAGAACCTGTTGGTTCCGTTTGTCTTCTCTATTTCAGCGTAGCTTGTAATTATTACCGCACACGCTTTACACGTAGCGGACAGTTGTAGGACACGTGACGACATAGTGTTCATGGGAAAACGTAGGAGGGCTGCCAGATAAAGATAAGGTTTCCAAGCCAAACACACAAAACCGCCCAAATCTTGGTGGGAAGCAGACGCAGAGTTATCAGCTTCATTCATCTACAGCCAAACTGGCTCCTAACGTGAACACAGTGGGCTCCTATCTTACAGGGAGGTGTGTTCAGGTGCATTCTGGGCGTGCTGGTTTTACAGGGAGGTGTGTTCAGGTGCATTCTGGGCGTGCTGGTCTTACAGGGAGGTGTGTTCAGGTGCATTCTGGGAGTATTGCTATCTCGCCAGGCTGTCCAACGGCTGATTATCAGCTCAGTGTGTCAGTGCCTTAAAGCGTCATTTCAACAGAGACTAAGCAAGTTTTATAAGGAAGGAAACAGAGAAATGTTGTGTGGATCATCTGGACTCTGTGTTCACTCTGTGTTAGAAAAAAAAAAAAATTCAAAAAAAGTGACCTAAATGTCAAAGACAGTGTCATAAAATAATCTAGTCTAGAGCGTCGTTTGGACAAAGACGAGGAAGTAGCGTCGGCGTTGATCTTTGGCTTCTAAAAGAAATGTTTTGTGAGGAAGGAAACAGAGAAGTGCCGTGTGGATCGTCTGGACTACGCGTCCAACAAACCGTGTGAACCCTGAAGGCCTCGCTGCTCTCCGACAAGATAAAAATAGTAAAATCTGCCAATTAGGTTCTGAACGGAGAGAAGAGTCTGGGCTGGACTCCTGGACCGTGTTCTCACCACGCACTCTGGATCAGCTCGGAGGGAGGAAATATATTATATATATCTTCACATGTTTTTACTGTGTGTGTGTGTGTGTGTGTGTGTGTGTGTGTGTTTCTCTGTGTGTGTGTGTGTGTGTGTGTGTGTGTGTCTGTGTGTGTGTGTGTGTGTGTGTGTGTTTCTCTGTGTGTGTGTATCTGTGTGTGTGTGTGTGTGTTCGCACGTGTGTGTATGTGTGTGCGTGTGTTTGTACGCGCATGTGTGTCTTTGTGTGTGTGTTTGTGCGTGTGTGTGTGTGTGTGTGCACACGCATGTGTATGTCAGTGTGTGTGTGTGTCTGTGTGTGTGTGTGTGTGTGTGTTCAAACGTGTGTGTATGTGTGTGCGTGCGTGTGTGCGCACGCATGTGTATGTCAGTGTGTGTGTGTCTTTGTGTGTGCGTGCGTGCTTGTGTGTGTGTTTGTGCGCACGTTTGTGTTT
>CM046804.1:32111970-32114470 GCA_025617405.1 Perca schrenkii | reverse complement strand
TATGTAAGCTCTCTGTGTGTGTCCTGTATGTATAGATCTATGTAAGCTCTCTGTGTGTGTCCTGTATGTATAGATCTATGTAAGCTCTCTGTGTGTGTCCTGTATGTACAGATCTATGTAAGCCCTCTGTGTGTGTCTTGTATGTATAGATCTATGTAACCTCTCTGTGTGTGTCCTGTATGTATAGATCTATGTAAGCTCTCTGTCTACTTCCTGTATGTATAGATCTATGTAACCTCTCTGTGTGTGTCCTGTATGTATAGATCTGTCCGAGCCCTCAGGGCTCGGACAGCTCTGATGCTCGTTAGCGAAGCGATGACTGACTCTGGGTCTGGACTCGTCCAGCTCGCCTCCCCCCCTCCAGCGCCACGGCGTCCATGTTGAAGTCGATGTGTAGTGACAGAGCCACATGAGGAGGGACGAGGAGACGAGATCCGATCGTGTTCTCTCATCATCGATCGGATCATCGTTTCCAAATTTAACTCGCTCATGTTTTGGTTCTCGGATGTTCAGATTTTGAGCAGCAGGACAGCAGAACACTTGGCAGATATTTAGCATTTCTTTAAGTTCTTTTAAGCTCTAGTTGAATATTTACATGAAACCAAGAGTTCAAATCACACATTTTTAGTTTGTGCTCAGCAGAGTGAGAAAAAAACTGAGAGATGGAGAGAGAGAGAGAGAGAGCCAGAAAGGAGTGAGAGAGAGGGAGAGAGAAATAGAGAGAGAGAAAGAGAGAGACAGAGAGACCGAGAAAGACAGAGAGTGACAGAGAGACAGACAGAGAGAGAGAGAGAGAGAGAGAGAGAGAGAGAGAGAGACAGAGAGAGAGAGAATAAAGCAAATTTAATTGAATGGAGAGGGAGAGAGAGAGTTAACACCATATAGAGTCAGGCTCTCTCGCCCCGTCAGAACTGCTCTCTTGTTCACACTTCGATATAAAAACCTGACAGACGAGTTCACCATCAAACTATCTTCTCTGCACACAAATGTACCGAATCCTTCACTTCACTGACTCTGAGGAAACTCAGGACTAATCCAGCGCTGTTTGGTGTACGCAAAGGCACAAAAAGAGAGCGCAAATATGCATTTTATACATAAAATAAAAGTATATAAAGATCACATAAAGCTGGAATCACTGCAAACAAAAATGCTAACGGGAAAGACAGCAGAATGCTGCCGATCCATAAACTTTAAATCTGCATTAATTGGTTGATTTTTGAGTTCATTTCCCAGAAGAAGTTAAGGAGAAAACACAAGACTTTCACCCAGGAAACAGGTGTTCATGTCTGGAAGAAGTCAAACCAAAAATGCCGTGTGTGAGCTACGTTACTGGGGAAAATACAGCATATTGTAAAGTACATCCGGTAACACTTTACAATAAGGGTACATTAATAAGCATTAGTTAATGCATTAATAAGCATTAACTAACCGTTATTAAGGGTTGAATAAATTGTCTAATAAACATTTATTAACAATGCTCATGTTAACTAAGGTATTAATTGATGCATTATTTACCATTAGTTGATGCATTAACTAACTGTTAATCACAGTTAACTAAGGTGTTTATTTTACCATTAGTAAATGCAGTAATAAGCCTTCACTAATTATTAAAAACAGTTAATTAAGGTGTCTATTATATCATTAGTAAATGGAATAATAAGCCTTGAATAACTGTTAATAACAGTTAACTGAGGTGTCTATTTAACCATTAGTTAATGCAGTAACAAGCCTTGACCAACTGTTAATAACAGTTAACTAAGGTATATATTTTAACATTAGGTAATGTACTAAACAGCCTGAACTGGAAATAAAAGCTAACTAAAGTGTCTAAGTAAAGCCTTAGTTGATGTTGATGAAGGTGTTTCCTAATATTACTAGGTGGTTGATGAAGATGTTTGATAGCATGTGTGTCGGCCAAGCCATGTCATTATGAGAAAACTTTTTTTTATTGTTTATTTACGGGTCATGGTTTTTCACATACCTTTGTCCACTATATTTGTCCATCCTCCAACATATGACTTACTTTTGGTAAAGGGTGAGATCAGGGAAAATACTCCATAGTCTCCATGCAGAGGTTTGCTTCTTCCTTGGTCTTCATATAGACATTGACCTTGTGCATGCTATATAAACATTACTTAACCTTAAATGGTCACTTAATTAATGTGTAACAATGCTGAACAAGCCTCACTAACCATCAATGAACAGTTATTAATCCTCTTTGGTAGACGTATTGTAAAGTAGAGAACATATGCACCTCAACTAACACTTAATTAATGTGTAACAATACTGAGTAAGCCTTACCTAACCATCAATAAAGAGTTATTAATGCTCTTTGGTAGACTTATTGTAAAGTAGAGGACATATGCACCTTAACTAATACTTAATTAATGTGTAACAATACTGAATAAGCCTTTCCTAACCATCAATAAACAGTTATTAATGCTCTTTGGTAGACTTATTGTAAAGTGGAGAACATATGCACCTTTATTAATACTTAATT
>CM046804.1:31987056-32106140 GCA_025617405.1 Perca schrenkii | reverse complement strand
ACAAAATCATCGCTGATGCCCCTTAACTCATCTCTCGACACTTCCTTATTGCCTACACACATACCAGTGGTTGGGAATCTCAAATATTTGGGCTTGGATGTCTTCCCCTCAAGGGCGTAAATCCCAGGGGGGTCGGGGGGGTCACGACCCCCCCATCTAAGGGTTGTCCCCCCCTAGAAATATCATTAAAACAATGCTGAGTATTGTAAATAACATAATGATTTACACTTAAATATCTGTGTAAGCAGTAAAACAATACAAACCCCAAAAAGTGCTTTTTAAGTTTAGAAACATTTTGAGTCCCCCCCTCCCTTGCCTCAGAGTGGTTTGGTCCACTGCATGCTTTAGGATCTGCGCTACACTCACGGTGACAGTCACATCGGTAGTGACAGGAATGTAGACAGTAGACGGTTCAAAGCTGTCTTATTAACATTAAACATCAGATTAAGTTTTTCATTTCTCATATAGAAATGATGCTGAGTAATTAATGAATTAGTCATGACTAAAACGTTCGCTATGTTAGTGTGATATATTGTGTAACGTTACCTAGCTTGTTGGATAGAAATGCACCCACTACAACTAACGTTACCACGGCGATAAGCCTTACGTTATGTGTGTGAACTTATGTTAGGGTTAATTTTGGAGATCTACAGTTGTTTTTTGCTCAATATGAAATTAAGCGGCTGATCAGTTAAGTATATATCCTCTTTCCCAGACATAACCTAATATTTATGTGGAGGATGCAAGATCTTTTTTATTGAATCACGAGAAACACTGAAAACAAAGATAATGGTAGTCTCCATGCAACACTAATGATACTATTAAGGCTTTCCTCAGTGTACGCATGTCTTCTACGAGTATAATTGTGGCTGTATTATTTGTGTCCCCTTCAAAAATTGCTCTTCAGAAATTTTATGATTATTGTCCCCCCCTACTGTTAGATCAGATTTACGCCCTTGTTCCCCTCCCTGTTCTCCATCTCTTACAAAAATGTCCAGGGTATTACGAAACGGGTGGACGTGGACTTGGAGAGGTGGACGCGGCTCCCAAACTCCTTACAAACGCGTGTGTCCATAATCAAGATGGATGTCCTTCCTAGAGTGAACTTTTATTCTAATATGATACCCCTTCCCCCACCTAAAGGTTACTGGGACAAGATGCATAGTATGATATCGAAGTTTATCTGGGGTGGGAGACGTCCACGCGTCAAACTAACCACCCTTCAGCGCAATAAACGGAATGGGGGTCTAGCTGTTCCTAACTTTAAATTTTATTCTTGGTCCTATGTGCTACGCCCGCTCTCCAATTGGCTGGACCCCCAGATACAATCATCATGGAAACCTATAGAACAACACTTGGCCTCCCCTCACCGTCTGCAAGACTTAATACACTCAGGCCTTTCCATTAAACGCTCCAAGCTAAAGCTGGGCCCCATTATGTCGTTCCTTTTGACTGTATGGCATTCAGTGGAGAGGGTGACCGGCTCTGTGCTGAAGTGGCATACACAAAGCCCTATTTTTCATAACTATTCTCTACTCACTGGCGGGGTGCCTTTTTCTTTCAGGGAGTGGAGTGGGAGAGGGGTTAACGTTTTGTCTGATGTCTGTGATGATGGGGTCTGAGGTTGTTTACTGATCTGCGAGCTACCTATGATATACCAGGTATATCTTTTTTCCTCTATTTGCGCCTAAGATCTGCGATGCGAGCGTACGGCGTGCCCTGGGGTACCCCCTCCCCACTCACAAGCTACACACATTGCTAGATGTAGGAGTAAGATCGAGAGGCCTGATTTCTGCTCTTTACTCTTTTTTATTAACATCCTCTTGTGGACCTCTGGCAGTTCACCAAGTGTGGTCCAGTGACCTTGATCTACCCAGTGGCGACATATGTTGGTTGACTGTCTGGAACAATCTTGACGAAACATCAAAGAACCTTAATCACAAACTTATACACTTCAAACTCATACATAGAATGTATCTAACGCCAAGAAAGAGATACTTCATGAAGCTCGTACATTCGCCTGTTTGTGATTTATGCTCTCTGGGTCGTGTGGGATCGTTCTTGCATATGTACTGGGAGTGTCCTGATGTGGTGTCCTTTTGGAGATTAGTATCTTCCACTTTATCAGACCTATTGGAGGTAGACATACCATGTTCTCCTAAAATACTGCTTCTTAATGATACCTCATCATTGAACCTGCCCTCCACTCGGACCCGCACTTTATTAGCAGGGTTGACTGCAGCTAAAAGAATGCTGGCCTTGCGCTGGAAGCCCCCCCCACGCACTCAGACGCACCCAGTGGTCACAATCATTTTTGAGCATACTCTACATGGAGCTGTCTGTAGCAAGAATGCATGGAGCTAGCCAGAAAACAATCCAAACCTGGACCTCTGCGGTGGCAGCGGTTAAAAATCTACTAAACTGAGCTGAGAAATATGCCTTTATTTGTAATTGCTTGTTTATCTCTGTGCGCTCACTTTGGCCTATAGGACACTGATATGACCTATGTATTATGTGCTGTATCACTATGTGTACTGTGTGCAATATAGAAGATCATGTTGGGATATTGAGGGAGGGGGGATGTCGCTATTCTGGGGTTTTCTGGAGGGATGGGTAGAGGGAAGTGGATGCTACTTATTGTATCATTGTCCTTGAACTGTACCATGCCCTTCTCTTTTGAAAATAAAAAATAATTGATAAAAAAAAAACAAGAAAAAAACATGATCAAAGTCGACATAGTTTACACACAACAAGATCTACCCTGAGTAGATAATTTCATCATTTCTAAGAAGAAGATTTCTGTCATTAAAGACACAATCTTTGAGCCAAAGTGAAGCCTCGTCCACCATCAACATTTAAACCACAGGACTGGAAGTTGTCTCCTCCTTCAGAGAACACAAAGACACTGAGGAACCATACCAGAATGAAAACCCGGGATAAAGAGGCTGAGTGAATGTGGTGTTGAAGGTGTAGAGGTGGATCAGTGAGTCAGAGGAGACTCTGTAGAAGGACAGAATGCCAGCAGGACAGTCCACATACACTGCTACTCTATCAGAAGAGGTGGTGGTGGACGAGAAGACAGGGAGGACTGTTGGAACGTTATCGTGTGCAACACAGTAACGATTACCAAAGCAGATCAGAGTCCAGGAATGTTTAGTATTTCCAAACGCACAGTCATCACAGAGTCCTTTCCTCCTGATTCCTCTGTAACTCACTGCTACACGAACATCTCCGCTCTTCTTGACCTCCCAGTAACAGCGACCAGTCAGACCATCTCTACACAGCAGCTCAATCAAGCAGTCAAACCTCTCTGGATGATCAGGATATGGCTGCTCATCACACACTGCTGTCATCCTGTTGTTGTCAGACAGTACGATCTGTTTGCTCATTGTATTTGTGTCCACTGTAAGTTCACAGAAATCTGATGGAGAGAAGAAGATGCGGTAACACTTTATAATAACCATCATTAAGAGATGGTAAATTGATAGTTAATTTCAGCTTAAGTTAATTGTCATTTAACTGTCAGCAAACAGTAATTTTACTGTTAACAAACAATGAAATTATAATTAATAATGTTTACTAATTATCAGTAGTGCTGTTAATTAACAGATTTTTGTTACACACATTATATCCATCATATACAATATTAGGTATCTGGTAATGATTAAAAAAAAAATTGTAAACCTTTAAGAAACCATTTTTAAAACATGTATAAACATTACATAGATGGACCAGATATTCCTAACACTTCGTTAAGGGTTACTAGTTGGTTTGTAAAGCGTCTATAAACAGTGTCTGGATGGTTATTATAAAGTTGCAACAGATGACTATAATACCTTGTTAAATAGTTAATAAATACTTTGTAAACCATCTATAAACATTGATGGCTTTTGTAAAGTTGCAATGTTTTTCATAGTCAAATTATTATGCAAATGATATTTATATGATATATACACTGATTTTCCTAAATAGTCAATGCAAATGACAGCCTGTTTAATATTCCAGTCACCAACCGTTAGGGTATAAGCTGAATTTCATAGAACAACCACATTGTGGCCCCCATCCTCCCTTGACCTCAACCCAATTGAGAACCTTTGGAGCATCCTCAACCAAAAGATCTAAGAGGGTGCGAGGCAGTTCACATCTAAACAGCAGCTCTGGGAGGCTATTCTGACATCCTGTAAAGAAATTCAAGCAGAAACTCTCCATGAACTCACAAGTTCAATGGATGCAAGAATTTTGAAGGTGATATCAAAGAAGGGGTTCTATGTTAACATGTAACTTGCCCTGTTACGATGTGTTTGATTAAAATAGCTTTTGATTTAAATAAATATGACCTTCTAATGCTGCAAATTCAGCAAATGACCATTTTCAGTTCTTTACAACCTAAAATACTTTGAAACTCTGTTGTGCATATTATGTTTTCATTGGGTGGTTTGTTCAATGAAATTCGACTTATACCCTAACAGTTGGTGACTTAAAAGTTATACTGACTGTCATTTGCATTGATGATTTAGGAAAATCAGTGTAAAATAATATATATATATATATATATATATATATATATATATATATATATATATATATATATATATAGTACAGGCCAAACGTTTGTACACACCTTCTCATTCAATACGTTTTCTTTATTTTCATGACTATTTACATTGTAGATTCTCACTGAAGGCATAAAAACTATGAATGAACACATATGGAATTATGTACTTAACAAAAAAGTGTGAAATAACTGAAAACATGTCTTATATTTTAGATTCCTCAAAGTAGCCACCCTTTGCTTTTTGATAGCGCTGCAAACCCTTGGTGTTCTCTCAATGAGCTTCATGAGGTAGTCACATGAAATGGTTTTCACTTCACAGGTGTGCCTTGTCAGGGTTAAATAGTGAAAAAAAATAGTTTCCCTTATTTATGGGGTTGGGACCATCAGTTGTGTTGTGCAGAAGTCAGGTTGATACACAGCCAACAGCCCTATTGGACAACTCATATTATGGCAAGAACCAATCAGCTAAGTAAAGAGAAACAAGTGGACGTCATTACTTTAACAAATGAAGGTCAGTCAGTCCGGAAAATTGCGAAAACTTTGAACGTGTCTCCAAGTGCAGTTGCAAAAACCATTAAGCGCTACAACGAAACTGGCTCACATGAGGACCGCCCCTGGAAAAGAAGACCAAGAATCACCTCTGCTGCTGAGGATAAGTTCATCCGAGTCACCAGCTTCAGAAATCGCAAGTTAACAGCAGCTCAGATTAGAGACCAGATGAATGCCATACAGAGTTCTAGCAGCAGACACATCTCTAGAACAACTGTTAAGAGGAGACTGCGCTAATCAGGCCTTCATGGTCAAGTAGCTGCTAGGAACCACTGCTAAGGAGAGGCAACAATCAGAAGAGATTTGTTTGGGCCAAGAAACACAAGGAATGGACATTAGACCAGTGGAAATTAGTGCTTTGGTCTGATGAGTCCAAATTTGAGATCTTTGATTCCAACCGCTGTGTCTTTGTGCGATGCAGAAAAGGTGAAGGGATGGATTCTACATGCCTGGTTCCCACCGTGAAGCATGGAGGAGGAGGTGTGATGGTGTGGGGGTGCTTTGCTGGTGACACTGTTGGGGATTTATTCAAAATTGAAGGCATACTGAACCAGCATGGCTACCACAGCATCCTGCAGTGACATGCTATCCCACCCGGTTTGCGTTTAGTTGGACCATCATTTATTTTTCAACAGGACAATGACCCCAAACACACCTCCAGGCTGTGTAAGGGCTATTTGACCAAGAAGGAGAGTGATGGAGTGCTGCGCCAGATGACCTGGCCTCCACAGTCACCGGACCTGAACCCAATTGAGATGGTTTGGGGTGAGCTGGACCGCAGAGTGAAGGCAAAAGAGCCAACAAGTGCTAAGCATCTCTGGGAACTCCTTCAAGACTGTTGGAAAACCATTTCAGGTGACTACCTCTTGAAGCTCATCAAGAGAATGCCAAGAGTGTGCAAAGCAGTAATCAGAGTAAAGGGTGGCTACTTTGAGAATATAAGACATGTTTTCAATTATTTCACACTTTTTTGTTAAGTACATAATTCCATATGTGTTCATTCATAGTTTTGATGCCTTCAGTGAGAATCTACAATGTAAATAGTCATGAAAATAAAGGAAATGCATTGAATGAGAAGGTGTGTCCAAACTGTTGGCCTATATATATATATATATATATATATATATATATATATATATATATATATATATATATATATATATATACTAACCATTTACCTATGAAAAACATCAGTCGCAATAATACAATAGCCATCCAGATAATATTTATAGATGGTTTTCAAAGTATTTATTAACTATTTAACAAGGTATTATAGTCATCTGTTGCAACTTTATTATAACCATCCAGACACTGTTTATAGACGCTTTACAAACTAACTAGTAACCCTTAACAAAATGTTAGGAATATTTGGTCCATCTATCCATGTAATGTTTATAGATGTTTTAAAAAATGGTTTCTTAAAGGTTTACAAACATTTTTTTAATCATTACCAGATACCTAATATAGTATATGAGGGATATAATGTGTGTAACAACAAACTGTTAATTTACAGCACTACTAATAATTAGTAAACATTATTAATTATAATTTCATTGTTTGCTAACAGTTAAATGACACTTAACTAAAGGTGAATTAACTATCAATTTACCATCTATTAATGATGGTTATTATAAAGTGTTACCAAAGATGCAACTGAAGTGTATTAAGGACTCAAATGAACTACCACACTTCTATAGGAAAAGTAAGTAAGTAAGTAAGTAAGTAAAATTTATTTGTATAGCACATTTCACAGATAAAAATCACAAAGTGCTTCACAAGAAATGGGTGGATACACAACATTTATACATTGCAGTACATAATCAGAAAAGACACTTAAGACACAATAAAACCGGCCTAATCACCCTATGGTCTATTGAAACGCCTCTTTAAAAAGAAGGGTTTTCAACTGAGTTTTAAAATTTGTCACTGAATCCAAGCAGCGTACGGAAGGAGGCAGTGAGTTCCACAGCCTAGGTGCCACAGCTTGAAACGAACGGTCCCCTCTAGTTTTAAAATGTGTACGGGGGGCAACTAAAAATCTCTGACCTGTTGATCTCAGACTACGTGAGGACGTACGCAGCTGTATCAGGTCAGAGATATATGGGGGCGCCTGACCTTGTAGGGCTCTAAAAGTTAGTGACACTTGAAGTAAATGTAAATGGACTGTTCTTATATAGCGCTTTTCTAGTCTGAATGACTACTCAAAGCGCTTTAACATTGTACAGAAACCATTCACCATTCACACACATTCATACACTGTGGCCGAGACTGCCATACAAGGTGCCACCTGCTCATCAGATAATCATTCACACACATTTACACTCCGATGCGCAGCAGGGGCGCATCGGGGGCAACTCGTCTTGCCCAGGGACACTTCGACATGGGACTGCAGGGCCAGGGATCGAACCACCAACCTTCCGATTGGCAGCCAACCGCTCTAACACTGAGCCATAGCCGCCCCCGTGTATTGAATATGAAGTGTATTCTAAATTTCACTGGTAACCAATGAAGTGAAGCTAAAACCGGAGTGATGTGTGCCCGCTTACGAGTGTGGGTTAAAAGCCTAGCAGCAGAATTCTGAACAGTCTGGAGGCGACAAAGATCTTTCTTATCAAGACAAATAAAAAGACTATTACAATAGTCTAAACGGGACAAAATAAATGCATGAATGATCATCTCCAATTCGGCCTTCGACACCAAGGCTCTTATCTTAGAAATGTTCCTTAATTGAAAGAAACAGTTTTTAATAAGTTGCTTCGAGTGTTTCTCCAGAGACATGGCAACATCAAAAACAACACCTAAGCTCCTGAGACTCGGCTGCACAGACGAGCCTGAGGCACCAAGATGCTGTTTTATCTGAGCGATGCTCTGCTCTGGGGCAATGATTAGTGTTTCAGTCTTAGCTGAGTTCAACAGTAAAAAGTTATCATTTAGCCACTGCTTAATCCCACTCAGACAATTGAGTAGGGATGACAGTTTATATAACTCAGTAGGCTTAAAAGAGCAGTATAGCTGAATGTCATCTTCATACAAGTGATAAGAAACATCCTTGAAACTGGCCGATTATATGTCCTAAAGGAAGTATATACAAAAGGAAGAGAATCGGTCCCAGGACAGAACCCTGAGGAACACCACTCGATAGACCTGCAGTATCTGACATGATCTGATTTATAAAGACACCAAAACTTCTACCGGTAAGGTAAGATGAAAACCATTTTAAAGCTGATCCCGATATCCTTAATCGATCCAGAAGTTTATTAATCAAAATATTGTGATCAATAGTGTCAAAGGCAGATGTAAGGTCCAATAAAACTAACACTGTATGCTTTCCACAATCTGCTGACATCAAAATATCACTCGAAACTTTAACTAGTGCAGTTTCCGTAGAATGTTTTTTCCGGAAACCTGACTGATATATGTCAAAAATATTATTTATCTCTAAGAAAGTAGTAAGCTGCTCTGCTACCACTTTCTCTAGAATCTTAGCCATAAAAGGGAGTTTAGATATAAGCCTATAATTCATTGGTTGCAATGGATCTAAACTGGGCTTTTTAAGAACAGGTTCAACAATAGCATGTTTAAAAAAGTCAGGAACCACACCAGTTAAAAGAGAGGTATTGATCATTTCTACAACACAGGGGCCAATACTATGAAAAACCTGCTTATACAGCATAGTTGGAAGAACATCACTGTGACAACAAGAAGGTTTCAACTTATCTAGCAAAGTGGTAACTTCATGTAATGTCATTAGTTCAAAGGAGAAACATGGATGAGAAAGCGCCAAAGTACAAGCTTTGAAACAAGCAGGAGGAGGTAAAATACTAGATCTGATATCTTTAATCTTCTCAACAAAGAAGTCAAGGAATACATTACTGTTTGACAAAGAGAACACCGCAATTGGAGGGACAGATGGTGAAACAATTGAATTAATGGTGTCAAACAAGAATTTTGGGTTTTTCTTATTAGAGGATAGTATTTAGTTCTAGCACTTTTCAGAAGTTCATTTAGGGAGGTAGTTAATTCCCTAAGATAAAGCCTGTGAACTTCAAGTTTAGTTGTTTTCCATAAGCGCTCTATCTTCCGACGTTTAGTTCTACAGCTCTGAATGGATGTATTTATCCAGGGGCAGGGCTTTTTAAGAGAGACAATGTTTGATTTCATAGGAGCCACTTCATCCAAAATTGCTAAACATTGGCTGTTAAAAGATTCAGCATACACATTGGCATCACTGCTACCCCTTAGCCTGCATCGCTCAAACATCATAGAAAACTTCCCAGCAACATCCTGGTTAATAACTCTCCTTTGAGCCTTCATTCTCAGAGGCGAGGGGTCCCGAGGTAAGTTCAGGTTAAAGAAAACACAACTATGATCACTCACGTGTACATCCTCCACACACACATTTACTATCTCTAGACCTAGTGAGAAAACAAGGTCCAGGGTATGCCCCTTTAAGTGTGTAGGTCCTGAGACATGTTGCGTAAAATTAAAAGAGTCAGTAATGGATAGGAGATCTGTAGCTGCAATACATGACATATCATCAATATGAAGATTAAAGTCTCCAATAATTAAGACTTTCTCCAGCTTAATTATAGAGGTTAAAAAATCAGTAAAATCAGTAAGAAAGATGCCTGCAGGACCAGGAGGGCGGTAAATTAGCACACAATAAAATATGTTATCAGAACCGAAGAGAACACTTCTATAGGAAAAGGGCCACAGGAAACATCTGGAATGTGTTATCAGTGGGGCCCCCAAAATAGAGGGGTCTTTGTTGGATATGTGCCAATACTGTTAGTCAAACTATTGTTCCCTCCCCTATCGATGATACATGGTTACAGATATATACAGATTTCAAACAAAGAAAGGCAGAGTGACCATTGGAGAATTAGGAAACTGTTGCTCTCCGGGCTCTTCAGAGCTGGTAAATTGATGCTGAATTCTTTGATGTAAATAAACTTTTATAATCAAGAAACATTGTCGGCGGATTCCTCTCCACACAGCATTACACCATCGATACTACATACACCACACAACATAGCAGCAGTTTATTATCAAACATAATCTGAAAGCTTTCTTCTTTTTTTCATGTGCTGTTCATTTATGAAGTTTAAAGGAGCATTATGTAATATATTTACTGTATTAAATGAATGTAAGTTTTTATTCATACTTTGCAGTGACGTCATTACCATGGGTACCTGGCGGGCAAGAAACGCCGATAGAATGGTGCTGAACAGCGGCCAGTCACGGGAACTGCAGCCTCGCAGATTTCCAATAGGCTACTACAATCAATCAACTATTTTAGACCATATGTCACATTATATGTCACTCGGAACTTGTGATCCATACACAGCACCCGCTGATATTTTAATTGCTTTGAAGCTGTTTGGAGATATTTACATCTATCTTATAGAGAATCCGTCACTTTACACCGCACAAAAAATGAAAGCCTACAAAAGTACAGATAGCTATCTTTTTTCAAGAGTGGATGGGTTAACAACGCTGTCGTATGAGAGGTGAAAAACAGGAATATCTTCATAATCAAAGCAAAGGTGAGTGTTACTAGTTAGTTAGTTAGCTAGCTAGCTAGCTACCCGCTAACGTTTGCTGATTTGTTCCGTCGTGTGATGAAGTCTTCATCTGAATACGTACACCCTGCCTGCTGGCGAATGACAGCTTGATAAGTCGTTTTTTTTTTTTAAACCTTCTGCCATTACTAGGCTATGTATCATGTAGGGTGACCAGACCTTCCGGTTTGACCGGGACAGTCCCGAGTTCCGACAAAAGTTGTGTCGGGACGCTAAAATATCCCGGTTTACACCAACCACTATGAAATTGTCCCGGTTGTCAGCGATTACATAACCGACGTGATCTTATTATAGCCCGATCATTAACTAAACCCATGTAGAAAGACTAATAAAGCGTCCAGCGTATGATTTTAATAATGTGTGTGTGTGTGTGTGTGTGTGTGTGTGTAAATCGTAGCGGCCTGCATAATCTGTGCCGCCAGCGTTACGATGTATATTTGTAAACATTGTTGCAACGCCTCTTCTTCTCTCGTTTTAACCAGTCTTTTGCTGACACCGGTGTTACATTTCACAGTTGGCTTTCAGCCAACAAATTGATTCTTGAGCAAATTCACTCAATTCACACAACAAATATACGTTATAGAATGATGTTCTTGCCCGCCAGCCAGTAGTTGTGACGTCACGTGCAAAGTATGAATTTGATTAGGACAATGCACATTAATCAACATTTCTGTAAATGCGCCAATGTTAGCCAGACGGCTAAATCAAAAGATGACCACAATATGTTGTCAGATATTACAGCCCGGTCTCATGGCAGTTTTGTTATATGGTTGTGTTATTGAATCTATTAAGTCGTGGACAGGTTACGTAAATGCCGTTTTTTTTGTGTTTTTTTCGTGTGGCGATTACGAAATTGAAAGCAATGCATTTTAATGGGAAGCATATTTCGTGATCACAGAACGATGACGGTAGCGAGTAGTATTGATAAGGCGAAAGTCCGTGCAGGGAGGTTGGTCGGGGTGGTGGATGGGTCAGAAAACACAGGACTTTCACGCCGGAGACTGGGGATCGCGTCCCGCGTGTTGCAGTTCTTTTTCTCGTTCCTTTACTCTTCCTAACCACAACTGTCCCTCTGTTGTCGGCGTGTCCCGCGTGTGACCATTCCTTTCCCCGTTCTTCTTTTTTCTAACCACAACCGTCCCGTTATTGTGGCGTTTCATTTCCCCGTTGTTGTGTGCCCCTGCGCCCGGGGATCGCGTCCCAAGATTGGCGGCCCGTCCCATTGTTGTGGCATGTGGTGCCTCATTTCCCCATTGTTGCGTCCCCCAGAGCAGGTTCGAAAAGCGTGACCAGTACACATAAAAAATTCGTGGCATATACATACACAAAATAAACGTCAAAATCGTAACCTGTGCACAAATTAATAAATCAAAATAACGTGACTATTTCACGACCCGGCGTGAGACCGGGTTGGATATTAAGGAAACATCCTAAGTTTTTATAATATCTTCTCTGACAACAATGCTAAAGTCAGTATTTTCTCCTTTGAAATGCCCCTTCCGTGAAGGAATGTATGTTTTTGTTTTGGCCTGTGTGTTAATATCAACTGCCAATTTTGACACCCTGGTTGCCAGACAACGCAAACATACAAAAACAACATGCAGCATGTTAGCAGCTACTAAATTAACTCGATTAACAAAGATAGATTTATTCTATCTGACCTAAAACCTCTTGCGTGACCAGAGACGTGGTAAAACACGAGTAAATATTGGCTATGCATTTAAAAGATGGAGAGGGCTTGAAACCCAAAAGGATGCCGAATTGGTTAATTTTCACCTGAACAGGTAAGCATTGACCTTTATGCAAATTTATCATGGCTACTAGTAGGGATGGGCATTTTCAGTCATTTCAACATTTGTGTACTCGCATTAGTTTATAGAGTACTTAAGTTAGTTACTCTAAAAAAAAATGAGACACTACTGTTGAAGTGATTCAGACTGGTGCTAACGCATGCTAACTGCTAACATTACCGGAGGACTGGGCAAGTGGGCCACGATTCGTTTCAACTAACATATGACAGAATCCGGAAGTTTTACTTCCTCAAAGTGGAAACATGCAATTTAACTTTGGCAAAACAATCTTGTCGGCCAAATTGTTGAATAGGGACAGTTCTCTACAGGTGACTCTGCAATATGGTATAGTACATTATTGATATTCTTGTGGCTAATGTTACCATCGCTAGCTTAAAGTTTATGAACACCAAGATGGCGCCGCAGAATGGTGACACGGTGTGTTGGTGCGCTCTGTTTTGTTTTGTTTTGTTTTTTTTTAACTATGTTTCTTGCGATGGTACCCGTATCTCATTCACCAGTGAAGAGCTCGTGAACTTCAGGGGAACAATACCATCTGACTTATTTCCCACTTTTCTTCTCCCTTCACTGGAAATTTTGGACTTTCTGGTCAAAGGTGCGCTCACCTTTGCTCATGCAGCGAAACGCTGGAGGAGAGGGAAACGGGCCGGTGTGCTTGTGCGTCTCCGCCAGCAAGGATTACGCACACCATTACCGGGAATATTCCTCTCTAACGTGCGCTCACTGCCCAACAAACTGGAGGAACTACAACTGCTGTTGGTCAGAAACAGGGACTTTTTCTCATCTGCTGTTTTGTGCTTCACGGAGACGTGGCTCTGTGGATTAATACCGGACTCTGCGCTGCAGCTGGCAGGCTTCCAACTCTACAGAGCGGACAGAGACACGGACCTCTCCGGCAAAACTAAAGGTGGAGGAATCGGTTTCTACATCAATAGCGGTTGGTGCAACGACGTGACAGTGATCCAGCAGCATTGTTCTCCTAACCTGGAATATTTCATTATAAACTGTAAGCCTTTTTATTCACCCCCGTGAGTTCACGTCATTCATCCTGGTCGGTGTTTACATCTCACCGCAGGCCAACGTGCAGGACGCGCAGCGCATGCTTGCCGACCAGATTCTGTGCGTGGAGCGGACCAACCCGAGTCCCTAGTTATTGTCCTTGGTGACTTTAATACAGGGAACCTCACTCACGAAACTCCCTAAATATAGACAGCATATTAAATGCCCGACCAGAGAGGAGAACATTCTGGATCACTGTTACACCCACAGTCAGGGATTCTTATCACGCCGTCCCCCGTGCTGCACTGGGACACTCTGACCACGCCATGGTCCACCTGATCCCCACCTACAGGCAGAAACTAAAGCTCTGCAAACCTGTTGTGAGGACATCAAGGAAGTGGACCAGTGAGGCTGTGGAGGATCTCCAGTCGTGTTTGGATTCTACTGACTGGGATGTGTTCAGGACTGCTACCAACAGTCTGGATGAGTACACAGAGGCTGTGACGTCATACATCAGCTTCTGTGAGGACTGCTGTGTTCCATCATGCACCAGGGTGAGTTACAACAATGACAAACCCTGGTTCACAGCCAAACTCAGAAGGTTAAGGCTGGCTAAGGAAGACTCGTTCAGGAGTGGGGACAAAGACAGATTTAAAGAGTCAAAGTACAAGTTTAGCAAGGCGGTGAAGGAGGCTAAACGACGATACTCTGAGAAACTCCAAAACCAGTTCTCAGCTAATGACTCTGCAACTGTCTGGAAAGGACTTAGGCAGATCACCAACTACAAGCCTAAAACCCCCCCCACTCCTTCGATGACCGACACCTAGCCAACGACCTGAACGAGTTCTACTGTCGATTTGAAAGACAAAAGGTCAGTCCTGACACCATCCCCCCACGACACCTCCCTACAGCTACAGCCACTGTGCATCACCTCCACCTCACCCCACCTCAGCAGGGCCCTGGGCCCCCCCACCAATGCCCTCCTTAAAGGACTTCACCTCCACCCCCCTACCCACCTCAGTGACGACTCTCTCCATCCGAGAGGGACGTCAACAGACTCTTTAGGAGACAGAATCCCAGGAAAGCTGCTGGACCAGATGCTGTCTCCCCATCAAGCTTGAAGCACTGTGCTGACCAGCTGTCTCCAGTGTTCACAGACATTTTTAACACCTCACTGGAGACATGTCACGTGCCAGCCTGCTTCAAGACCTCAACCATCATCCCTGTCCCCAAGAAGCCAAGGATCACAGGACTTAATGACTTCAGACCCGTCGCCCTGACCTCTGTGGTTATGAAGTCCTTTGAGCGCCTTGTGCTTTCACACCTCAAAGCCATAACCGACACCCTCCTGGACCCCCTGCAGTTTGCCTACAGAGCCAACAGGTCTGTAGATGATGCAGTCAACCTGGCCCTCCACTACATCCTCCGGCACCTGGACTCTGCAGGAACCTACGCCAGGATCCTGTTTTTGGACTTCAGCTCTGCCTTCAACACCATCATCCCGGCTCTGCTCCAGGAGAAGCTTTCCCAGCTTGGTGTGCCTGACTCCACCTGCAGGTGGATCACTGACTTTCTGTCTGACAGGAAGCAGCATGTCAAGCTGGGGAAACACGTCTCCAACTCACAGACCATCAGCACTGGATCCCCTCAGGGCTGTGTTCTTTCGCCTCTGCTCTTCTCCCTCTACACCAACAACTGCACCTCCAGTCATCAGTCCGTCAAGCTTCTGAAGTTCGCGGACGACACCTCCCTCATCGGACTCATCTCTGATGGAGACGAGTCCGATTACAGGTCGGAGGCTGACCACCTGGTGAAGTGGTGCAACCAAAACAATTTAGATCTCAACGCTCTAAAGACAGTGGAGATGGTTGTGGACTTCAGGAAGAACCCAGCCCCACCTGCCCCCATCACCCTCTGTTGCTCCAGAATTGACATCTGTGGAGTCTTTCCGCTTCCTGGGAACTACAATCTCCCAGAACCTCAAGTGGGAGCTGAACATCAGCTCCCTCGTCAAGAAAGCACAACAGAGGATGTACTTCCTGCGGCAGCTGAAGAAATTCAACCTGCCAAAGACAATGATGTTGCACTTCTACACAGCCATTATTGAGTCCATCCTCACATCTTCCATCACCATCTGGTACGCTGCTGCCACTGCCAAGGACAAGGGCAGACTGCAGCGTGTCATTCGGTCAGCTGAGAAGGTGATTGGCTGCAATCTGCCGCCGCTCTATACGTTTAGTTAACTTTTATATTATGGAGAAAAATCGACACCCCGCCAGAATACTTACCCTGCGTCTGTTCAGCTGCCGTAGCTGAAAAATGGTGACTGTGACCTTGGTACAGATAAGGTGAGATCCCTGCTTCTTTAGTGGTTGTTGCATTAATATAGCCAGCATCAAGCTACACTGCTGCGCTGTGGAATAATGTCTGGCAATGCGAAACTAGAATCTAGTTAACATTGAAATGACATTGTGGGATGTTAGGTTTAGCTTTTCTCAACCTGGCAACCCTCGTGTCATGGAGTTTCAGTTGTTAGTGTTTCCTGTTTTATTTTGAACCCTTTGTTTTCCTTCTTAGTCTTGTCTTGTTTTACTTCCTGTCTTGTGTTTTCCCACCTGTTTGATTGTTCTGCCTGTTTGATTGTTCTGCCCCGCCCTGATGTGTTTCACCTGTTTTATAACCTGTCTCTTGTTGTCCCCGTTACCTGGTGTATTTAGTCCCTGTTCTGTCTTTGTCTCTTGTCGGATCATTGTATTCTGTTTGCTGTGAGTACGGTTCGTGTCCTTGTGTGGAGTCTACCCTGTTGTCCCTGTGTTCCAGTTTTGATATCCTGTTCTTATCTATTCCTATCTATATTCTGGAATCATTTTTGCCCGCTGCAATCAGGACTCCTTTTGTTGGTATGAACTTTGTTTTTGTTAAATAAATCCTCAAGCTCAACCTACTTGTGCTTGCTCTCTGCATTTGAGTCCAAGCCGCGCAGCCCCCCGTGACAGCTCGTGAACTTTAAGTCCGCGGAGGAGGGGCCAGCAGAGACAACTATCTCCAGTATTTTATATTTGGACTCATGTAATCTTTTTAAACACTAGCTGTCAGTATTACATATAGCATCTGCAATAGGGACTCATGTTGGCAGTAATGTTCCAATGGATAATATAACAGCTTTGTGTATGAAGTGAAACTTAAAATGGGTTGTGTCTTCAATAGTCAAATTGAATACACACTTACACTTCCTCACACCTGGTCGCAACCTCTGCTCTCCACAATGGTCCACCCTGGATAAAAAAAACCACACAATTAGAAAAATGTTCTATCCATCATGAATCCCAAGTGGGCGGTGCTTGGTTTTGGCTTAATTATGCAGAGTGTGATCTCTTGTTGTCTGTCCATACCTGAGAGTTTCCAGTCTCCAGTTTGAATCTTCCAGTCCAGCAGACAGCAGCTTCACTCCTGACTCTCCTGGATGATTGTAGCTCAGGTCCAGCTCTCTCAGATGGGAGGGGTTTGAGTTCAGCGCTGAGGCCAGAAAAGTACAGCCTTCCACTGAGATCAAACAGCCTGACAGACTGGAATTTGGAAAATATCATAAACCTAGTGTTTTAGAAAATCACACAGATCTTGATCATCTTCTCTAACATTAACATAAAGCAGGATTTTAAAGTATAACAGTTTAACAACAGATGAATACTGACCTGAGAGTTTCCAATGTACACTGTGGACTCTGAAGTCCATCAGAAAGCAGCTTCACTCCTGAATCCTGCAGTTCATTGTTACTCAGGTCCAGCTCTCTCAGACTAGAGGACTCGGAGCTAAGAACTGACAACACAGCTTCACAGCTTCTCTCTGAGAGGTTACAGTCAGGCATTCTGATAATAAATGGACAGAGTAAACAACATCCTTTTTAATTAGGCATCGAATTCCACACAGCTCCCAGGACCAGCAGTGCCTACACTATTGTAATCGTATTTCATGTTATTTGCCGTTGATGAAAGGGTCGCTGAAGCCTAAACTGTGCGTGGCGGTGAAATTTTCAGGACTGATCAATAACCGTCATTGGGATCTCAGGCATAAAAATTGACACACTTCTGCCTTTACGTGGCGTTATAATAAAGAAAAAAAAGCTTTTTGCCTTATAACTCACATTCCCTAAATCGTCCCTAAAAATTTTAAATCCTCATCCCACAGGGGGTTCACGCTCAACCAGGTATGCTATCTGGAAGCTATGGTTGTTTTTATTGTGATTGACAGCCATGTTTTCAATTATGCAATATTTTTTTCTCTGCCTAATGAATAGCTTCTTTGTATTTGTCTGTGCATGTTTGAGTTTGTCAGTCAGCCTAAACAGAGATGTAAATAATAGAAACCACTGGTGTTAAAAGTTAATCTCCTGTGTTTTGTATTTTTAATTTCAAGTGTTATGAAACAACAAAACCAATGTGACACTTAATTCACAACAATCAGTTGTATCCTGACCTGAGAGTTTCCAGTGTACATTTTGGACTCTGAAGTCCTACAGACAGAAGCTTCACTCCTGAATCCTGCAGGTTGTTGTAACTCAGGTCCAGCTCTCTCAGATTAGACTCGGAGCTGAGAACTGAGGACAGATCTTCACAGCTTCTCTGTGACAGCTTACAATGACTCAGCCTGATAAGAAATGTACACATTTAACAACATTGTTATTAATTTTAAATTTAATTGAAAGCCATGTTTTCAATGCAATATTTTCTAGTTTCTCTGCCTACTGATTAACCTTTTTATGTTTGTCAGTCAGCCTTAACAGAGATGTGAATAATAGAAACCAACACATCAGATTAACAAATAATAATGTTAAAAAGTACAATTTCTGGTAAATGTAAAAAACATTTTACATTTCCAATGTTATTAAACTCTACAAAAAGCAGTGTGACAATTTTACAATCATCTTAATACTGACCTGAGAGTCTCTAGTGTGCAGTGTGGACTCTGAAGTCCAGCAGACAGCCGCTGCACTTTAGAATCCCACAAGGTGATTTTACTCAAATCCAGCTCTCTCAGACTAGAGGACTTAGAGCTGACAACTGAGGACAGAGCTTCAAAGCTTCTCTCTGACAGAGAACAGCCACTCAGTCTGGGAAGGATTAACAATATATTGATTTTTTCATTATTTGTCATGTATAACATTTAGCATATTTGAATTGTTACAGATATATACATACAGAGCTTTGTTAGAAGCTTTGACCACTGGCAGCAGCCTCAGAAGAGCCTCATCTGAAGCACCATATTTATTCAGGTCAAACACGTCCAGATATTTTTCTGATGACAGTAAGATGAAGACCAGAGCTGACCACTCAGCACGAGAAAAATGACTTCTGTATCCCAGGGACCGTTGGATTACCTCCACTAGAGAACGATCATTCAGTTCATTCAGACAGTGGAATAGATTGATGGTTCTCTCTGGAGACAGATCTTCACTGATCTTCTTCTTTATGTACTGGATTGTTCTCTGATTGGTCTTAGAATTACTTCCTGTCTGTGTCAGCAGGCCTTGTAGGAGATTCTGATTGGTCTGCAGTGAAAGACCTAGGAGGAAGCGGAGGAACAAGTCCAGGTGTCCATTTGGACTCTGTAAGGCCTTATCCACAGCACTCTGGTAGAGATGTTTTAGTTTTGCTTTGTTTCTGAAGACTTTTGGCAGCCGGGAGATTGTTTGTTCTTCTGACAGAAGATTGACACCAGAGTTTATGAATGTCAGATGTACATGAAGAGCTGCCAGAAACTCCTGAACACTCAAATGGACGAAGCTGAAAACCTTGTCCTGGTACAGTCCTCTCTCCTCTTTAAAGATCTGTGTGAACACTCCAGAGTACACTGACGCGGCTGTGATATCGATGCCACACTCTGTCAAGTCTGATTCATAGAAGATCAGGTTGCCTTTCTGCAGCTGCTCAAAAGCCAGTTTTCCCAGAGACTCGATCATCTTCCTACTCTCTGGACTCCAGTGTGGATCTGTCTCAGCTCCTCCATCATACTTGACTTTCTTCACTTTGGTCTGAACCACCAGGAAGTGGATGTACATCTCAGTCAGGGTCTTGGGCAGCTCTCCTTTGTCACTGGTCTTCAACACTTCCTCCAGAACTGTAGCGGTGATCCAGCAGAAGACTGCGATGTGGCACATGATGTGGAGACTTCGGGATGACTTGATGTGGGAGATGATTCTGCTGGCCTGCTCCTCATCTGTGAATCTCTTCCTGAAGTACTCCTCCTTCTGTGGGTCAGTGAACCCTCTGATCTCTGTCACCATGTCAACACACTCAGGAGGTATCTGATTGGCTGCTGCAGGTCGTGTGGTTATCCAGAGGCGAGCAGAGGGAAGCAGATTCCCCCTGATGAGGTTTGTCAGCAGCACACCTACTGAGGTGGACTCTGTAACATCAGTCAGGATCTCAGTGTTGTGGAAGTCCAGAGGAAGTCGACACTCATCCAGACCATCAAAGATGAACACAACCTGGAACTCTTCAAACCTGCAGATTCCTGCTTCTTTGGTTTCACTAAAGAAGCGATGAACAAGTTCCACCAAGCTGTATTTTTTCCCTTTCAGCACATTCAGCTCTCTGAAGGTGAATGGAAATGTGAACTGGATGTCCTGGTTGGCTTTGCCTTCAGCCCAGTCCAGAGTGAACTTCTGTGTTAAGACTGTTTTCCCGATGCCAGCCACTCCCTTTGTCATCACTGTTCTGATTGGTTCATCTCTTTCAGGTGGGGCTTTAAAGATGTCTTCATGTCTGATTGTTGTTTCTGGTGTGTCTGGTTTCCTGGATGCTGTTTGAATCTGTCTGATCTCATGTTCATCATTGACCTCTGCAGTCCCTCCCTTTGTGATGTAGATCTTTGTGAACATCTGATTCAGAAGGGTTGGGTTTCCTGCTTTAGCAATCCCCTCAAACACACACTGGAACTTCTTTTGCTGGTTACATTTAAGTTTCCATTGACTTACGGCAGCATTAGTCCCTGAATGAACAAACATATAAAACTGGTGAGTTGATGTTACAAAAAATCTGATGAATGTATACATCAAGATTGTATTCATTTTCCTCTTCCAAGAAATCTCTTCAGCACATCACAACAGTTTCTGACTTTTTCAGCTCAGAAGATTTCATATATCTGGTTCAAATGTGTGCATTATATTAACAGCCAAGCTCTGGTTCACTGAAATGAGTAAATGGAAGCAACATTGGAGTTTACATTAAGAAATCAGGTCTGCAAAATTAATAGAGAAAAAAAGAAGTTATTATCAACAGAGAATTTCTGAAAGTGTAAAAGACAGTAAAAAAATATGGAAAGTTCTGAATGAAATCATGGGTTTAAAAAAACAGCTCACACTTCCTTTGTTGAACTAGATGGTGTGTATTTAACTAAACCTCTTCATATTGCGAAATTATTGTAATGATTATTTTATTGACAATACCTCCAAGCTCAGAGAAAATATTGACACTACTGTTAAATACATATCAGAGAGCTTATAACAATTAGCGTCATGAGGGGTAAAACTGTGCTTTTGAATTTCATGAGATTAATGTTGATAAAGTAGAGAGATTGTTGGACTCTCTGGAATCTGGTAAGCCTGCAGGTATTGGCCACCTAGACTGTAAATTGTTGAAAATGTCTGCGTCACACATTTCCAAATCTGTCATATTTTTAATAGATGCATGATCAGCAGTGTTTGTCCAATATTATGGAAAGAGGTCTATATTCCAAAAGTCAACTTTTAATGGTCCAAACAGCATCTTACCTGTACCTAGTGAACTTGTAGAAAAACGTGTGTCTATGCAAATTCAAGTCTCTTTCTACAAATGGTTTAACATCTATGTTCCAACATGCATACAGAGCTGGTCACCGCTATATCACAGATTTCTGATAGCTGGCTTGCATCAATTGACAGGTCAATGCTTGTGGGCACAGTTATGCTAGATTTCAGTGCTGCTTTTGATGTCATTGATCATAATGTCTTAATTGGTAAACTTATTTGTTTTGGTTTTAAACACTCAGCTCTTTTGTGGTTAAGAAGTTACCTGTCCAGTAGATCACAGAGAGTATATTACAATGGCAGTTTTTCAAACAGCAAGGCATTAGACTATGGTGTTCCACAGGGGAGTTGCCCTGGGCCTCTCCTTTTTGCAATTTTTACCAATGATCTGCCACTTATAAATGGGTAAGCAAGTTTGACAATGTATGCTGATGACTCTACCCTTAATTATGCCGCATCCAGCTTAATCAGGTTCTATCTAGCCAGTTCAACATCATACTTAATTGGATAAAAACAAACTTAATGCATCAAAAACAGTCTGCATGATATTTGGCTCTAAACATAGCACATGGGCCTGAACTGAATCTCGAAGTTGCAGGTCAATCTATAAAACAAGTAAATAAAGTTAAGCTTCTAGGACTATGGCTTGCATTGTTGTGGTCCGATCACACTGGCTATATGGTTTTTAAGATGGGCAGAGCAGTTGACACCACATTTGCCCCCACCGGTTACACTAACGATCCACCTGCAGTGTCAGCAAAGAGACAGTTGAATCATACAGCAAACACAGGACACAGGAGGGGTCGTCACATCTCTTAAAATTCTCTTACTGCTCTCCAGACAGTCAGCCAGCTCCTCCTGCTTCATTCTCCTCAGGGACTGCAGTGTGATCTTAAGAAATGCCTCTCTGCTGCTCCTCTGCTCTTCATCCTCTTCCTCACTCTGACTCTGTGAGCATTCTGGGTAATGTGGACTCAGAACCTCCTGGAACTTCTTCAGCTCATTTTTCACAAAAGTAACAATGTTTTCCTCCAACAACTGGAACAGAATAAAATATAACTCAAGATCAGATCATATGCTTCTCTGCATAGGGCAG
This sequence comes from Perca schrenkii, assembly GCA_025617405.1. Lineage (NCBI taxonomy): Eukaryota > Metazoa > Chordata > Actinopteri > Perciformes > Percidae > Perca > Perca schrenkii. The sequence goes on along the minus strand of CM046804.1, from coordinate 32,083,765 downwards.
CATGGAGACTGGATGAGATTGGTCATTTGAATGAACTAGAGGATGGATATCTCACTCAGTCACATCAGCAGGATAAGGAATTGAACATTTTAAATTTATAACAACTTATTATGATTGGGCCTCTTGTGCGCGCCTGTGTTGACCTGCACTTGTTTCCCCGTGTGCGCTGATCATCTGTTGACATTTCCGAATTCCTTCCTACAAGTTGCTTACACAAAGCGGGCTTTGTGTCATTAATTAGTATGAGAAAAAATTAAATTTTAACTGTGTCAGGCTCGGGTCGGGCTTGGACACAAATAACTTAATGCCTGTCGGACGCGACTGGGCTCGGACAGAAAAATGCGGCCCGATTCGCACTCTAGTATGAACCAGGATTGTTGTATTTGTTCTTTTACTCACCATAAATATGGAGTCATGCTGTGTGTGATGCTGCTGAGCAGACTGACCAATGGGAACCTCTGATCTCTGCTGCTCCAATCTGTTGAGCGAATGCGATGATTTTGAACATATAAAAACACAGTGTTACATGAGCTGTGTTATAGTGGAACCTGGAAGAAACAATGCTCCTTCTACATTCACATGACGTACACTTTGAAAAATACTATCAGGCTTGTTTTTATACTTTCTTGATAAAATAATGTTTACAAGTATCATATTTGTACAAAAATACTTTACTTGCTAAAACTATTTTCTTGTCTCTTGGCATGAAGCGTTCTGAAGTGGTCACTTTCCATGGACATACAACTGTGTGCACGGTAGACTGGTATCTGCTGTTGGATCCTACAAGAAAAACTAACACTTAAATAAATATATTAAAAATATAACTATGCAGTAGATGAAACACTGCTAATAACTTCCAGTTTTAAAATCTCACCTTTGTTGATCGGAATGTGTTCCATCTTTGAAGTCAATAGGTCGATCCATAGACCAGTCACTCTTCAGGGACACACAGCTTGGTTCAGGTCCAGCTTCAGGTCCAAGAGAGTCTGGTCTCTCATGTTGGATCCTGGTAGAATCACAAACATTGACAAATACACAGGTACACTGGAATTGTGCTGAAAATTATGAGAGAGTTTTAAATGTTTTAATACAGAACAACAAAAATAACTTTCAGTTTAAATTCTTACTAGTGCTGTCAGTTAAATGCATTAGTAACGGCGTTAACACAAACCCATTTTAACAGCATGCATTTTTTTATTAAACTACAACTACCACACCGGATCTAGCTAGACCGGAAACACCACAACAGGCACACCGCACACACTTGTTTGGGCTTGTGAGCCGGCCAAAGAGTAGTAGGCTGACATTATGTTTTGAGTGGATGGCGAATGCGAGACGCCGAAATGGACGCCAATAAGATTCTGGTTTTAGGACTGTGTTGGTTATATTGTTTTTTTGACTGTTTTTGTCATTTGAGACATTGTCCACCCCCTTCTCTGTCCAGGAGAATTGTTACTTTCCTTATTAGAAAAACATAAAGGTTACAAATGTCCTGCTGTGGCATCTGGTTTTGGACCCTTTAGTTTGTACTGTATAAGCAACATGTTGGTGTTACATCTCAGTTAAGTTAGGGTCTGGGAGGAATTGGGCAATAATGACAGATTCACACATTTTTCTTTTGTTCACAGTAAATAAATAATAAACATTTACAAATCTTGAAGTTAAGTTGATAAAGTAACTTTCTTTGCATTCATTTGATTCCCAACCCAGATCCACTGGTAAGAATGGCTTTCCATTGTTAGTATGGACTAAAAAACTGTTCTGAAATGCAAAATAATATAATTTTATTAATGTGATTAATTGTGATTAACTATAGAAATTTTGCGATTAATCACGATACATTTTTTTTTATCGTTTGACAGCCCTAATTCTTACCTTTGTCGATCAGACTGCTTTCCATCTTTGAAGTCAATAGGTCGATCTATAGACCAGTCACTCTTAAGGGACACACAGCTGGGTTCAGGTCCAGCTTCAGGTCCAGGTTCATGTTGGATCCTGACAGGATCACAAGCAATGATAAATGAATAGGTACACTAACCTTCTGCTAAACACTATTTTAAATTATTACCTTTGGTGATCAGGATGCTTTCCTTCTTTGAAGTCAATAGGTCGATCCATAGACCAGTCACTCTTAAGGGACACACAGGTGGGTTCAGGTCCAGGAGAGACTGGTCTCTCATGTTGGATCCTGACAGAATCACAAACATTGATAACAGAACAGGTACACTGGAATTCTGCTGAAAATTATGTTGAGTTTTAAATGTTTTAATGCGGAACAACAAAAAATAACTTACAATTTAAATTCTTACCTTTGGTGATCAGAATGCTTTCCATCTTTGAAGTCAATAGGTCGATCTATAGACCAGTCACTCTTAAGGGACACACAGCTGGGTTCAGGTCCAGCTTCAGCTGCAGGAGAAACTGGTCTCTCATGTTGGATCCTGGTAGAAACACAAAAACTTATAAAAATGCAGGAGATAAAACACTGCTGATAACTTCCAGTTTAAAATCTCACCTTTGTTGATCAGAATGCTTGCCATCTTTGAAGTCAATAGGTCGATCTATAGACCAGTCACTCTTAAGGGACACACAGCTGGGTTCAGGTCCAGCTTCAGGTCCAGGAGAAACTGGTCTCTCATGTTGGATTCTGGTAGAAATGCAAATAATGAAGAAAAAAACAGTTAAACTGATATTCTGCTGAAAGTTATGTTGACTTCTGAAAGTTTTTAAAATTGTAGCAAAATTTGAGAAAACAAATCTTACTTTTGATCATCAGATTGGTGTCCATCTTTCAAGTCAAGAGGTCCATAGACCGTAACAACAATAGACCAGTCACCTTTGGAGGACACACAGCTGGGTCCAGGTCCAGGAGAGTCAGGTGTGTGCTGCTGCTGCTCTGGGCTTCAACACAACACAAACAGAGCTTTGAATGTGAATAATGATGGTGGAGTAATCTGACTCGTCAACACATTCACACTCCCAGCGCATCAAAAATGATGCTTGGTCACGTGCCTTTGCCATTTGTTATTTACACAAAATGTCTCTGTAAATGTCTAACCTTTGGCGTCAATGTTGACGTGCTTGGTTGGGACTCTTGGCAACACTTTTTGATGCTCTGGGTCAGAATGTACGTTTAACTGACATACGGCACAAGAACGGGCAAGGAAAGATCTTGGGTGTGGTTAGAAAACGCACGGGACAAGAATGGGTGATGAACCCTGGTCTCTTTGGTGAAAGTCCTGTGTTGTTTGACCCATCCACCACCCCAGGCAACCTCGTTACTTGGATTTTCGGTCTATAATATTATGCACTACTGCATTGGGGCATTTCCGCCTTTATTGGATAGGAAAGCTGAGATATGAATGGGGAGAGAGAGGGAGGAAGACATGTAGGAAAACTGTCACAGGTTGGACTACCCTGGACCTTCTGCGTCGAGGAATAAACCTCTGCTTATGTGCGCCTGCTCTACCAACTGAGCTAACCGGCCACAACTTGCTACCATTTTTGCTCTAAAATACTATGTCATCTAACAGCATATTGATCAAACTGCTGCACTGCCTGATTCATCCCCAAAAGACGCTAAAGGGTGATTTTTGCGTTGGTATCTGACACTGACAGCCACTAAGTGTCAGTATTAATATGATTAAAATAAAATATATTTTACGAGTTGCGAGTGAGAACGGGTTGAAGTCGTAGACAGTAAGAGATCCTCATGTTCCCCACACAGTGGTTTTACAAAAGTGAATTTGTGACATGAAATACAATAATTAAGTTAATTAAGTTAAGACTACCTGAGTAGGAATGTTGACACCAGCTATTGGCAAAGTGATTATGACACTGTCAGCTGTGTTCTAAATGACTTTTTTCAGGAAAAAGTAGTTCAAATAAATGCACTGATTTCTTTTCCACAACTGTATTGTTTTTTTTTTAACGTACTGTCAGAATTTTGTTCCACTGTGTCTTGTCTGTCATCGCCTGTCTTGCTGTTTTATTACATTTTTATCTAATGTCCAAATAAAATGTATTGTCCATATGTATTATTATTAAAATTAAATGAAATCTCTCCTTGAGTTCTTGATTGTTGGGACAGTGTTTATTAAAGAGATGTTGCTGTTAAATGTCATTTTTCAAAGTTGTAAGCAGCACAAAAGTAAACTTCACCAAACTTAATTCAATCTCAATGTAATGAAATCTCAGAAACTGTAATGAATAACCGAAACATCCACATTGAATTTTTCCTAAGTAGAGTTGGATATTAAAGGTGCTGTAGGTAGGATTGTGAAGATCCAGGACTTAGACTAAACATTTGAATATCAACAACTTCTCAGTCCCTCTCCCCTTTCCACTAAAGCCCAAAACGGTCTCCTATGCCCCTTCCCCACAAGGGAGAATGAATGTTTGTGCATGAGCAGTGATTGACACGCCATGGCAATGATTGGTGCATCTAAACAGGGAGCGATGGAGTTTTGCAAATCACACTACAGGCTGTAGGTGGTGCCAGAGGAGCTGGATTTATTTTAAATGACCTGCTTCATTTAGTTCTACTGGAACATATGGTCGATTTCTGCAAATATGACAGAAAGTTAGTTTTATAAGGCTTACCTACTGCATCTTTAACAGACACAAACAATTCTTACCTTTGAACTGTAGGCTGCTGTCCATCTTTGACGTCAGGAAGTTCAAACAACAACCGGAGATCTTTAATGAACTTATAGCAGGGTATTGGGACTCCCTCCTCTCTGCCCTCACACTGACTCATAGTGGAGTCTACACCTTCGTACAAACACAACAACATGCTCATTTATTACAACAAGCTCTACATTACAGTATAGATGTCGGACAGAAACCTTGTTAGATCCATGAAAAGGATTTCATAAACTCAAAATATGTCACAAAATCCCCAGATTCATGCATAAATACAATATGTTGACTATTAATCTATCCCCAACTTTGAAATCAATACATCCACAATATATATATATATATTTAGGGAGAGGGAGAGACAGAGAGATAGAGAGAGAGAGACAGAGAGAGAGAGAGAGAGAGAGAGAGAGAGAGAGAGAGAGAGAGGGAGAGAGGGAGCTTTACTTTGGCATTCTTTTCCGTGGTGACCACACAGAATTTTCACAGATTTCGTCCCACCACCATGCACTGTTAACAGTTTGTGATCATTTCACGGAATTCTAGTTATTGTAGTTGTGTGTTAGGTGACTTATGTTTACTTATTATATATTTAAGTACTTTAAAACATTAATATATTGTTAAATTTAAATAATTTTCAATGAAAAAATATATATAAAAGAGCCTTTCTTTGATGTAATTTTTCAGTTTTTCAAGAATTGGTTTAGGAATCGGAATCATTTTAAAAGTACCGGTTCGGCATCGGAATAGTAAAAATCCAAATGATACCCAACCCTATCTGGGACGGTAAAGAACTTAATTTGTGTCTTTAGTGAAACCAGGTCAGTCTCAGTGTTGGAATATGGCTGTATTTGAGCAGTGAACACTTCATTCATGCACTAAACTTCAGAGTATTAAGAGTTAAAATAAGTAAACACCTGAGCCAAGTTGAACCAAGTTGTCAGACCAGTTCAGGCACTCCTGCATTTTTCACTGATGACATGAACTCAGATTACAATCTGCTACAAACTGCTGTTGGTTTTACTTCAAAAAACTCAACCTAACATGTAAATGTCTAAAATCATTGTTCTTTAACTCAGAGTAAAATTCTACAGAATATTTTAAATATATATTTTAAATCAACCAATCAGCAGGCAATAAGCGTTCTACTGTCCAGTTAAACAGGACGGACTGAAAGCGTCTGTAGAGAAGCTGACGACGGTGAGACACATACATACACACACACAAACATACACACACACAGACGCACACACACATACAATCACACACACACATAGACGCACACACACATATACAGTCACACACACACACACACACACACACAATTTGATCAAAGTGATCCTGATTATCAGATATGAACAGATTCCTCTGCTAGGATTCTCACCTGCTTAACTTCACTCGACTTATAGATTTAGTTCACCTTCATGTGTCGAGGAAACACTGGGAGAGAAGAAGCTGCTCTTTTCTTCCTCGTCAGTCCTGATGTAAGTGTGCATCTGATCCGAGGATACCGGCACACCTTTACAACTTCCGTCCATGTCTAAGAAAAACATCAGTGACTTGTCCAACAGGTGGTAGATGTCAGCCAATCAGAAATGTGTTGTTATTTCCTTCTTCCTCCCCCTTACCTGTCTAAAGTGATCGACTAATCAATGTTGTTGTTTTGCATGTTGGACATTTATTGTGAGATGTTTCTCACTTTATCTGGGGGCTGAATCATTGTGTGTTCCTAATTTGTTCTCCACTGTGTCTGATACAGTTGCTGTGTTTCATTCATCCAGAAACCTAATCCGAGAAATCACACATCAGATGTTGTAGTTCTACTATCTGTCCACGAGATGGTGTAGTTCTACTATCTGTCCACTAGATGGTGCCAGCTGACTGTTTAATGAAACATAATCTCAGCACTGAAAGATGGAATGAAGCAGCAGTGTGGATCACACTGGTACACTCCCATTAGTAGGACAAGTTTGGTTGTTTGTGAGGCAGAATGCAGCCTGAAATCTCTGGCATGGCCATTCACTCTGTTTCCTTAGTCCTGGTTTCTGAAAAAAGTGGGACCAACAGTAAACAGGTAAGGTACACTGTGTAGGAATTTCTCCCATGTAGCGGTGAAATTGTAGTTTGCATTCAAACGAATAGTGCTTTCTAGCTAGTGCTCTCGCTTTTTCAAATGCATGTTGCAACTTCGGTAGCCGTTATGTATCAAGAAACTATAACAACACGTCTTCCAACTTTGGCAGGGACAAGCGGTTTCAGTCACGTGACGCTGGCTCTGAACGTGCCAGTGCTTTATGTCCCTCTCAGCAATTATGGACGACATGGAAGCCTCCTTGGACTTGCCCGTCCAACTTAAATACAGATAAGAAATTAATTTGCTTACAAGGATAAGTCAGATCATTGGCAGAGGTAATTTTACACCAATGAGGACATATTTATGAATGAAAACATTGATTTTAGCTAATAAAATACTTAAAACACTACACAGTGTACTTTAAGCTGTTCAGTTAATATTGCATGTGGCATCTTCTTCCTCCAGAACTGTACGCTGCCACAGAAGGTGTCTGCTCTTAAATCTCTTCTTCAAACGGACTTTGGCTGGTTTGGTCTGTAAAGACGCTGGCGCACCAACCCAAATATCGGCCATCGGACAGTCTTGAGGTCAGTGACTCGAGTATGTTTGGTGTGTTCCGTGCCGTCGTCAGTTGGAGGAGCCGTCAGCGTTCACTTTGGCTGATTTGACTTGTTGAATCGGCCAGTGTGCCGTCGGACTCATTGACCAATTACCGGAAATGACTAGCGGGATGAGCGTGACTGACGCCTCTCAAAATCTGATGAAAATCTTTCAAACTGACCTTTGTCGATCTGAAATGAAGACAGATTCAGCAACTGCAAGGCCTATTTCTCGCTTAACATGTTTTCAGAAACACGTTTCGGTGAACTATTTACATAAAATATGAGATTATATTACGAACGAGCCGCCATTATGGTCTGTTTGAAATTCGGGAGAAGCCAGACCAACGTGGCGCGTTCGTCCAATCAGTTGACGCTTTTAATTTTTTGGGTGACAATACAGATTTGCGCCGCCTGCTGTTATGGAGATGGATTACGTCTCGCGCACGTACAAGTCGGCGTCGCTTCGGTGTGTCCTTTTTGACCAACTCGGGGAGAATGATCAGTCCGATTGCCTTTTCTGCTGACGGTTGGCCGTCGGGTTGGTGTGTTAGGGGCTTTAAGTGTCCTGAGCTAACTTCTGTTATGATTTGACACTATAAATAGAATACAACTGCATTGAATTTAATTTAAAGGCCTTTTGTACTCAAAGACTGAACCTTTGTTTTGTAGTCATTTGATCATAAGAGTTCTTCCAGTGAGTTAGACCTTTCAAACGCACAATTTTAACATTTTTAAACTGAAAAAGACGTATAATTGTAAAAAGATTTTAAACTCATGTAAACATTGAATGTTTCTTTTTTTTAAACCTTTATTGATTTAAATCATTTTTCGTTAGTTTAGTTTAATTCAATCAGTCAATCAGTCACACAAATACACATCACTTACATAACTTAAATAAAAAATTAAAGTGTCACCTTAGTTCACACAGTGTCATATTAACCCTCCTGTTGTCTTCAGGTCTAATTTGACCCATTTTCAAAAAGTTTCAATATCAGAAATTTGTTTTTTTTTCAACCAAATTTTCAACAACAAAAAATAACGTGGATGGTTCTCTACAATGCTCTTCACAAGTTAAATAAATGATCAGTTGTTCTTCAGTATTTACACTGAATTTGGGTGTTTAATTCAATTTTATAGCAAAAAAGGAATGTTGAAAAAAGTGACAGAAATGTCGGAAAAAGATTCAAAAACGCAGGAAAAAACCCGCAAAAAATGTCAAAAGGCGCAGAAAGAAAGTGATAAAAACATCAGAAAAAGTGACAAAAATGTTGACCCAGAAAAACTTAAAGTTGCATGGTCGACAGGATGACAACACGAGGGTTAACTCAACTATAATCAATACTGATCGAAAAGCATTTGCTTCTTACACCGACCCTTTTTACATTGAATTAAATTTTATTTATAGTATCAAATCATTAGAAGAGTCGAGACACTTTACAGATAGAGTAGGTCTAGACCACACTATATAAATTCCAAAACCCCAACAAATTACAGTAATTCCCTGAGGTGATGAACAGTGGCGATAATAGTCACAATAAAGATAATGACCCTCATTTATGAAACGTGCGTACGACCTAAAACAGGCGTATGATGGGCGTACGCCGATTTCTACGCAAAGCTCGGCATTTATCAATTTGGACGTGAGCGTAGACTGCGATCAAATCTCACGTCTGGTCTGAACTCGTGTACGCAAGTTTTCGAGTCAGTGTGGACTTGCAGTGCAGCATATAATCAGTTTAACAGGAGAAGGAGAAGTCATCAGTTGATCACGTATCAGCAATGGCAGATCTGGTTCTTTTAGAAGGCCTCTATGCGCCGGTCTGCAACATTGTTTTAGCCTCGGGGGGTTCTGCACAACATCGCACAGGACAACACGGTGCCATAAATGTAGTGATGGAGCCAGATGACCCAATGCCCAGAGAGCAGTGTCCAGCACAGCCCCAAACTGAGGGCTATACGAAGGAGACAGGATATTATTCCTCACTTTTAAAAGGTAGCCTATAGTGTTATGTTTGGCAATGATATTAAATAAAGGAAACATGACGATGCACAACATTTTTATTTATTCTTCAGGTTTTTGTTTCTCTTTCAAGTGAATGATTTATTTCTGCCATTGACCGAGTTATTTCGGCTTGTTTTTCCAGCCCCTCTGCTGTCAGCAGACAGGGTCCAGCACGGGGGGGCGGAGGACAAGCGCTCTCCCTCAGCTGTTGCCTCGTTCTGACTCATGAAAAACAAACAAACACGAGTAAAATAAAAGTCCCTGCATAAACTCCGCTACCGTGTGTTTATTTAAATATAAGTACACCTACATATGTAGGCCTAAGAGATTGCAATAGAAGCCTGTATATTACTATTAGGACTATAGAAAATGTGTCGATGTATAAATTAAAAGGCTAAACTTCAGCTGGAGTCTGATTTACTACGGCAACACTGTTGACCGCATCAGTGATCTCCTTCCATTCTGCATTCTTTCTACAGCCTTTAATAACAGTTTTCAGGCTGACAAATAGTACACACGTTAGTGCAAATGAACCGGAGATATCAGGGTTTCAATCTCCACCTCTGAAAAGTGCCGCTTCTCAGCCGGATTACGTCTCGCCATGTCGTAAATTGTAGGGGCGAGGCCTCAAAACCCAGAATATATTGGGGCGTGATATTTAAATGACGATCGTTTCCAGCCGCCGCATTTATCAATGTACGACCATTCTTACGCTCTGATTGGTTGGATACGAACTTCTCATGAATCCCACGTGAAGCCTGTCGTAAGATGATTTCTGCGCTCATATCTGCGCTGGTTTCTACGTTAGGTTGATAATGAGGGCCAATGGAACAGTGACTTCGAAGGTCATCGTAGAAGTTCATGTCATAGCAGGGCACATCGTGTCATACTGAGTAGTGCAGTCTCCTATACCGGATCCTGACTACTCTGTGCGTATGAACATCACAGCAGGGCGTTGCGGGATGTAACGTGGCGCTGCAGAGCATGGGTGGATGCGGCGGACGCAGCCGGAAATTGCAGAGAATCGCAGAGCATAGCTCTGCAGAGAAGAAACTAGAGGGCGACCGATATGGGTTTTCTGAGGCCGATGCCGATCTTTTGAAATCAGGGTCGGCCGATGGCCGATATATGCTACCGATTATTTTTGGCCGATATTTGCTTGTTTTTAACCTTTATTTGAAAGATAAAATGTAACACTAATAAGTACACAAAATTTCTCAACAAAAACATTTATTGAACACTTGAACACCAGTCTGCACTTGTATACTTACATTAAACATGTATAATGTAAAAACATATATTGTATAAATAAACAAAACGGGTAAGAAGAAAGAAAGAAAATAAACTTAACTTTGTCAAATAAACTTTTCAATGAAAAAATAAAGTTTAGTGCACTTAGCAGCATTTATCAAACATCTGAGAACAATAAAATAAATTGACCATTTTAACAATAGTAGTGCTGACACACAGTAGCAACCAGCAGCATTTCTTTGTTTTAGGTCTGAATAAAAATGCATTTGCATTTGTCCTTCCCTGGTGTTGGCTGGGTGACGCGCTGCCATAAGGGGGTGGTTTTCTTTTCAGCCATCAGACTTAATGACTAAAAAAGGGGGAAAATACAAGGTTAAGTTAGTATTTTTGTATAGTATCTTCTTCAAGTCATTTTATAGATAGGTATATATGTAAAATCTAAAAACATTTTTATAAATCAGCTAATAATTCAGTGCATTGTAAGTGATACAAGGCTAAAAACGTTTCTATCATCTTGCCAAAAACTGTCCTGAAACATGTATTTTTGGTTTGTTTTGTTTGTTGACAGACAAAGCCAAATGGACAAAACCTAATTATCGCAAAAGGGGGGAAAACCACTTTAGGCCATATGGTCAAAATTAAATGATTTAATAATAATGTAATAACTATAACTTATAACAATAGCTTATTTCACTAGTAAATTGCTGCGACAAAAACAACCACCGTGGCAAAAGGGTATTTTACAACAACTTTGAATGCACCGCGACGCACCGTCTGTGTTGTTCTTCAGACGAGTAGACAACGGCAGCTGCACACTGCTTAACATACTGCTGTTCGATCATATACAGTGAAATAAATCACACTTTACACCGTTTACCTGTCAGCATTTTAATCGTGTTTAATCCATCTGCTAGCTAACAGTAGGCTAACGTTAGCTGCTGACGAGTGTAATGTTAACTAGCGTCACATGCTGCGATGTTTCTGTTATTCTAACATTCGTTTTCGGAGCATCAGAGAGCAACGAAGGCATATCAGTGGCGCCGAAATGAAGCACAGAAATCCGCGTTGCTATTCGGTCCGGTAGATACGGGTCGTGAAGGTACAGGTGCCATATTAGCACCGGGTCTACTCTGTACCAACCCTAGCAACAGAATCTGATTCTGATTCTGATTCTGATAGCAACGACGCTAGCAAAGCAAAGCCAGTCTTTCACTAGCCTATGGTGCGGTGGTCTCTTTTAACTACAACTTCTTTATATGCATTGAGTTGACAACCCTCTCAAATATAGACACACAAACAGAACAAATAATAAAAGTCTCAGATCCACTGTCTGTGATTGCAAAATTCTAATTTAATTATTGTGACATGACAGCATGACATGACAGCTATCAATATCCAAAGTAGCCGAACGTCATGTTGCCTATTCATGTTTTTTCTCGAAGTTGGCAGTAACATGTCATACGTTTTTCATTAAATATATAGGACTTATAAGAATTTAATCCATACCGTTTTCTCCGAGGAACAGCTCCTTCCTTAGGCACTGGATGAGGTCTGCTCACTCTGCTGGTAATTGACTCTAGGGCCAGCGTGCGTCGGACACGTGTTCCACAACAACAACACCAGGCTGCCCGCAGATGCGCCTGCCTATTATTCGGCTTGTTATTGGCCGATGCCGATTATGTAAAAAATGCCAAAAAATCGGCCTACCGTTTAATCGGTCGACCTCTAGAAGAAACATAAGGACTCCAGGGAGTAAACTCCCCAGAGCTAGGTTAGTAACAAGCATTTTTGGGACAGGATGCTGTGGCATCACAAGGGGACGTGTGGTAGAGGGACGCTATTTTCCTGCACTGCACAGGGAGGTGCAAATGCCTCAGTCTGTTGATTACTGCAGGTGCTCATGCACTGGAAGAAGACAAAGAGAGCAGAGGCAGACAGAAGAAAAGCAGAGTTCATGGGGAAAAAACCTAAGCTACCAGGACTTTGCTAAACCTAGTAGTTTTACTCCCAGTATGTTTTTGAGCTTGAGTTACTGTTTTTCGTTTGGACTATTTTCTGAAAATACTGTTTTAAATAAAACCTCTGTTTTCCTGCAACCACTTTTTGGCTTGTCTCTGCCCTACACCCCACCTGCTACAAAAAAACACCTCTCATGACATCACAATGCATACAAAAGGAAACAAGTGAAAACAGAGATGAGAGAGCAGCTCAGTGTGTTGTGGAAGGAAGGAACTTCCCCAGCAGTCTAGAATTATAAAAGCATAAATAAGAGAGGCAGGCTAGCTTAGAGAGAGGGATGCCAGATTGGGCTTGACATTCTATTTTATTCTTACTTTGTTCTGAGGTCCCTCAGGATATTATCAATTTCACACACATATGTGCAGAAGTAAAAAAAACAATAATACATTCCATTAATGCCTCGCTTTTATATTTGTTAATCAATCTACTTTTTAGTATTTTTTTTAAATCTTTGTAGTGTGTAACACATTTTTACTTCCTCATCTAAAAGATTCCACTTTTTGACTTTATACATTTTTTGCATTGTTTTGGCTTCTACCAAGTCTCCAGCAGGACAGTCAACATACACTGCTACTCTGTTAGAGAGGGAGGAGGAGTAAGGGAAGGAGGAGAAGAAGGAGGAGAACTTTGAAGGGAAGAATGTTAGTGTTATTGTGAAAGACATTCACAACTCCAGGATTGATCATTATATCCACACAAACAGTCCTCACTGTCTCCCCTGCTGCTGATTCCTCTGTAATTCACGGATACGTCAACTTCTCCTCTCCCCTCAACCTCCCAGAAACAGCGACCAGTCAGACGTTCTCTACACAGCAGCTGCCTGCAGTCAAACCTCTCTGGATGATAAAGATATGGCTGCTTCTCCTCCATATGTCACCTTCCTGTTGTTGTCAAACTGTTTAAGGGTTCTGTTCACTGTGTTTGTGTCCACTGTGAGTTCACAAGAATCTGATGGACAGAAAAAGACACATCAGCAGTTTATCATCAGACACATCTGAAGGCTTTATTCTTTGTGCGTGTGCTAATGTGAATTACTACAATGGTTAAAAGCCTGAGAGTCCACCCACTGTGTAGTTAAGAAAACTTGCCTTTTCATAATCTTTTATTTACAGAAAATGACTGTTGTGCCGTTTTAAAAAAATCTTCAGCTTTCAGAAGTCCATAAACCAATTGTATGTCGCCTAAATATGTCTTATTATGATGTATTTTAACATTAAAGTTGTAATAATATAAAATATAAAATAATCTAATATATAATATAAACATTTGTAAATATAAGAAGTCAAAAGATCCAAGATATGCATCTATATTTACTCTAGAATGGTAGAAATAGGTTTTGTTACAATAGATTTATATTCATTAGCTTCTAACCATCCAATAAGACCAGAAATGTGCAAGTAGGCCTTATGGTTGATTCATTTTAGGGGAATTTCCTGAGGGATAGGGCTCGGGGCAGGGTTTTATGATGACACGTCAGTAATGTTTTATTGAATAAAAAGCTTTCCATTTAAAGACAAACTGACTGTGTGCTGTTTTGTCTTCATAAATCAAACTGAATCCAAACTTACACTTCATTAGACCAGGCTCTCTACCATGTATCATCAAAATGGCGCAACCTGGAGGAAGAAACAGTCAGAATGATCCAACATGATTCTTAACTGCTGTTCAACATGAAGAAGAGTTCCTCAGTTCCTCAGAAACATATTTTAATAACTGTTTAGCCTTAAAATGGGAGAGTTTGCTCTGTCCGGTCAGCCAATGGGTGGTGCTTAGTTTTGGCTTGACTTTAATACCATAATACTTGTCCATACCTGAGAGTTTCCAGTCTCCAGAGTGGATCCTTCAGTCCAGCAGACAGAAGCTTCACTGCTGACTCTCCTGGATTATTGTAGCGCAGGTCCAGCTCTCTCAGATGGGAGGGGTTGGAGCTCAGAGCTGAAGCCAGAGAAGAACAGCCTTCCTCTGCAGTCCGACAGTCTGACAAACTGGAATTAGGAAAACATGATAAACTCAGATTTTTATAAAAATCATGTCAGTGGGACAATCCCACAGATGTTGAGCATCTTTACTAACATTAACCTATAACAGAATAAGCAGGATTTTAAAAAATCCACTGTTTAACGATCATCTAAATGCTGACCTGAGAGTTTCCAGTGTACAGTGTGGACTCTGAAGTCCAGCAGAAAGCAGCATCACTCCTGAATCTTGCAGGCCATTAACACTCAGGTCCAGGTCTCTCAGACTAGAGGACTCAGAGCTGAGAACTGAGGACAGAGCTTCACAGCTTCTCTCTGACAGCTTACAGTCACTCAGCCTGTAAATAAATGTACACAACATTGTTCTTAATGTTAAATGTGTCTAAGAGCCAGGTTTTTAGTTATGCAATCTTTTTATTTTCTCTGCCTAATGAATATCTTATTTGTGTTTATATCTTTTTTTGGGGAGGGGGCGGGGGGCGCTTGAAGGGGGTCTCGCCCTGGGTGTAATTCAATGTAGAACCGCCCCTGCTGTCAGCGGCAAAACAAGCACTTTTGTGGACGTAAATTGAAGGAGCACAACCGCCCAATAACTTAAATTGTAGCTTGTTTCGCTGACTGCCGACTTCAGTGATCTTGCTTAATACTGGACCAATGTCAAAGATTGTTGATCCCATCAGTCACTAAGACACAAAAACATTGAAAAATAGAGGCTGAAAAACACCCAAAGTTACCCTTTAACAGAGATGAAAATATTAGAAACCACTGGTCTTAAAAGACAAAAGATTTTACACAAAAGTCTGAGAAATTTAAGAGATTTTTAATTTTCAATTTCATGAAACTACAAAACCACTGTAATACTTTACAATCATCTTAATACTGACCTGAGAGTTTCCAGTGTACAGTGTGGACTCTGAAGTCCAGCAGAAAGCAGCTTCACTCCTGAATCCTGCAGTTTGAAGTTGCCACTCAGGTCCAGCTCTCTCAGACTAGAGGACTCAGAGCTGAGAACTGAGGACAGAGCTTCACAGCTTCTCTCTGACAGATCACACTCACTCAGCCTGTAAATAAATGTACACGATTAACAAAATTTTTCTTAACGTTAAATGTGTCTGAGAGCCAGGTTTTTAGTTATGCAACCATTTTATTTTCTCTGCCTAATGAATATCTTATTTGTGTTTGTCTAAGAATATTTGTGTTGATCAGTCTGCCTTAAAGGGTAATTTGTTTTTTTTTTCAACCTAGACCCCATTTGTGTTTTTGTGTGTAAGTGACTGATTGGAACAACAATCTTGGAAATTGGTCCAGTATTAAATGAGAACGCTGTAACCAGCAGCTGTGACCTGAGCTGCAATGTAATCCTACAGGGGAAATGTGCATCGTCAATTCTATCCACTAATTTATAATAATAATAATGTTCTCTTAATTGCTAAATCGCTGACAGACTCAGATTATTATTCTAAGTGTCTGACAACATTTTGAAAAGTTTCCCTACAGAGATAGACCTTTTTAAAACCTATTTAAGACCTTTTTGTTTAACCAGAAACAGCTCTGCTCTGTCTCCGCTAGCACTAAACCCACCAGACTCCATTTATAAAAACAATACTTTTAGCGTGTATAGAGCCAACCTATTTTCACATGTAAATTAGTAAGCTATGTTTTCATTTCAACCAAAACTATAGTTGTGATTGTTGGAAAAGTAGAAAGACGAACCAATACTGCTTTTCATAGTTTCATTTTTTTCTGTTGACTTTTAAAAAAAAGTGTATTTTATGATGGTAATATTACTTTGTATTTATATGGACTCTGGTGGGTTTAGCGTATGCAATTTCGCCTTTGTTTTAATGTCCAAAAAGGATCTTACTCTTTAACAGAAAGGTCTTTCTCTTAGAATAATAATCTGAGCCTATCAGCGGCAAAACAAGCACTTTTGTGGACATGAATTGAAGGTGCACAACCGCCCAATAACTTAAATTGTAGCTTGTTTTCACATGATTCACATTTTACGCATAAGAATAGGCCAGAAATTTTTAAAGGCTATTGTCATTTCTTTCTGATTTACTGGCTAACAAAAACAGATATTCATAATCCCCTCTGTAAATATACTGTATTTTCACTGAATATATCAACAAAATGCAAAATGAATTTTGAACATTGTTTTTTTTCAATGGTCAGATTCTTCACTTCAAAATATATGCAAATTGGCACATATTTAATTAGATATAGCCTAATTAGAATATTTGAACATAAAATTACAGAAAACTTGCAATCAATTTTTTCCTCATATTAAGTGAGTAATCAACTGATAAAGTTTTATGGCGATATCTGTAAGTTAAAAATGTTGCCCTATTCACCTGTAGTGCCTCGTCTTAACAGAGATGAAAAATATTAGAAACCACTGGTCTTAAAAGTTAATCTGATTTTACACAAAAGTGTGATCAATTAAGAGATTTTTCATTTCCAATTTCATGAAACTACAAAACCCCTGTAACACTTTACAATCATCTTAATACTGACCTGAGAGTTTCCAGTTTACAGTGTGGACTCTGAAGTCCAGCAGAAAGCTTCTTCACTCCTGAATCCTGCAGGTTGTCATTGTGACTCAGGTCCAGGTCTCTCAGACTAGAGGACTCAGAGCTGAGAACTGAGGACAGAGCTTCACAGCTTCTCTCTGACAGGTTACAGTTACTCAGCCTGTAAATAAATGTACATAATTAACAACATTGGGCCTCATTCACCAACCGTTCTTACAACGAAATATGTTCTTAATCAGAATCAGAATCAGAATCAGAAAGGGTTTTATTGCCAAGTACGTTTTTTGACACATACAAGGAATTTGTTTTGGTGTTGCTGGTGCACATCACACATTCTCTAAATGTAATATTAAACAATATAAGTATAGGTAAACAATATAAGTATATGTACACAGTATGTATTAAATTAAAAATAAAGATAGAAATAAAATAAAATAGATAAATAAAGAGCAAAGAGCATTAGAGCAGAGAGAACAGTGGCATGAAGAGCCAGGTGGAGAGTCACGGTGGTTTCCGGGCCTTGTTAATAAGGCTAGTGGCGGAGGGGAAAAAAGCTGTTCATGTGGCGTGAGGTTTTGGTCCTGATGGACCTCAGCCTCCTGCCAGATGGGAGGGGCTCAAAGAGTTTGTGTCCGGGGTGGGAGGGGTCAGCCACAATCTTTCCAGCACGCTTCAGAGTCCTGGTGGCGTAAAGGTCCTGGAGCGGCGGCAGATTGCAGCCAATCACCTTCTCAGCTGACCGAATGACACGCTGCAGTCTGCCCTTGTCCTTGGCAGTGGCAGCAGCGTACCAGATGGTGATGGAGGATGTGAGGATGGACTCAATGATGGCTGTGTAGAAGTGCACCATCATTGTCTTTGGCAGGTTGAATTTCTTCAGCTGCCGCAGGAAGTACATCCTCTGTTGTGCTTTCTTGACGAGGGAGCTGATGTTCAGCTCCCACTTGAGGTCCTGGGAGATTGTAGTTCCCAGGAAGCGGAAAGACTCCACAATGTTAATTGTGGAGCCACAGAGGGTCATGGGGGCAGGTGGGGCTGGGTTCTTCCTGAAGTCCACAACCATCTCCACTGTCTTTAGAGCGTTGAGATCTAAATTGTTTTGGTTGCACCACTTCACCAGGTGGTCAGCCTCCGACCTGTAAGCGGACTCGTCTCCATCAGAGATGAGTCCGATGAGAAGGTGTCGATCCGCGAACTTCAGAAGCTTGACGGACTGATGACTGGAGGTGCAGTTGTTGGTGTAGAGGGAGAAGAGCAGAGGCGAAAGAACACAGCCCTGAGGGGGATCCAGTGCTGATGGTCTGTGAGTTGGAGACGTGTTTCCCCAGCTTGACATGCTGCTTCCTGTCAGACAGAAAGTCAGTGATCCACCTGCAGGTGGAGTCAGGCACACCAAGCTGGGAGAGCTTCTCCTGGAGCAGAGCCGGGATGATGGTGTTGAAGGCAGAGCTGAAGTCCAAAAAACAGGATCCTGGCGTAGGTTCCTGCAGAGTCCAGGTGCCGGAGGATGTAGTGGAGGGCCAGGTTGACTGCGTCATCTACAGACCTATTGGCTCTGTAGGCAAACTGCAGGGGGGTCCAGGAGGGTGTCGGTAATGGCTTTGAGGTGTGAAAGCACAAGGCGCTCAAAGGACTTCATAACCACAGAGGTCAGGGCGACGGGTCTGAAGTCATTAAGTCCTGTGGTCCTTGGCTTCTTGGGGACAGGGATGATGGTTGAGGTCTTGAAGCAGGCTGGCACGTGACATGTCTCCAGTGAGGTGTTAAAAATGTCTGTGAACACTGGAGACAGCTGGTCAGCACAGTGCTTCAAGCATGATGGGGAGACAGCATCTGGTCCAGCAGCTTTCCTGGGATTCTGTCTCCTAAAGAGTCTGTTGACGTCCCTCTCGTGGATGGAGAGAGTCGTCACTGAGGTGGGTAGGGGGGTGGAGGTGGAGACCTTTAAGGAGGGCATTGGTGGGGGGGGGGCCCAGGGCCCTGCTGAGGTGGGTGAGGTGGAGGTGATGCACAGTGGCTGTAGCTGTAGGGAGGTGTCGTGGGGGGGATGGTGTCAGGACTGACCTTTTGTCTTTCAAATCGACAGTAGAACTCGTTCAGGTCGTTGGCTAGGTGTCGGTCATCGAAGGAGTGGGGGGGTTTTAGGCTTGTAGTTGGTGATCTGCCTAAGTCCTTTCCAGACAGTTGCAGAGTCATTAGCTGAGAACTGGTTTTGGAGTTTCTCAGAGTATCGTCGTTTAGCCTCCTTCACCGCCTTGCTAAACTTGTACTTTGACTCTTTAAATCTGTCTTTGTCCCCACTCCTGAACGAGTCTTCCTTAGCCAGCCTTAACCTTCTGAGTTTGGCTGTGAACCAGGGTTTGTCATTGTTGTAACTCACCCTGGTGCATGATGGAACACAGCAGTCCTCACAGAAGCTGATGTATGACGTCACAGCCTCTGTGTACTCATCCAGACTGTTGGTAGCAGTCCTGAACACATCCCAGTCAGTAGAATCCAAACACGACTGGAGATCCTCCACAGCCTCACTGGTCCACTTCCTTGATGTCCTCACAACAGGTTTGCAGAGCTTTAGTTTCTGCCCTGTAGGTGGGGATCAGGTGGACCATGACGTGGTCAGAGTGTCCCAGTGCAGCACGGGGGACGGCGTGATAAGAATCCCTGACTGTGGTGTAACAGTGATCCAGAATGTTCTCCTCTCTGGTCGGGCATTTAATATGCTGTCTATATTTAGGGAGTTCGTGAGTGAGGTTCCCTTTATTAAAGTCACCAAGGACAATAACTAGGGACTCCGGGTTGGTCCGCTCCACGCACAGAATCTGGTCGGCAAGCATGCGCTGCGCGTCCTGCACGTTGGCCTGCGGTGAGATGTAAACACCGACCAGGATGAATGACGCGAACTCACGGGGTGAATAAAAAGGCTTACAGTTTATAATGAAATATTCCAGGTTAGGAGAACAATGCTGCTGGATCACTGTCACGTCGTTGCACCAACCGCTATTGATGTAGAAACCGATTCCTCCACCTTTAGTTTTGCCGGAGAGGTCCGTGTCTCTGTCCGCTCTGTAGAGTTGGAAGCCTGCCAGCTGCAGCGCAGAGTCCGGTATTAATCCACAGAGCCACGTCTCCGTGAAGCACAAAACAGCAGATGAGAAAAAGTCCCTGTTTCTGACCAACAGCAGTTGTAGTTCCTCCAGTTTGTTGGGCAGTGAGCGCACGTTAGAGAGGAATATTCCCGGTAATGGTGTGCGTAATCCTCACTGGCGGAGACGCACAAGCACACCGGCCCGTTTCCCTCTCCTCCGGCGTTTCGCTGCATGAGCAAAGGTGAGCGCACCTTTGACCAGAATGTCCAAAATTTCCAGTGAAGGGAGAAGAAAAGTGGGAAATAAGTCCGATGGTATTGTTCCCCTGAAGTTCACGAGCTCTTCACTGGTGAATGAGATACGGGTACCATCGCAAGAAACATAGTTAAAACACAAAACAAAACAAAACAGAGCGCACCAACACACCGTGTCACCATTCTGCGGCGCCATCAAACCCTTCTTACGCACGTTTTCACGAAGATTCTGGCATTCACTAATGTTTTCTTAACTTGGATTTGTTCTTAGCTAAGAACAAAATCTACGAACACTGAAAAGCACTCTTACGCACATTTGAGTGATGACAATTTGCTCCAAATGATTGCTCACTGCATTTTATTTAATTCTACAGTTGTTTACAATGATAGTATTGTACTGTAATGTATTTCTGATCATTTGTTGATAAAAAATCTTATTATTCAAAAAAGACACTAACACTGCAATTTACAACAGCAATTAAACTGATTAAATCCTGCGTTATTTGGTGATTGATCGCTATTTATAGGGCCGAAATGCAGTGGTAGAATGTAACAAAGTACAAATTCTTTGTAACTGTACTTAAGTACATTTTTCACGTATCTGTACTTTACTTAAGTAGACTTAATAGTGCATAGCCTACTTTTGACTTTTACTTTGTTACATTTTGCAGCAATTATCTATACTTTCTACTCCACTACATTTCTACAATGTTCCGTTTTTCTGATCAGTTTCTCCCCCCTGCCAAAACGTCTTCCTGACCGTCACACGTCTGTCTCACCCGTCTCACCAGTGAAGCTTTGTTGCCGTAGATACTGTATATATGGGTTGCCATAGATACTGTATATATGGGGCACCGCTGATCCAAGCCGGCTCCGGTGCTGCAGAGCCCGGGCGCAGCGCCGCTGACCCTCGGTAATACAGCCCCGGTAAAAGTGAAAATGAAAACGTTTGGTTTTTTATTATTCCCGTTTTTAAATCAAAGTTGCTATATCTATTTCTCTCCACAGCGTCGTTTACTCCTCCACCAGGCTGCGTAAGACGCGTTCATATCTTATTTATTTGGTTGGACCTGTTCACATCTCCCCATCTGCGCTGCTTCACACACTTTATTTGCTTACTTGCATGGTTAAAGAAAATGAAATACATCCATGAATAAAACCAACCGCATTCCGATTCTAACAACACATTTCCATTCCATGGTTAGGATAGGACCTTTTCTTAAAAGCCAGGCCTTGTTTGTGGTTGTGGACACCTTCTACTTTTACTAAAGTAAACATGTCTCTGGTTATTTGTACTTTTATTTAAGTACTGAGATTCAGTACTTCCTCCACCGCGGCTCCGACAAGCTCCGACAAGCTCCGACAACCTGTCTCCCAGGAGGTGCACAGGAAGCGTCATGTCCTTATATGGGCATTTTTGGGGCGTTTTCTTATGCTAATTAGGAACAACTGGCACGCGCTTTCAGTTACGAAGACGTGGGATTCATCAATCCTAAGAACACAGGTGCGAACAAATCTGCTGTTTAAGAACACGTCATGAATCCGGCGTAAACTTTTCTTAGAAACCTTCTTAAGAACATATTTAAGAGAAAACTTAGGAAGATATTGGTGAATGAGGCCCAATGTTCTTAATGTTAAATGTGTCTGAGAGCCAGGTTTTTAGTTATGCAACCGTTTTATTTTCTCGGCCTAATGAATATCTTATTTGTGTTTTTATGAGAATATTTGTGTTGATCAGTCTGCCTTAAAGGGTAATTACGGGTTTTTTCAACCTGGACCCCATTTGTGTTTTTGTGTGTAAGTGACTGATTGGAACAATAATCTGGGAAATTGGTCCAGTATTAAATGAGAACGCTGTAACCAGCAGCCACGACCTGAGCTGCAATGTAATCCTACAGGGGAAATGTGCATCGTCAATGTTGTCCACTTAAATTCTGTTGTTGCCGCTGACAGACTCAGATTATTATTCTGAGTGTTTGACAACATTTTGAAAAGTTTCCCTACAGAGAAACACCTTTTTAAAACCTCTTTAAGACCTTTTTGTTTAACCAGAAACAGCTCCGCTCTGTCTCCACTAGCACTAAACCCACCAGACTCCATTTAAAAAACTATACTTTTAGCATGCATAGAGCCAACATATTTTCACATGTAAATCAGTAAGCTATGTTTTCATTTCAACCAAAACTATAGTTGTGATTGTTGGAAAAGTAGAAAGACGAAACTATACTGCTTTTCATAGTTTAATTTCTTTCTGTTGACTTAACAAAAGTGTATTTTATGATCCTAATATTACTTTGTATTTATATGGACTCTGGTGGGTTTAGCGAATGCAATTTCGCTGATGTTTTAATGTCAAAAAAAGGATCTTACTCTTTAACAAAAAGGTCTTTCTCTGTAGGGAACCCTTCCGTAATGTTGTCCAACACTTAGAATAATAATCTGAGTTTATCAGCGGCAAAACAAGCACTTTTGTGGACCAAAATTGAAGGAGCACAACCGCCCAATAATTTAAATTGTAGCTTGTTTCACTGACTGCCAACTTCAGCGATCTTGCTTAATACTGGACCAATGTCAAAGATTGTTGTTCCCATCAGTCACTTAGACACAAAAACATTGGGAGAAAGTGCATCTCAGTCGGACCCAGTTGGTGGTCACTGAGCCTGTCTCTCTCTCTGACCCAGTTGGTGGTCACTGAGCCTGTCTCTCTCTCTGACCTGTCTGTCTGACCCAGTTGGTGGTCACTGAGCCTGCCCCTCTCTCTCTGACCTGTCTGTCTGACCCAGTTGGTTGTCACTGAGCCTGCCTCTCTCTCTTTGACCTGTCTGTCTGACCCAGTTGGTGGTCACTGAGCCTGCCTCTCTCTCTCTGACCTGTCTGTCTGACCCAGTTGGTGATCACTGAGCCTGTATTTAGTCAGGATCCGTCTCTTATTTGTATTTTGACAGTCTGAAGATACTCTGTCAAATAACAATTTAGTCTACTTTGTTTGATTTCTCCAATGTTCTACATATCGGCCTTTTGAATGGTCACCATAAGAAGCTCATCCCTGTGTATCACCGCATGTCAAGCTCATGCAGCATGGAGGCACTCAGAACACCAATGCATTCCTCAACTTGGTTATATGGGCCCAATGTCCAAAAACGGTCTTGGTTAGGATCTCAAAAGCCAATAGTGTCCATTCCACCAGTGCAAAGTGGAGCCTTAAAAGTTCAAGCACAGCCAAAAAAGTGAAAAGACACCAGCAGGAGATGGAGGAGGGCAACACAGTCTCACTCCCTACTCGTCAAATGTATGACACATGGTCAAGGACCCTGGCGTCAAGTTTCAACGAAATAGGGGTACCCTTAACGTCATTTTTCGACGAGGGGGTCCGTCAGATAGACATTCAAGTTAGGCCCTCACCGTCGGATATCGACGAAAGAAAAAAACATGCCCCCCGCACCTTAACTCGAAATCTGGGACAGTTATTGGTATTTTTAGCCCAATAACCGCTGTTTTAATCAACATTATTCACGAGATATTAACATGGTTTATATGTATTTCTTTTAATGTTATTATTTCGGTCTATTTCGGCCAGGGAAGATGGGTTGCTTTTTTGTTGATTTATATTTTTTAAACTATAACGCCAAATCTATCAACATTTATTTAGATGTTATCATGGTATTCATTTCTTTACTTTAATAATATTATTTCGGTCTTATTACCGGTGAAATATTACAGTATATGCTGTAATACAGAATATTACGATATGATCCGAGCTGGACGCATTCAAAGCCGATAGGCCTATCCCCCAATGCAATGCGGCCATTCATTTCAAAGAATCGGACAGCGATCACCTGGTCTTTAACGCCAGGATCGCTTCAATATACATATATACAGTCAGTGGTCAGTATCACTTCAATATACATATATACAGTCAGTGGTCAGTATCACTTCAATATACATATATACAGTCAGTGGTCAGTATCACTTCAATATACATATATACAGTCAGTGGTCAGTATCACTTCAATATTCATATATACAGTCAATGGTCAGTATCACTTCAATATACATATATACAGTCAGTGGTCAGTATTACTTCAATATACATATATACAGTCAGTGGTCAGTATTACTTCAATATACATATATACAGTCAGTGATCAGTATCACTTCAATATTCATATATACAGTCAATGGTCAGTATCACTTCAATATCCATATATACAGTCAGTGATCAGTATTACTTCAATATACATATATACAGTCAATGGTCAGTATCACTTCAATATACATATATACAGTCAGTGGTCAGTATTACTTCAATATACATATATACAGTCAGTGATCAGTATCACTTCAATATACATATATACAGTCAGTGATCAGTATCACTTCAATATACATATATACAGTCAGTGATCAGTATCACTTCAATATACATATATACAGTCAGTGATCAGTATTACTTCAATATACATATATACAGTCAGTGGTCAGTATTACTTCAATATACATATATACAGTCAGTGATCAGTATCACTTCAATATACATATATACAGTCAGTGATCAGTATCACTTCAATATACATATATACAGTCAGTGATCAGTATTACTTCAATATACATATATACAGTCAGTGATCAGTATTACTTCAATATACATATATACAGTCAGTGATCAGTATTACTTCAATATACATATATACAGTCAGTGGTCAGTATCACTTCAATATACATATATACAGTCAGTGATCAGTATCACTTCAATATACATATATACAGTCAGTGATCAGTATCACTTCAATATACATATATACAGTCAGTGATCAGTATTACTTCAATATACATATATACAGTCAATGGTCAGTATCACTTCAATATACATATATACAGTCAGTGGTCAGTATCACTTCAATATACATATATACAGTCAGTGGTCAGTATCACTTCAATATACATATATACAGTCAGTGGTCAGTATCACTTCAATATACATATATACAGTCAGTGGTTGTGTCACCAGCAACAACACGATGCTCAGCTTTGTTCCAGTAAGTTATGAACCATAATAACGTTTAAACGAATCCGCGGGAAACTCCGGAAGTGACGTAGTACGTCCCGCTCAGCGGATAAGAAGATACAAATATATAATATTCGTAATTTTGATGTTTTTTTCTAACGTTGTATTTGAGGAGTTAAACAATGAAGATAGTTATAATAATAAAATACAGTTTCATGTATTTGTCTAGGTTTAAACGAATCCGCGGAAGTGACGTGGAAATTCCACATCTCGTCTGTGAAAGAATGTTCCACGTTGTACGTGAGAATTTACACAATAAAATACTAATAATGAAAACATTGTGTTTTATATTTAGCACTTTGATTTGCCTCAACCTACAGTTGAGTGTTTAGAACTACAGCCTAATGGCTTGTTTGACTAATTTGCATTTGTTTTGAATTGTACTGTTGTGAAAATCAATAAACTATATACAAAGAGAAGCATTTTTTATTTTATTTTCCATGCATAGCTATTTAAAAACGCAATTTTCTAATTTTGCAGTTGATTAATATTAATAGCAAAGACTAAAGGGGAATAAAACAGTATAAGAGTATATTTATGTGTGGGACTTAGTTTGATTTAAAATCACACTGCATTATTAGTTGTTTTAAGTAAATTACTTTTTTGAAATATTAATTTATTTTAGACCTAACATATTAATTATTATATTCAGAAGATGATCCTCAAATCAATCACCGTGGTTACAGCTTGTAGCCATCCTAACCTTTGTAGCCTTTACTGAGACTACCTTTTCAAAATTAAGAAGGGACTAGTTTTAGGAAGCATTTTCAGGAAATTAAAAGGATAAGCAGATTGTTGCCAAGGTTTTTGTTCACAGAGTAAGATGTATAAAGCTTTGTTTGGGTATGTGTACATATACAACATGTGTTTTGGCATTTTTGGCACACTTCTACCTCAGCCCTACTGCACAAAGACAAAACTCACACATCTCATTCAACCATTTCACAAGCTGAGAAAAGGGTCATGACATGGGTCAGAGCAGTGGTTCCCAACCTTTTTTCCTTGGTGCCCCCCCTACTCATGTCTAAGAAAAGCTGACCCCCCCTTGAAACTGAAGTTGAGGTAACTCTCGATATAGAGCTGGGTCAGAGGATATCAGAGGTCATAAATGATGAACCAATCCATCGGCTCTGCTCCTATAGGCCCAATGGTGTTCATATGGACAACGTGCACCTTTGGCTGGAAGGCCCGTGTTGAAAGTGTGTGTTATCATTCAGAGCAGACACCCACGGTGAATCAGATGGTTTATGTTATACAAGGCTGCATTACAGAGCATATTAATATGACTGTCATGAAGGTTATGTAGAAGAATAGAAACTAGTCTCTCCAGGCAAGCACACAGAATATGGTCTGCTCTATCTTTATTCTCCATGCCAAGTATGAGCTCTTATCCTCTGGCAGAAGATATGGGTTAACGTAACTTTTCTAAACTATAGGCCTAATTTGGACCTACCTCAATTAAAACTTTAAATAATGTTGCTTGAGATTGAGGGTGTGCAATAGCTTCATGATATGAAACATGGTTGTGTTGCTCTTGTCACTGTTTGTGAAAGATGAGCAATAGATTGTTGCTGTGTGATGTGCTTCAGTCCAGCATATATCACTTTGTTCATGTTTTTTTTATTGTAAGTATGTCAGCTGTATGATAAAACAATATGTCAAGTGTTATTTGTGAAGCATTTGAACTCAAGGCAAATATCCCTCTGGGGACAATAAAGTATCTCCTACTAAGTGGTCTCCATGATGTGTAAAAATTAAAACGTTGTCGTAGGACTATAGCAAACACATCGTTGGAAAGGTCTCAACCTGGAGAGGAACATATGTCAGTCTGAAGGGGATACATTACTCCTGCTTTGAAATATTGACCTCTGAACCTTGAACCCAGTCCATGTATGAAGGCCTGTCATTTAGCAACAGAAGGTGCTACACACATAAGACCAGCTGTTATAGAAAGCTCTGGACCTCAGCTGTCATGTAGATATGGTCACCAAATTGTACCTACTGTAAGCACTGTCAAATATGGTAATAAGCTATTTTCACCTATTTAAAGATTTTATTTTTAAAATCTGATGACACCAGTGCGTTCTCCATACCAAAAAACCCCAGCGTGTATCCAAAATTATACACTGCCAACTTCTACTTATGAGAAATATACCAATATACTTTAAAACTACAACTCCCATAAGAAACGCCACAGAAGCTGTTACAATGCTTGAGCACTTGTAGTTCTTCCGTGGTGGGTGGGGGGGACTCGTTCGGCTCCTCTTTCTGCTGTCTGCCGTAAGATGGCTTGATTCCATTTCAGATTGAGGCCGCCCGCCGGCCGGCCGAGCACACAATACATGAGACAAATACATGAAACTGTATTTTATTATTATAACTATCTTTATTGTTTAACTCCTCAAATACAACGTTAGAAAAAAACATCAATATTACGAATATTATATATTTGTATCTTCGTATCCGCTGAGCGGGACGTACTACGTCACTTCCGGAGTTTTCCGCGGATTCGTTTAAACGTTATTATGGTTCATAACTTACTGGAACAAAACTGAGCATCGTGTTGTTGCTGGTGCCACACTCACTGACTGTATCTATGTATATTGAACCGATCCTGGCGTTAAAGACCCGCTGATCGCTGCCCGATTCTTTGAAATGAATGGCCGCATTGCATTGGGGGATAGGCCTATCGGCTTTGAATGCGTCCAGCTCGGATCATATCGTAATCTTCTGTATTACAGCATATACTGTAATATTTCACCGGTAATAAGACCGAAATAATATTATTAAAGTAAAGAAATGAATACCATGATAACATCTAAATAAATGTTGATAGATTTGGCGTTATAGTTTAAAAAATATAAATCAACAAAAAAGCAACCCAGCTTCCCTGGCCGAAATAGACCGAAATAATAACATTAAAAGAAATACATATAAACCATGATAATATCTCGTGAATAATGTTGATTAAAACAGCGGTTATTGGGCTAAAAATACCAATAACTGTCCCAGATTTCGAGTTAAGGTGCGGGGGGCGTGTTTTTTTCTTTCGTTGATATCCGACGGTGAGGGCCTAACATGAATGTCTATCTGACGGACCCCCTCGACGAAAAATGACGTTAAGGGTACCCCTATTTCGTTGAAACTTGACGCCAGGGTCCTTGACCATGCGTCATACATTTGACGAGTAGGGAGTGAGACTGTGTTGAGGAGGGCCCTACATATGGCACTGGCATGGATAAGTAGACTGTAAACTAACTTGGGGGAACTAGGCTATGTAATGGTTGTGTTCTGTCAGTTCAAAGTGTGTGATGTAATGGTTTTCAGTTGAAGGCCATGTTGATGTGTTGTTTTGGATGATATGATCAGTGATGGATGAAGCAGTAATGAGTTTTGGATGTTAAACAGTGTGATACATGGATCTTACTTGGACCTAAAACATATTTTGGTTGTAATTCATGTCTTTCAATAGAAATTGGTGGAATTTTGCCATAAAAAATCTTTAAAGGCCGTTTTCTTAAAATGAGTTTTTTCTCACACTCCAAGTGAATATTTTTCACTTCTGTAGCACCTACATACACCAAACTTTACAGTAGCATACCTAACTATATTCCAAAGGTTTTTAGAGAGGCATTTGTTGATATGTCATTCTTGGCCTGATTCGTAAATATATTTTCACTGAATATATCAACAAAATGCAAAATGAATTTTGAACATTGTTTTTTTTCAATGGTCAGATTCTTCACTTCAAAATATATGCAAATTAGCACATATTTAATTAGATATAGCCTAATTAGAATATTTGAACATAAAATTACAGAAAACTTGCAATACATTTTTTCCTCCTATTCATATGAGTAATCAACAGGTAAAGTTTCATGGTGATATCTGTAAGTTAAATAAATGTAAAATTTTTTACCCTATTCACCTGTAGTGTCTTCTCTTAACAGAGAGGAAACTATTAGAAACCACTGGTCTTAAAAGTTAATCTGATTTTACACAAAAGGCTGATGAATTTAAGAGATTTTTCATTTCCACTTTCTATGAAACTACAAAACCACTGTAACACTTTACAATCATCTTAATACTGACCTGAGAGTTTCCAGTTTACAGTGTGGACTCTGAAGTCCAGCAGAAAGCAGCTTCACTCCTGAATCCTGCAGGTTGTCATTGTGACTCAGGTCCAGGTCTCTCAGACTAGAGGACTCAGAGCTGAGAACTGAGGACAGAGCTTCACAGATTCTCTCTGACAGGTTACAGTCACTCAGCCTGTAAATAAATGTACATAATTAACAACATTGTTCTTAATGTTAAAGGTGTCTGATAGCCAGGTTTTTAGTTATGCAATCTTTTTATTTTTTCTGCCTAATGAATATCTTATTTGTGTTTTGTGACATGACAGGCAAAAACATCGGGTTTTTTTCATTGGTCAATTTTGAGATTTTGGGCTGTTTGTCTTCAATGACATGTATTCTTTCAGACTTGTGGAGAAAAAAAGTCCAAAATACACATTTAGGTCTTTATTTGACTACACTTTGTTTGTTTTGGGTCTGTAGATTTCTCCTAAATTCAACAAAAGTTGGCGTTCTAAATCATCCCGCTGCTCCGCGATCGCTGTCTGCACCCTGTCATGATGACATATACCGTTAGAAAGCTCTCTCTTTCCTGAGCAATGCTGTCCAAATACGGTCATTTCCTTTTTATCAGCAACCAATCGTGAAAGTAAAAGGCGGGGATTTAACTCTAAATGCGCAATCTCATTGGCTGATGCCAATTTCTGACAACGTGATTCGTTCAGAATCATCACGTGACATGCTCTGACATTTCTGCAGTAGTTCAGAATGTCGAAAGAAGTGTGTTGAAAATGGTCGAAAATCATCTCAGAGAAGACGAAAACAGTTGTTATTAGCAAGAAGATCCAGGGGATTACACACTAAGACAGCAGATGATGAAATGCCTTCACATAGTACGTCGATGTTTAAACTATTGTCCAGAAAACAGGAGTTTTCGGACAGCGGAGGTAATCAGACTGACTGACTCTCTCTCTCTCTCAGCAGTTTACAGATATTCATAGCCTACATGTCATATATTAACTATGTAGGTGTCACATACTATATACTATTCTAAAATAATTCCTATACAATACTAAACAAATCTGTCATTTTGGGATCCTAAGTGGTTGTGAGTCCCTCAGGCTGTGGCAGGCAGTGTTGGTCAAGTTACTTGGAAATAGTAATTAGTTACTGATTACTGATTACTTCTCCAAGAAAGTAATCCAGTTACTTTACTGATTACTTATTTTCAAAAGTAATTAGTTACTGTACTAGTTACTTTACTAAGTTACTTTTCAAAAACATGCGTCGGAACGATTCAGAGTCAACAGTGGAAATTGGCAGCATGTCCTCAACAATATAGCCAGCGATGAGCTTCTTCAGTTCAGCGGCACTAATTCCTGTTGGTTTTATTATCCGTGTCGCTGTCTATTTTCACCTGTTTAGCAGGAGAGGGGCCCACGGAGGTTCGCCCGGTAGAGCTGGATGTAGCCGCAGCAGTCATGTCAGTTGGGGGTTCAGGTTATTTTTCCAGTGAGTTTCACATTCCTGTGCCGGCTTGCTAGGTGCTTGCTCTTGAAGTGTAATTTTTCGCTGTAGATAAAAGTACAGCGGACGCTGATGTTTTTGTAACCTTTAACCGAGTCAAACTCAAAGTAATGTCGGTACTTCCAAGCATTAAACGCTGCATGGTCCTGCTCTCTCCCGTGCCCCATGTTGTCTCTTGTTCAACACTACACATGTCGGTGTTTACCACTGACGTCGCGGCGCTCATACGTTGTCACTCACGAGACAGTCTCACGAAACAAAATCACGGTTAAGTAACGCAGTAACGCAGTAACGCAGCCTGCTGACGGGGAAGTAACAGTAATCTAATTACTGTTTTTGCAATTGTAATCCCTTACTTTACTCGTTACTTGAAAAAAGTAATCAGATTACAGTAACGCGTTACTTCTAACGCGTTACTGCCCATCAGTGGTGGCAGGCAGATCCATATTTAGCTGTCAGTAGAGCTGCTGTGCCCTCTCCTAGGAGAACTACCAGCTTCTTTTCTGGTGGTAACTTTGGGAAGTTGTTTTTTTTTTGGCTATTTGTCCATGGTGTAAATCTCTTAGTGAAGATACTTTTTCCCAGTGGAGGAGGAAGTGCACCTCTGTCTGACCCAGTTGGTGGTCAGTGAGCCTGTCTCTCTTTCTGACCGGTCTGTCTGACCCAGTTGGTGGTCACTGAGCCTGTCTCTCTCTCTCTGACCTGTCTGTCGGACCCTGTTGGTGGTCACTGAGCCTGTCTCTCTCTCTCTGACCTGACCAGGAGCTGGAGGAGGGCCCTATGGTACTGGCATGGATATGTAGACTGTAAACTAACTTGGGGGAACTAGGCTATGTAATGGTTGTGTTCTGTTAGTTCAAAGTGTGCGATGTAATGGTCTTCAGTTGAAGGCCATGTTGATGTGTTGTTTTGGATGTTATGATCAGTGATGGATGAAGCAATAATGAGTTTTGGATGTTAAACAGTGTGACACATGGATCTTACTTGGACCTAAAACATATTTGTAATTCATGTCTTTCAATAGAAATTAGTGGAATTTTGCCATAGAAATCTTTAAAGGCCATTTTCTCAAAATTAGTTTTTTCTCACACTCCGAGTGAATATTTTTCACTTCTTTAGAACCTACTGTACATACACAAAACTTTACAGTTGCAAACCTAACTATATTCCAAAGGTTTTACAGAGGCATTTGTTGATATGTCATTCTTGGCCTGATTTATATGACATTTTATGCATAAAAATAGGCCAGAAATCCATTTTTTAAGGCTATTGGCAGTTTTTTTCTGATTTACTGGCTAACAAAAAGAGATATTCATAATCCACTCTGTAAAAATATTTTCACTGAATATATCAACAAAATGCAAAATGAATTTTGAACATTATTTTTTTCAATGGTCAGATTCTTCACTTCATAATATATGCAAATTAGCACATATTTAATTAGATATATCCTGACTAGCATATATAAACATAAAACTACAGAAAACTCCTCCTATTCAGTGAGTAATCAACTGGTAAAGTTTCTTGATGATATCAAGTTAAAAATGTTGCCCTATTCACCTGTAGGGTCTCACCCTAACAGAGATGAAAAAATTAGAAACCACTGGTCTTAAAAGTTAATCTGATTTTACACAAAACCACTGTAACACTTTACAATCATCTTAATACTGACCTGAGAGTTTCCAGTTTACAGTATGGACTCTGAAGTCCAGCAGAAAGCAGCTTCACTCCTGAATCCTGCAGGTTGTCATTGTGACTCAGGTCCAGGTCTCTCAGACTAGAGGACTCAAAGCTGAGAACTGAGGACAGAGCTTCACAGCTTCTCTCTGACAGATCACAGCAACTCAGCCTGTAAATAAATGTACACAATTAACAACATTGTTCTTAATGTTAAATGTGTCTGAGAGCCAGGTTTTTAGTTATGCAATCGTTTTATTTTCTCTGCCTAATGAATAGCTTATTTGTTTTTTTCTAAGAATATTTGTGTTGATCAGTCTGCCTTACAGGGTAATTTGGGGCTTTTTCAACTTGGACCCCATTCATGTTTTTGTGTGTGAGTGACTGATTGGAACAACAATCCTCGAAATTGGTCCAGTATTAAATGAGAACACTGTAACCAACAGCCGCAACCTGAGCTGCAATGTAATCCTACAGGGGAAATGTGCATCGTCAAAGTTGTCCACTAAAGTTCTGTTTCTGTCGCTATATCTGTGATTGTTGTAAAAGTAGAAAGACGAACCAATACTGCTTTTAATAGTTTCTTTTTTTTCTGTTGACGTGAAATAAGTGTATTTTATGATGCTAAAATTGCTTTGTATTTATATGAACTCTGGTGGATTTAGCAAACATAATTTCACCGATGATTTAATGTTAAAAAAAGGATCTTACTCTTTAACAAAAAGTTCTATCTCTGTAGGGATCCCTTCCATAATGTCGTCAGATACTTAGAATAATAATCTGAGTCTGTCAGCTGCAAAACAAGCACTTTTGTGGACCTAAATTGAAGGTGGACAAATGCCCAATAAATTAAATTGTACCTTATTTCGCTGACTGCCGACTGCAGTGATCTTGCTTAATACTGGACCAATGTCAAAGATTGTTGCTCCCATCAGTCACTTATACATAAAAATATTGGTAAATAGAGGCTGTAAAACACCCAAAGTTACCCTTCAACAGATATAAAAATATTAGAAACCATTGGTCTTAAAAGTTAATCTGATTTTACACAAAAGTCTGATAAATTTAAGAGATTTTTTATTTTCAATTTCATTAAAACTACAAAACCACTCAGTGATCTTAATACTGACCAGAGAGTATTCAGTGTACATCGTGGACTCTGAAGTCCAGCAGAAAGCAGCTTCACTTCTAAATCCTGCAGGTCATTGTTACTCAGGTCCAGCTCTCTCAGACTAGAGGACTGAGAGTTGAGAACTGAAGACAGAGCGTCACTGCTTATCTTTGACAGATTACAGCCGCTCAGTCTAAGGAAGGATTAGTGAACACAAACAAAATGTTTTATTTGTTATCTATAACATTTAGGATATTTAAAAGTGTTCATGTATCCACTTACAGAGCTTTGTTAGAGGCTTTGATCACTGGCAGCAGCCTCAGAAGAGCGTCTTCTGAAGCGCCGTATTTCTTCAGGTCAAACACGTCCAAATCTTTCTCTGATGACAGTAAGATGAAGACCAGAGCTGACCACTGAGCAGGAGACAGTTTATATCTAGAGAGATGTCCTGAACTCAGGTACTGTTGGATCTCCTCTACTAGAGAATGATCATTCAGTTCATTCAGACAGTGGAACAGATTAATGTTTCTTTCTGCAGAGGAGTTCTTCCTGATCTTCTTCTTGATGTACTCAACTGTGTCTTGATTGGTCTCTGAGCTACTTCCTGTCTGTTTCAGCAGTTCTCGTAGGTGAGTCTGATTGGTCTGCAATGACAGACCCAGGAAGAAGCGGAGGAACAAGTCAAGGTGTCCATTTGGACTCTGTAAGGCCTTGTCCACGGCACTCTGGTAGAGATATGTCAGTGTAGATCTTTTTTTAAATGGTTTCAACCACCATTTTGCTTCTGACAGCAGATTGACTCCAGAGTTGGTGAATGTCAGATGGACATGAAGAGCAGCCAGAAACTCCTGAACACTCAGATGGACAAAGCAGAACACCTTGTCCTGGTAATATTGTTGGTCCTGGTACAGTCCTCTCTCCTCTTTAAAGATCTGTGTGAACACTCCTGAGTACACGGAGGCTGCTGTGATATTGATGCCACACTCTTTCATGTCTGATTCATAGAAGATCAGGTTGCCTTTCTGCAGCTGCTCAAAAGCCAGTTTTCCCAGAGACTCCATCATCTTCCTGTTCTCTGGACTCCAGGGTGAATCTGTCTCAGCTCCTCCATCATACTTGATGTTCTTCCGTTTGGTCAGAACCACCAGGAAGCGGATGTACATCTCAGTCAGGGTCTTGGGCAGCTCTCCTCCCTCACTGGTCTTCAACATGTCCTCCAGAACTGTAGCAGTGATCCAGCAGAAGACTGGGATGTGGCACAAAATGTGGAGGCTTCGTGATGTCTTGATGTGGGAGATGATTCTGCTGGCCTGCTCCTCATCTGTGAATCTCTTCCTGATGTACTCCTCCTTCTGTGGGTCAGTGAACCCATGTCAACATACTCAGGAGGGATCTGATTGGCTGCTGCAGGTCGTGTGGTTATCCAGAGGCGAGCAGAGGGAAGCAGTTTCCCCCTGATGAGGTTTGTCAGCAGCACACCCACTGAGGTGGACTCTGTAACATCAGTCAGGATCTCAGTGTTGTGGAAGTCCAGAGGAAGTCGACACTCATCCAGACCATCAAAAGATGAACACAACCTGGAACTCTTCAAACCTGCAGATTCCTGCTTCTTTGGTTTCACTAAAGAAATGATGAACAACTTCCACCAAGCTGAACTTTCTCTCTTTCAGCACATTCAGCTCTCTGAAGGTGAATGGAAATATGAACTGGATGTCCTGGTTAGCTTTGTCTTCAGCCCAGTCCAGAGTGAACTTCTGTGTTAAGACTGTTTTCCCGATGCCAGCCACTCCCATTGTCAGCACTGTTCTGATTGGTTCATCTCTTCCAGGTGGGGTTTTAAAGATGTCTTCATGTCTGATTGTTGTTTCTGGTCTGTCTGGTTTCCAGGATTCTGTTTCAATCTGTCTGACCTCATGATCATCATTGACCCATGTAGTCCCTTCCTTTGTGATGTAGATGTTTGTGAAGATCTGATTCAGAAGGGTTGGGTGTCCTGCTTTAGCAATCCCCTCAAACACACACTGTAACTTCTTTTGTGAGTTGGATTTGAGTTTTTTCTGGCACACAGCAGCAATCTCTAAATGAATAAAATAATGAAATCAATGAGTGTTTGTTCCAGTGAATGTGAGTGTGCACATTTCTGTTTTCATGAAATCTATTCAGCTCATTTGACAACTAGGTGCTGAATATGTTAACTATTGTAGAAAGACTTTAACAACAACTAATATGTTGGGTGTCAAAGTCATGCATCCATAAAACCAGAAGGTGTATGTTTTCCAAGCAGTATTTGACAGTGACATCAATGTGTGCCAATTCTGTGCAAAACTAACAAAAACATCATTGTCTGCCTGTGTTTTATATATTTTTGTTCTTAGACACTTTAACTGTTTTTTTTGTTTGGTGGCTTGCTCTTTAAGCCAAGATGCAAGACAATACATGTCTTTGTAGATAAGAGGGAGACATTAGCTACAGAGCTAAAGTTTTTTAAAGTCTGTGTATTATACAGGTGCATGATCTTGTGTCATGTGTGTAAGTCATTGTGATATGTTTAATCTTTGTTACATCCATTTTGTTTAAATCAATAATGATTATTACTTACCTGCAGAATCTGAGATGATGATGTTTGGTAAATTATCCATTAAATTATTCTTAGCCATACTCAAGGTGTCGTCATTCTTTTCTTCCTGCAAAGATCCAAAAGAACATCATAAACCTATAGAACCTCTGTTTGTTTAAACATATTAGTATCAAAACAGACCAAAAAAAATTTAGGTCCGAAATCTAAGCTTACACTAATTAGGAATCCAGGAGCATAGATACATGTGAAAAACATATTTGGAAAAGTGCTCAGTAAAACATGTGTTCATGGGGAAAATAAGAATTCTGGAATAGAACTCTGACCTTAAAGTTATTTACCTTTTTTTGAGTCTATAAGGATAATTGGGATATTATAGTATTTTCTCTGTTATTAAGACTCACAGATATTAGTCTGTGCCATTATTTAGTTCTCAATGCAATTAAAAATATGATACTGCTTTAGATAGATTAAAAAACATTCACAGAATTGAATTGCTTTCATTATGATTCTCAAATGCAAATTCTCTGCACACAAATGTTTATCATCTGTTCATTCATTTATTTCATTTAATCAAAAAAACTAAGAATTACAATTAAATTATTAAACTTTTCCTAGGCATCAGAAAATATCGGCCCTAATCAATTCCAATCTCAATTTAGTTGGATACACAGTAAATAAATTGACTTTAAAACCTTATCTTATTTTTGTGAATATCCAATAACTGTATGTCAATGCGGCGTATGGTCCTTCTCATTGTGGAACATATCTTAAATGTAGTGATGCAAAGTAAAAAAAACACATAGGACTATGAAGATGTCTATGAAGGTGTTGTGGCTTGAGTGACACCAATCACATCTGTATGAAGCAGCTGCAAGCAGCTGGTTAGGTTAGCTTAGCATAAAGACTGGAAACAAATGGAAACAAATTGTCTCTGTCTAAAGGTAACCAGCACCTACAAAGCTCACTTAACATGTTGTGTTTTGTGAGTCATTTTTCTGGGTTAAGAGGAACTAAGCCTTTCTCTGAAGCTAATTCAAACATTTCTTGAGTGTTGAAGTGAATGTCTCTGTATTAGAGTCTCAGGAGGCTGCTGCAACAGTCTGAATTATCTGAAACTAACCTGAATTGGCGAGGGACCTGTTGGCATGTTATCAACAACATTCACTTCTTCAAAATGGTCACTCTCTGAAAAAAGACCATATTAAATTCAGTTATATTTATAGTATCAAATCATAACAAGAGTTATCTCAAAACACTTTACAGTTAGAGTAGGTCTAGACCAAGGTTATAATCGTTAACGAAAACAAAACGAAATAACGAAAACTAGATGGGAAAAAACATTGTCGTTAACTGAAATAAAAATAAAAACGAGGCATTACAAAAAAACGATAACTAAACTAAAACTGTAATGTGTGTTTGCAAAACTAACTAAAATGAAATAAAATTATCGAGTAAATGTCCTTAGTTTTCGTCTTTGTCAATGTCTTTCACAGAGTTGACATTTCCGTCCTGTTTTATTCAGTCTATTCCGTAGAAATATAGTTTCCGACTGGGAACCCAGAAATTCCGACATTCCACGTCAAATTGAACACAACATGTCCGTATCCCTCACCTGACATCATAGCGGTACCGAAAGTCGGAAGAAAGCGGCAGAGTCCTATCTGATTATGACTGTCAGATAAAAGCAAGTGCCTCGCAGTGGAAGGTGGTAAAATATGTGGACAATTAAGGGAAAAATCTCACGAATTTGAAAGTACATTTGAGAAGCGCGCACAAGGAGGCTAACCTAGCTTACCTTAACAAGCAGTGACAGGGCAAGGAGAAGGCAAAGCCCCCTTCCCCCGAAACAGAAGCTAACCCTGGTCCGGTACAGGGCATGGATGTATGGGGCCAGGGCCAGGCAGCATGACGGAGACAACAGCAGGACATAGAACACTACAGGAGGGCTTTCACCGGCGACCCGATAGCTGCTGGTTAGTAAATACGCATGAACACTAAAAGCGAGAGGACGCGTGAGTTAATATGTGGATTGATACTGGCATGTCTAGCTGCACAACTGTGGGAGTCGACTGACTTCAAAAAGTTCGCCACTTTACTCGAACCAAAGTTCAAAACACCTGTTTATGTATGTCTTCTTTAGTCTGTTGGCTATTTAGGTTTATTCCTGGCACAGTTACTAACACATTTTGCACTTACTGCTGCGTCTTGAGTAGACTGTTTACATACAGTATCTCACAAAAGTGTTTTTTACATTTTAGTAAATATTTCATTATATCTTTTAATGGGACAACACTGAAGAAATTACACTAAAGTATTAAGTGTACAGTTTGTATAACAGTGTAAATGCACTGTCCCGTCAAAATAAGTCAACATTAATGTCTAAACCGCTGGCAACTAAAGTCAGTCCACCCCTATGTTAAATTCCCATAGAGGCAGGCAGATGTTTATTATTTAAGGCCAGTTATTTCATGGATCCAGGATACTATGCATCCTGATAAAGTTCCCTTGGTCTTTGGAATTAAAATAGCCCCCCCCCCTCCCCCCCCACATCATCACATGCCCTTCACCATACCTACAGAGTGGCATGGGGTAGCCTACTTTCCATAAAATCATCTCTCAATGCAAATCAAACCAGCTATTAGGCTAACCGACATAAAACCATGCCAATCTCTAGGTATGGTGAAGGGTATCTGATGATGTGGGGCTATTTTAATTTAACATAGGGGTGTACTGACTTTAGTTGCCAGCGGTTTAGACATCAATGGCTGTGTTGAGTTATTTTGACAGGACAGCACATTTACACTGTTATACAAGCTGGACACAATGTAATTTCTTCACTGTTGTCCTATTAAAAGATATAAGGAAATATTTACAAACATGTGAAGGGTGTACTCACTTT
Source organism: Perca schrenkii (assembly GCA_025617405.1). Taxonomy (NCBI): domain Eukaryota; kingdom Metazoa; phylum Chordata; class Actinopteri; order Perciformes; family Percidae; genus Perca; species Perca schrenkii. The sequence continues at coordinate 32,044,396 of CM046804.1, read as the reverse complement.
TGTGAGATACTGTATTTGTGCTCATCATCATATGTACATTTTACAATACATTGTGAATACATATTTCTAAAATTGTATGATGTTTTTGTTGAGTTATTATTACACAATACTTTTTTCTGACCATTGTGAATCTTGCCCCAACAAATAACCCCTATTACAAAAAAGACTAAAACTAAGACTAAAACTAATAAAAACTAAACTAAAACTAAGCATTTTCAAAAAATAAAAACTAAACTAAACTAGCAAAACCGCTTTAAAAACTAATTAAAACTAAACTGAATTTGAAAACAAAAAGTCAAAACGAAAAAAAAATAAAAACTAATGAAAAATGCAAAACTATAATAACCTTGGTCTAGACCACACTCTATAATTTACAAAGACCCAACAATTCCAGTAATTCCCCCAAGAGCAAGCACTTAGAGCAACAATCACGAGGAAAAACTTATTTTCAGGGAGAAACCTTGGACAGACCCAGGGTCTTGGTAGGCGGTGTCAGTTGGGGGTGTGGTGAACAGTGGCAATAATGGTTACAATAAAGATAATGGAACTATAACTAGAAATAGTAGTTGCAGTAGTTCATGGCATAGGAGGTTGTAGCAGGGCGCCAATCAGGACCTTAGCGAGAAAACATAAGGTCTCTGGGGGAATAAGCACCCCAGAGCTAGGTTAGTAACAAGCATTTCTGGAACATGGATGCACACAGATGGAAAGAGAGAGGAGAAAGAAGCTCAGTGTGTCAAAGTAAGTCCCCCGGCAGTGTAAAACTATAACAGCATAACTAAGAGCTGGTCCAAGGCAAACCTGAGCCAGTTCTATAAGGGTTGGTAGATAAATCTGATGACTATGAAGAGAAGCAGAGAAGGGAAAAGGGGGGGCCGTGTTTATAGATATACACCTTCCTCCGCCAGTCTAGGCGAACGCTGCAATTCCTCACTCCCTAACTATAAGCTTTATCAAAGAAGAGAGTTTTAAGTTTACACTTAAATGTGGTAATGATGTGTAACAATTTCTAATTCAGCTAACATGGCTCAATGAAACTCAGTGAAACTACTTCTTGATCATGAAAGTAAAATAATTGTGGGAATGCTGATTCAGCAGCATTCCCAGTATATTCTGTTCTTAATTATTAAGGACTGTTCGTTTTTTATTTAAGGGGCTACTGGAGGAGTTTTGGGATCTTTAGTCAAAATAGACTTGACCCTCCCTTCACCAGCAATACATTTTTCTATGACCCTCCAAAATGATTGGGAAAAGAGGTATGACCCTCCCCAACAATTTATTGATGCCTTCCGTTCTGTGATACTGTGCTCCAGTTGCAAGGAAACCTCAACAAACACATACATAGTAGCTCAAAACCAAACTGTACCATTTCAGTATTGACATCCTCGATGCATGTATGTAAAGTTCACAAGTTTTACTACTGGATTCACCACATGATTAAGCTGCAATACAGAATTACATAAAGATTTGTGGTGAATGATGCAGTGAAGGAAAATAACATCCTGGTCAGTGTTTTCCTCTTTCACTTTATCCTGGATTCTTTTCAGCAGCCCAACGTGTTTTCCAGTTAAATTTGGCGATTCATCCGTGGTGACATTGGCAAGTTTACTCCAAGGTAGCTTCATTCTCTCGATGGCAGCAGATACCCTGTCATATAAGTCCTCTCCCTGCGTCTTTCCTTTCAGGGACTCCATGGTTAAAAGCTCCTCCGTTATCTGAAAACCTTTGTTAATCCCTCGAATAAAAATTAGGAGCTGAGCAGTGTCTTTTACGTCGTTACTTTCTTCCATTGCTAATGAATATAACGTAAAGGGCACTGACTTTTTGTTTAACTGGCTGGCAATATCTTCATCAATCAGTTCCACACGGCAAGTCACTGTCCTTTATGATAAACTAATCTTTTCAAACTTGCCTTTTGTCGGTGTGGCAGTTTACTGAAGCGTAGCGTCGCTCTCTTTGGCCGAGCCAACTCATTTTATTGCCTTCCCCTGTCGCGTCACTCGCTTTGGCCGAGCCAACCCCTTTTATTGCCTTCCCCTCAGTAAACCCCCAGTCCTACTCGTGCCCTCTTCTGCCATACGGACGAACACCAGTTGCCCGTCAGCAGGGCGGATGTTTTGACCTATACTAAAAGGAGTTGCTTTTGACGCTTCCGTGATTAATTAGTTTATAGAGATACACATGCCCTCCGTCTATGGAGAGACCCTCGCCCGGATCAGGGAACACGGAGGCGAGACAAGAGGTTAGATACACACTACACCAGACGTCCCCAACACACGGGCTCGTATCCCCCTGTATGATAAGCACTGCCCGAGGGGATCTTTAAAACCAATGATTTTTCTTTAGTATACGTCTCAGCCGTCCTCCCAGGGTCAACGGAGGCCCCTTCCTTCTCAAAGATGCCCGCCTTGCCCTCCTTGGTCGCCGGACTGAGAGAGGGGGATGCTCAGAGGCTCTGACCAGGCTGTGCGGGTAGGGGAATGCACTCCCACTAGGAGATAACAGGAGGTCTGCGTGTCCAAGTCAATCCCCGCCGGGACGAGACTCTCCACGGGCGGTTAAAGAGGAGTCACTAACCCCCTTAGGGGGGGAAACCCTCCCAACTCGACAGCGGGTAAGACGATCCCAGAGGAAATAAAGAACTGGCAAAAGTTGGGTCCCCTAGTCCAAAGTCGGACTCAGGTGGATTTTATTATTTTGTGACAAAAGCAGAAATTAAAAGCAAGTGGTCCTCTACAAAATAGAAATAAAACTAAAAATGAAGATAAAGCCTCCGCTCTAACAAAGCCGCTTCTCTTTTCCTCCTATCTCTCCCACACTCATATGAGCACAGGTAATCTCCTCTCCGGTGTCAAAGAGGGCAAATAAATCTTTCCCCAGCAACAAAAGGCGTCTGGGCAAAATAAGAGAAAAGAGCACTTTTTGGCCTCTGTTTAACAGAGGTATTCGAAGCCGCTCCTCAGAGATAGTATTTTTTTTCCTTTTCCTCCCTTACACCCAGCGAGCGGAAAGGAACCCCTCTACAGCTGAGAGGGGCATAATTAATCTTTCCCAATGCAAAAGAAAGTGCAAGGGTAGATGGAGAAGGCTTCATGGCATCCCGATGCCACGTAAAGCGCTCGGGTAAAAGAGCCCGAAGGGAACCCGCTACTCGGCAAAAACACTCATATTTATACAAGAAAAACATTTTACTCCTCCCAAAGTTATCCAAAGGGACGTACTTTATGTAGTTCCTTGTCCTTGTAAGGTAATCTAGGAAACACTTCACAAACAACGTTACAGTAATGAACTTCATGAACTCTACAGCTCGTGTGCTGTGTATGGCCACAAATGTGCCTTCAAGACGCACACACACGCACTCCTCAAGGCCGCAGCTTCTGCCTGTGCTCTTCTTATCTGTCTAGGTGCTTTCCTACACTCTTCACAGTTTCTCAATAAGAGCTCTTTCTGTCATAAAATGCAAAAACAGATCAGTTTTAAGCAAAAAACAGATTAATATATAAGCAAAAACAGATTAATATGTAAGCAAGATATATATGTTATTTTTTGGGGTTTTCAACACACACACTCTAAGCAATGATATAGTTTGCTTTTCAAAACATCTATCTAAGTGATTATATAGTTATCCTGGTAATAGTGATAATGTTATGTTGTAAAGCTATTTACATTTAAGCTGCTATTTCTTTGTTTTGGGGTTTTCATCCGGCCTCGCGGAAAACACTTTGCTCTCTGGACATAAGAGCCCTAATGTCTCTATCATGCATTCTTTCAAAAACTCGCCTTTCGAGAAAGGCTTGCTAGCTTTTGCTAATTTAAATGCTAGCAGAAAACTTGCCTTGGTACTGGACTCTTGAATCGCAGTTTGTCGGTGACATTTGTTTTGCTGAGTCTGTAAATTAGCCATCATCCTCTCAACAGTTTCCGCCTGTTCTTGCGTTGACTGCTTGCTAGCATAGTTAGCATGCTTCATTGCCAAGTGACGGCTGATGTTGTATTCTTTAAAAACTGCAACAGTTTCCTGGCATATCAGACATACAACCGTTGATCACAATTTAAATTAATTAATTAATTATAAAATATCTTAAATTAAAATAATCCAGGTAAATTCAAGTACTTAAAAAATAATATCAATAAAATAATAATACATAAAAAATAAATAAGCACAAGTAACACAAATTTCCAAACCTTTATACTTTTTTTACCAGGCCCTGCAGGCAGAACTAGAACAAGGTAAATGAGCTGGTGTTTGGTACTTTTACTTAGGTAAACATGCTTTCATTCACAAAGGTGGATCACTTGTTATCGGGTTCAATCGCCGTGGTAACTGCTGGACGCCTAACCTGGTCGGGAGCAGGTTAAGTTGGAGATCAGAGATCAACCGGTGTGAAAGCACCGCCTACTGACCGATCAATACTCCACTGGTAACGGCTTCACCGTTCTTAGAAGATCAGGTGGAGCTCGGTGCGCGGAGAGAGAGAGAGGAAGAGAGAGAAAAAGAGAGGGGTGTGCTCATACAAAAACTATTTAGAGACCGACAGCCCCGTTAACATTCCCTGATGGGTATATTTGCCGTGTGTAATGCGCACAGCGGTTTTATGTTTTTTATATTTTTTATTTGCTCTCACGATCGCTCTCACTGCCATGGTTGCAACTGAAATAAAAGGCTAAAGCAACGACAGTTTATGGAAAGTACAAGTGTAATTATGGTCAGATATTGTGCCTGACTGATGGGGAAGTGATATTGATACGAGTTGTGCGCATCTACAGCGTCGGCTATTTTTTTTTTTTTTTTGCCAGCTTTCCTTCCCGTTTTAGGAAGCAGCGACTGTATTGCGTTTTGCATGTAAAACCATGTATGTGTTCATTTTTATGTAGAATTATAGTTTGCTCTTCTTATGTAAAATATGTGGCTATTGTTGGTGATGTTGTGCAAACATCACCTCTTGTGAACACGCGCCGCTGGATTGGGAAACCCTGGGTTGGTTGAACTGGTTGATAACCACCGTCATGACACAGTTTATGCGGGACCGCGGTGGTTAGGTTAGGTGAAGCCGGGTAACTGAAATAAATCCAGGGCATGTTGATCTTGCTTCGTAGTACAGGGCGCGGTTCCTCCTCGTCTGTGACGTTTCTGACATTGCCATTTTTGTTTTGCTGCGACTGTAAAAGCTAACCCATCCTGCTGCTAGGTTTGAGGAAGGTGACGAGACTGCACAACTACGTTTGATTGGGTGAAACACAGTCACGTGGTAGAGGCTTTAGCGGAAGTCTCTCTCTCTGTCAAAATAAAACATTAAAATGAGGCGTAGCCTACGTGGGGGGATAAAAACAATGACGCGTAGAATACCAAAGAGGTAAAAAGAAAAGTAACGAGCTCATTGTAGCCTAATGTAGCGGAGTAAGAGTACAGTTTCTTCTTCACAAATCTACTCAAGTAAAAGTAAAAAGTATAGAGATTTAAAACTACTCCTAGAAGTATCATTTTTTCAAAAACTTACTCAAGTAAATGTAACGGAGTAAATGTAACTCGTTACTACCCACCTCTGCCTGTAAGATTGTTTTCAAAGTTACAGATCAACGAATAGTGGAGTATTAAGAGTTAAAAAACTCAGCCCAGCTGTCAGACCAGTTAAGACACATCCATTCATTTTTACCAAATAACGTGAACTCAGATTACAATAAAACAGCTGTTGGTTCTACTTAACAAACAAAAAACAACTTTACATTTAAATCTTTATGAAATCAATGTTCTTATGCTCAGAGAGAAATTCTAAAGAATATTTGAAAAAAATATATTTTGAATCAGCCAAACAGCATAATAAACCTCTCAACTGTCCAGTTAAACAGCGACACAGCACAATGTGATCAAAGTTGATTATCAGATATTAATAGATTCCTCTGGTAGGATTCTTACCTGCTGAACTCACTTCAGGTCGACCAACAGAATCTTTCTATGTTCATGCACTGAGGAAACACTGGCAGAGATGAGAGATGCTCTTTTCTTCCTTAGTGGGCTTCTTCTTCTTTATGGTCTATTGGCGGTTGGCAAACCAACTTAAAGGTGCATTACCACCACCAACTGGACTGGAGTGTGAACAAGAGATAAATGCAAAAAGAAAAAAACGAAAGAAAATAAAATACTCTACTAAATTCATTTCTATCAGAAAGTTAATAATTTTGTGAATACTCCTTGCCTGCTGTTTCCCCCAAAAGCCCTGACAGTGAAAAGTTGTGGTGGTTTGCCTTATAAAAGTATCTGAAAAAGGTGGTTTCTTTGGTTATTGTATTCCTTGCAATGAATATGTACGTGTTCAACAGTTTCTGGCTGGTTACAGTTTGTGTATTTTCCAGTTGAATGTTTGCCTATTTTATGTAATGAATAATTAAGACCTGTATGACGAGTAATGATATTTTCGTCCCTACGTTTAAAGCCCACCTTTTCTCCCATCATCAACATGTCTTTGTATATAATAAAGATGCCTGTTTCACTAATGTCCCAATATTCCTTCCATCGAGGAGCAATCATTGAGGAGCTATAGCAGAGGATACAGAGAGCAGCCTTCCCGGAAGCCGTGCAGCTGAAGGAGTTACTAACTCCGTCCATTTCTTTCCCGATTTTATTGATGTGGTTTTACGAGTGAAACTACAATCTCCTGAAGGTGGACTACAGAAAGCAAATCCGGATATTTCACCCCGTTCCGGATATTTCGCCCGTGTCCGAAGCACTCACTGCATATCGTTTCATTATTACTTTTAGTTTTTAGTTTTGCTGTTTAAACATCCCACAATAGGCGTATTAGCTGCAGGGACATTACTGCGTGCTTGGAAACGTTCACAGTGAAAGCTGATTCAGACGGATCTCATGAAGTGGCGTATGTATGACACGCCAATTCCTGTGCCATTATTTGCTTGTTATCAAGACGCATACTCGCTTTTTAGTGTGTTTATCAACGCGGTTTGGCCTCCATTGAATTACATTACCTTACGATAGCGTGTGAATTGATGCCGTAGCAAGTAGTATGAAAAGGCGAAAATCTGCGTAGATGGGTCAAACATAGGACTTTGACCCAGGAGACCGGGGATCGTGTCCCGCGTGTCACGTTTCCTTTCCACGTTTGTTCTTTTCCTAAACCCAACCGTAACCTCGCAATAACACGCAGCCTCACAATAACACACCACGTGGCTTTAGAAAGTGGCGTCTATGTTTACGCTGTGATGTTGCAGACTGCCGTCCGCTGTTTAATGCGTAGACATACACGCAGATGGCTCAAAACGCGAAGTCATGATGTCATGTTGGCTGACTAGAGAGGAATCATTAAAGAAAACACTGATAAATCAATACTATACATCACCGTCTTCCTCCACTTTACCTGCCTAAAGTGATTGGCTAATCAATGCTGTTGTTTCTCACCTGTGTAGCATGTTGGAAATTTCATGTTGGAGCGGTTTGTATTTTATCTAGAGGCTGAAACATTGTGCTTTCTTAATTTGTTCTCCACTGTGTCTGAGACACTTGCTGTGTTTCATTCACCCAGAAACCTAATCAGAAAAATCACACGTCAGATGGTGTAGTTCTACTATCTGTCCACTAGATGGAGCCAGCTGACCATCCCATGAAAGATAATCTCAGCACTGAAAGATTAAATGAAGCAGCAGTGTGGATCACACTAGTACACATATTTAGGAAAAGTTGGCAGAATGCAGCCTGAAATCTCTGGCATGGCCCTTCACTCTGTTTCCTTACTCCTGGTTTCTGAAAAAAGGGGGACCAGAACCTCAAGCTGCCACAGATGATGTCTACTTTTAAACATCTTCTTCAAATAGACTTTGGCTTAGGGCTGGGCGATATATTGATATAAAAAATATATCGATATATTTTTAAATGAGATATGGAATTAGACCATATCGCATATATCGATATAGTTCAAATGTGATCCTTGCTCCCATAGATATGTCGCCTTGAGGTTCTAAACATACGTCAAAACCGCCGCCATCTTGGAACAAGGGTCCGAAGCATTCAGATCAACGCTAAAGATGCCGGACTTTTGTACTGCTTAATTATGTTCGATAGAGGAAATGAAAAGATCAAACAGCAATGGATAACATTTAACAGGTGACAATGTGTTTTATGATTATATATGCCGCCTTCGACCAGCAATCTGAGCTCCAGCGGCAGCGGGAGGCGGAGAGCCCCGTGGCCGGCCGCAGCGTCTCTTCCCCCGGGCAAAAACACAGCTTCGCCTCGCTGCTGCGCCGGTCCCCGCTGATCCAGATCGGACCGGCCAAAGACAGAGTGGTGATCGGTAGGATCTTACACGTAGTCCAGGACGAACTGTATGTCGATATCGGCGGAAAGTTCCACTAAGTTTGCCGGCGGCAGGCGGACGGAGAGAAGCTACAGCGGGGCAGCAGAGACCGTCTGCGGCTGCAGGATCTGGAGCTCAGTGCTCGTTAAAATTACATGTAACGCATAAATACATACAGAAATAAATAGTGGAGGAATGAGCCTGGACATTTCAGTCTGTTTAAACTTCACCTTGAAGCAGAAACTCTTAGTTCAGAAGGGTGAAGTTTCCGTTTGGACTCAGATCTGTGAACCGATCATAATAAATATTCTTTGTATTAACACATTAATTAGTCTCTTTGTTTTGTAGTCGATAGTTCATCTTTTAGTTTACTTAAGTGGAAGCAGTATCAAGTGGAAGAATGGGACTATAACCTAGGCTTACAGGCATGAGGCATTACATTTTGAACAAAGTAGATTATATTAATATCAAAAGCTTAATTGACCTTTGGAATGAATCACAAATATGGAGTTTTGATTTCAAAAAAGTTACTCCTGTTATTCAGTATTTAGGTTTACATTTTATTGTTATTTGAACAGCTGAGCATTTAATCATGAACCAGGTGAAGAAACCGGTTTATTATTTATTTGATTTTCCAACTGTTTCTATGAAACTACTTCTGACATGTCATATTTGATTTGGGCTTTGACTGAACATTTGCTCTCACTTTGCGGAAAAAAATATCGGGATATATATCGTATATCGATATTCAGCCAAAATATATCGGGACATGACTTTTGGTCCATGTCGCCCAGCCCTACTTTTACAAACTTAACACTCACACCAAATTCTTGCTCTTGGGAGGAATTGTTGGGTCTCTATAAATTATAGTGCGGTCTAAACAACTCTATCTGTAAAGTGTCCTGATACAACTTATATTATGATTTGTCACTAACCCCCAACCATCTTGTCTATGATTGGCTGGAGTGGTTTGTTGTATTTTGGTGTTTGTTTGACGTTTACGACCCCTGTGTTGTCTCCCGAGACCGGGCTTCAATCAAGGACAGATGCCTACGATTTGAGACAAAAATGAAATCACGCTGAAACCATGCAACTCATAGTGCACCTTTAAAGGCATTTTCACTCATTTGTCTAAAGATTGTACCTTTGTTTAAAAATACAAAAACTCTGAATGCTAACACATCTCCACCCCAAGCATAAAATATTTGCTAAATTCTGCAGATTTTCATTGTGTTTTACTACTGAAAAAATATACAGATTCTGTTTGGTAATCACTCATAGGCATTCTTCTTTGGGTTTTCAGGACAGTTCAGTCTCTGTTTGTAAGAGTTCTTCCAGTGAGTTAGACACTTCAAATGCACAATTTTAACATTTTATAACTGAAAAACATTTATCATTGTTAAAAGATTTTGAACTCATTTACATTGAATATGTTTTTTTTGTCTCTAAACCTTTATTGAAAAAAAAACATTGCAGACATTAACAGCTGTTTGAAGCTGCTCCAAGAAAATAAGTAAATATCAAAGTCAACACAGTTTGTACACAAGTTCAGCCGAGGAGATCATGTCAGCGTTTAAAAAAAAAAACACATTTCTGTCATTAAAGACACTATCGGTGAGCCAAATGTGAACCAAAGTGAGGCCTCGTCCACAACCAACATTTAAACCACAGGACTGGAAGTTGTCTCCTCCTTCAGAGAACACAGAGACACTGAGGAAGAAGACCCTAACCAGAACCCAGGATAAAGAGGCTCAGTGAATCTGGTGTTGAAGGTGTGGAGGTGGATCAGTGAGTCAGAGGATACTCTGTAGAAGGACAGAGAGCCAGCAGGACAGTCCACATACACCGATACTCTACCAGAGAGGGAGGACGGGGAAACAGGGAGGACTGTTTCTGTCTTATTGTGACAGACAGCATAACGACCATCATAGCAGATCAGACTCCAAGATTGATCATTATATCCAAACACACAGTTGTCACTGTCTTCTCTCCTGCTGATTCCTCTGTAACTCATTGCTATATAAACCCATCCGCTCCACTTAACCTCCCAGTAACAGCGACCCGTCAGACCATCTCTACACAGCAGCTGATGACACGAGGAGTCAAACCTCTCTGGATGATCAGGATGTGGCTGCTCCTCTCTTACACGTCTCACCTTCCTGTTGTTGTCAGACAGTTTGAGCTCTCTGTTCACTGTGTTTGTGTCCACTGTGAATTCACAGGAATCTGATGGAGAAAAAAGACACAATACATTAGCAGTTTGTCATCAGACACATGTGAAGGCTTTATTCTTCGTTTTTGTACTGAAGTTGTTCCTAAACTATTCTTTATACTTCCATGAGAGTCCACCCACGGTGTAGTTAAGAAAATTCACTTTTTTATAATGTTCTATTTGCAGATGTGTATATACTGTTTTATAAACATTCAATCTTCAGCTTTCCAAATCCATAAACCAATTGTATGTTGTCCAAACTGTCTTTTAACAATAAAGTTGTAAAAATAAAAATAAATTTTAATATAAAAAGTCAAACATTTTGGGATATGCATTTCCATTTGCTCTGGAGTGTTAGAAATAGGTTTTCTTAATAAATTAGACCAGATATGTGTATGTAGGCATTATGGTTGATTCCTTTTAGGAGATGTCCTGAGGGATAGGGCTCAGGGGCAGAGTTTAATGTTGACTCATGTAGTCAGTAATCAGCTTTTTATCTAAAGATAACTGTGAGCTGCTTTGTCTTCATTAGTCAAATTAAATCCACACTTACACTTCATCAGACAAAGTCTTAACCCCTGCTCTCCATCCTCGTCCACCCTGGAGGAAGAAACACAGTCAGAATGATTTTCTATTCAATATGAGTCCTAACTGGTGTTCAACATGAAGCCATGCTCCTCAGTTTGTCAGAGTGACAGAGAAATAGGCTAAAAGTCATCTCAGTCAAATGTCTATGTAATGATTGTACAGCCAAGTTTTTAATGTTTCTGATGAATGTTTTCATTCAATAAGACTTCTGTGCATCCATGTTTTTCCTAACTCATGCCTCCTACAATTAGAGAAATTAGAGAATATTGTTGTCTGTCCATACCTGAGAGTGTCCAGTTCACTCTTGGGTGGATCAGTAGACAGCTTCACTCCACTCAGAGACTTCTGGATCTCCTCCGCTAAAAGAAGAAGGAGGTCATGAATCCCGGGAGGAGAGGTTACAATTTTTTTCACTATTTTACATATTACACATACACTGTGTAGTGAGTCTACACATATGCAAACAGAACCTAAACACAAGCATTTAATGTCAGAGCGACTGGGCTATTCTGCTATTTGAGTCACCCAAGTAGGCCAAATTCAAAGGGGACAGAAACCTGGATCAATTTCAGTATCAAACAGGGTGTTCTGTAGAACATGTGACCCAATTTGTGTGGTGCTAGGCACATGCCAATGACCCCAAAACAGGAAGGACATTTTGAACAAAATCTTGGCATTTGGGTCAGGACACTTGGACACAACAGCCTATTCAGCCTTTCCAAATGTCTGGGTTTAGCCTTTCCTAATATTGGGACATTTGGAAATATTTTTAATGGCTGTTTGGGTCTTTCCAAATGTTCTGATCCGAATGGCAAGAATTCTTGCCAAATATCCCAAACTCCACAAAAAAGTCAGAAGGCCAAAATTGAGTGGAAATCTGGGTTCTTTACCTTTTAAAAGGGTCCTAAAGTATTTGCAATATCAAAGATGTTAACAATTTACAATTAGGTACACAAAAATATAGGTAGTTATCGAGGAACTAATGAGGAATGAAAGAGGAACAACTGGTTAGTTAATGAGAAGTTCTTGAATGACTGCGACTCAAGCAGTAGTGAAGCATTATGCGTACCTGCAAATAAAGTAATGCATCATAAAGAGTGGCTAATTGTTAACAAAATAGTACTTAACCCTTAACGACCATGAGTGAATCATTGATCATACCTGAAAACAAAGCAATGAAACAGCATGCGTGGTTAATCATAAACAATGATTACTCAACCATTAGTGAAGCATTGTGTTTACATTCAAATAAAGGAATGCATCTGTACCTCAGTTTCTTCTAATTCAGTGACTATTATCCTGCATACTTATTATTTTTCTTCATCTTCTGCCACATTTTTGTCCCGCTTCAAGTCACAGAGCGTTGCCAACACATGCACATAAATACATCAAAACGGGAAAGGTGTGCTATGACTTTTCTAAGAGATTTACCACGTGGTTTTCATGAAATCGCCAAGAAACGGACGCAAAATTTCCCACAGACTTTAATGGGAAATCTTTGGTAAATCACTTAACATAGCTAAAAAAAAAAACCTCTTTGGAGCCATACTGTATCGCCATACTTTAATGTAGAAAAATAATTAAAAAGTTTAAAACCCGAAGACAAGACTTTGGCCTTTATTGGGCTGAATGGGCATTCTGATATCAAGCACGGTTTCTACCAAATCACAGTTTATGTATTGTCCAGTTTTCTCCTCTTCTAGACTTGTTTAATGTTATCAAACCAAATCTTTTAATTTCTGATAGAAAAACACTTTATTCCGCTTAAAACAATTTATCCACTGTTTTAAAGCCGCAACAGTAGCTTCAGAGTAGACTAACGTGGAGCCTATGATGTGAGCACACTTTTAACTAACTTGTTTGAGATTGGCTAGAGAGCCCAGTACCCAGAGTATGCTCGTAAAGTAAAAGGTAAAGACAGACAGGGCCAGACGTCCGGTAAAATCTTCAACTTATGGTATGTCAGATGGCCAGTAATACACTGGAGCAAAGTCAAAACAAAGTACGATGCCAACTGCTTTACAGAGATAGTCCCAGCTATGGTGCCGATTGGCTGATCGTCATTGCCGCGATTCTTTTTTTTCAACCAAGAGAAAGCTATTTCATGTCACGATGCCAGATGGAACAGATAACTTGGAGGAGTGGTTGGATTCAAAGGTTCAGGTATAGGAATACAGACCTGAAGCCTCAGCGATTTGATCCCTCTGAACCTGCTCTGTCATGACTTTTTCTTTTGCCTTTTGGTCCTGGAAATGGGAAGAGAAAGAGCCAGTTACAAACAATGATAAAAACAGTAATTTGCTGCTGGACTGAGTGTTTATGAAGAGATTTTTTCCTTACCAGTTTCTTCTGCACTTCATGGACAGCGTCAAAAATGGCATCTTTGTGCATCTTGTATAGTTGTTCTGTCTCAGTTGTACACTCTGTTTTACACAACATAGAGTAAATATGTAATGTTGGAGCCAGGCATGACAAGCTATTGTTCTGTGTCAATTCAGAGATAAATGAAAGAGTTCCTCACCAAGGGCTTGAGGCCTTCGTTCGGGTTCATTGTCCCAGCATCTCTGCATCAGTCTTGTCAGCTCTGTCAACCCCAGAGCATGGCCCTTGATATCATCCAGCAGTGGACGGTCTCCTTCCGGGATGCGAAGCATCACTAAGTCAGCATTTCTATCTATATTTCAGGAAGAATTAAAAAGGTTGTCAGAGTGGCCTTGAGACTTTGGGAATACCTGAATAGACGGTCTGGACTGATGTTTATGTAAAGGTTAAGGTTAATTCCTGCTAAATGGGACAACTATGACACCTGTTGTTTTAAATTTGTATCTGCATTGAGTAGTAGCTAAAGACAGGCTGTCCTAATGAACTCAAGCCATTACTCTACAGCTCAGAGCCAAGATAACATGAAATCATTATTAGAGTTTGACATTCGAGTCAGGGGGGCAAACAAATAAATAAAAATAAAAAACTCAACAAACATGCTAAATAAACATATATGTTTAAATAAACATAAATGTTTATTTTTAAAGCAGAATTTAAATTACATTGTAACAATTTAACAATACGCCCTCATGAAATCCAATAGCGGCATGGCTATCTTGGAACGCAATAAACAGACGGTGGCGGAATGCCCCAACACTTAAATTCAACTAAAATTGATCAGTGAACAATCAGTGTTCGACCTACAGTGTGTTGAGATGCCTCTCCAAACGCAGAAACAAAGTGCAGTCACACCATAATAGTTATGACACATTAAGAAAAAAGACATGAGCCAATGACATGAAAAAAAGTAATCCACAGCGATCAGCAGATCCACAAAAAGGCTCACGGTATATCCAGCCAGGCCTACGTGCATCACATTCACCAGCAAGCTCCAAACAGGTGAACGACGCCTCTCCACTTCGCCATTTAAACAAAGTGGAATAAAACATAGGCTATAAAAGTCCAAATCTATGCAAAACCCACAATCATTTAGTAAGCTGACAGCTAATTTATATGCAATCATTTAGGCAACATTTATTGCAACGTTGGCATGGCAAGATGTCCAGACTAGTGCAACTGTAAATTTCATTTTTTTGCAACAATGGTCTCAGGTGAGAGGCATAGCCATGAAAAAATTGTTTTTTACTGAAGCAGTATATGAAATCAGATATATTACCTACCACCATTTGGTTGTTTTGTGTTATTTAAAATATTTATAAAAGATCTGGTCATGCCAGAAGTAATAATTCCACTCATTTTTGCCATTTTTGCAATTACCAGTTTCAGCCCCCATGCAAACTCTGCGTAAGCATAAAATCCTGCCATTTTTGCAACATGTGTCATGCAAAGAAACCACTCAAATGAGAAAAACTAAGATAAAGGTAGAAACTGTTTAGATAGCAAGAGAGGCTAAAGACACAATAGTAATTTACTATTCTATGGTTGTTTACCTGTGACAATGGACCAAAGGAGTATTACATAACTAAAAAACAGACAGAGAGAGTTACATGTCAGGATTACTATCCACATCACACCCTGTTTGATTGTTGGATAGGGTTTGTTGTCATCTGTAAATATATGCTTGTGTGAGAATGAGTATATATACAGATTTTGGAGCAACATATTTTGCCATTCAAGCAAAGTCTTTTTCAGGGAAGCCCCTGCTAATTTCAGAAAGACAATCCTAAATTACAACAGCGTGGCTTCATAGTAAAAGAGTGTGGGTAATAGACTGGCCTGCCTGCAGTCCAGACCTGTCTCCCATTGAAAATGTGTGGTGCATTATGAAGCGCAAAAATACGACAGATAGTGAGAGCGACAATAGTCACTTACTTCCATAGGGTTGTTTCCCTGTGACAATGGACCAAAGGAGTATCCCATAACTGAAAGACAGAGAGAGTTACATGCCAGGATTACTATCCATGTCATTACAATCACACCCTGATTGTTTGATGCATAACTTTTCTTGTCATGTGTAAATTGATGATCGTGTGAGAATGAGCACAATCAATGACAACAATAAAATCAGTGCCTGAAGTCACCTGAGTATATACACTATAATACTCTTACCAATTCCCTCACCTTTAAAGGACTATGTCCCTGATATTTTGACTTTCTGTCAAGACTGAAACTGTGCTAGACTTGGTTGACATGGGGGCAGGATTGATCCTGTCTCCAGTTATTATTTATTATATGATAAATAAAATGCTCTTTTCCAAGTGTTGGTTTGGGCCTCTTATACCTGTAGATATCAGAGGCTCGTTTAGGTTTATATGTTAAGCCAAACACCTCCGGGGGCATGTAGTTGACCGTCCCTCCTCCCTCTTTATCTTCCTTCTGGGAAACCTGTGAGACACTGTAGGAAATCCGGGAAAGGCCGAAATCTGTAAGCTGCAGAAAGAATTAATAAAGAGAGGAAGGTGGCAGAAAAGGGACTTACTTTAAAGAGTATTTTCTTTTTCTGCCTCTTTCTACTTCTATTCCACTGCATTTATTGTTTAGTTACTTTACAAATAAAGATTTTTCTACAGAAAGTATACGAAGAGCTTATTAAATATGTTTTGCAGTTTATACAATACAGCTGAAACATTTAGTCCATTAATTAATCAATTACTCGATTGTATTAATTGGCAACTATTAGGATAAACATCACTGTCAGAAAATGAGGAATGTGATGGAGTATCTAGAGTCGTTTCTGCTTATTATAAAGATTTGCAACATTTAGGGAAAAAAAACATGTATCTTTCGGGCTTACAGTACATGCCTTTCAGCCTTTATTTAGTCTCTGCAAACTATTATAACAATATAAAGTAAGCATGAGGCCTGACCTCCCCTGAAGGCCTGGGACTCACCTTGGCATTGAGAGCGTCGTCCAGCAGCACGTTTTGGGGCTTCAGGTCCAGGTGGAGAATGGGACGGGGCAGACTGTGGAGGAAGTTAATACCCAGAGCCACTTGGTGAGCCAGTCTGAAGACCAGCGGCCAGGGTGGAGGTCCATCCAAGGCTTCCTGTAAAATTATTTTCAAAGTTACAGATTGACAAATAGTGGAGTTCATGAGCAAATTATAAGACTTCTGCTTTGTATACACTACCATGTAAATGTTTGGAATCATCTGTTATATTTATGCTCTTCTTTTCCTTCAATATTAACTATTTGAACATAGAAACTGCATAATTCAGACATTTAAATTTGAAATACTTTTTGAATGACAATATTCAAATTTTGATTTAGTCAAACATACTTTTGTTCTGATGTTTTTTTAAATTTTAAATTCAAAACCTTTACCTGTAGCACATTATTTTTGTACCTCTAAGTAAAATATGAGTAGTTCTTCCATCCCTGGTTACCTGTAGGGAGGCCAGCGATCCTCTCTCCATGAGCTCCATGACCACACTAAGCTGTGTTGCCCAACAAGAGTTGGGCAGTTGACCTTTGAAGACCCCTAGGACACGAATAACATGCGGGCTGCTTGCTTCTTGCATCATCTTGATCTCACGCAGCAAAGGTTCATTGGTCCTGCGTGTGTGTTTGTTTGCATTATAAGTGATTCACACAACTTAATGTAATTATGAACAGAAAACTCTTTGCAAGCACTTACCCATCATCATGACGAAGCAGTTTAATGGCCACGTCACAGGCCCACTGACGGTGCCTGGCTTTGAAGATTTGTCCGAAACCTCCAGAGCCAATCACCTTCCAGCCCTTGAGGCTGGAGTTTTCAATAAACTGAGCCATAGTTCACTAGATGAGCAAATGAATCATGATAATTACTTTAGTGGCTTTTTGTGCATTCTTATATCCTCCAACATGTGTTTGTTCAGTGGTAATAAATGCACAAAATCCAAGATGGCTGACTCCTGCTGGGTGACAGGGAGATGACAGCAATGATCTCATCAAATTTCTAACATAAAAGGAACTTTATCACAACCCAAAGTGTGCTTTTGGAGCCCGTTGGCTACTCCCAAACCCCAATCACTACAGCAATTTCCACCAGTTCTGATGACTGACGCCAATTTTCGTGAGTTTTTCAAGTATCCCAAGCTTTTCAAATAATAATCTCAACAAAAATAAAAGGGTGCTTGCGCGATTCGGTGTTAGGTCCCTAAATAATAGTTTTTCTCTTCCTTTAGGGCCCCTGACGGCAGAGGGCCCCTAAGTCCCCTTCCACCCTGGGCTGGCTCTGGTCCATCTAGAAAGGGTTATAAAGCCTGGTACAGTCTGGGACAGTTGAGACCTGGACTGTGCTAAAGGGTCTTCAATAATATCAGGTCAGTCTCAGTGTTGGAAGATGGCTGTATTTGAGCACTTAACGCTTCATCCATGCACTTCAGAGTTTTAAGAGTTAAACAATAGACAAAAAATCAGTCAAGTTGATCCAAGCGGTCAAACCAGTTCAGGCACTCACGGCATGTTTCAACATGAACTCAGGGGATAAACAAACTGCTGCATTTTAGGACATACAAACAACTTTATATGTAAATATTGTATAAAATCATTGTTCTTCAACTCAGAGAGAAATTCTACAGAATATTTCAAATGGATATTTTGAATCAGCCAATCAGCATAAAGAAACCTTTCTACTTTCCAGTTAAACAGCACAATGTGATCAAAGTGATCCTGATTATCAGACATTTAGATTCCTCTGGTAGGATTCTTACCTGTTGAACTCACTTCAGGTCGACGAACAGACTCTTTCGACCTTCATGCATCAAGGAAACACGGAGCTGCTCTTTTCGTCCGTGTTTGTCCTGGTGTCTGTGTGCATCTGATCCGAGGACACCGGCACATCTTCAGTCCAAGTCTAACACAACATCAGAGTGACGTCAAAACCTGTCCAACCGTTAGATGTCAGCCAATCAGATTATTAGATTATTTCCTTTTTCCTCCCTCTTAACTGCCTGAGGTTTAATGAATGCTGTTGCTACTTACCTGTGTTGCGTGTTGAAGATGTTTGAATTTTGATTGTGATCTAACCAGTGTCAGAAACAGATGAGCTGTTGTAAAGATAAAGTTTGTTATTATTGTCACTTTTAATGTGAAACTACTACAACTACTGCTTCTGGATGTTCAGATAGCGAGACTGCATCAAAGACTGTGGCAACACTAAAATGTAGTTTCATAAATGACTGGCAAACATCCCAAAAGGTGTAAAGAGATGCACTTTTTTAAATTTAACTGATGCATTGTTCAGACATCAAGTGAGGAAATTGTGAGGACGGTGTTTGACAGTGTGTGTGAGAGTGTATGGGACAATGTGTGTGAGGACTGTGTGTGACAGCATTTGTTAGGACAGTATGTGTGAGGACATTGGCCCTCATTTATCAAAAGTGCGTACACCAAATTTCCAGCGTACACCTGGCGTACACCCAAAACCACGGTGACTTTGAGATTTCTCAATATGGACGTTGGCGTACGGTACGCTCAAATCCCATGCCAGCTCAGGAGGTGGTGTACGCACGTTTTGAGTCAGTGCGGGAATGCGCAGAAAAACGATTCCTAACACCACAAAAACGCACTGACAAACTAAAAGAAGACCGCTATGCGCCGGTATGCAACATTGTTTTAGCCTGGGGGGGGGGTTCTGTAGGCCTACAACATCTCGCAGGAAAACACGGTGCCATAAATGTAGTGATGGAGCCAGATGACCCGATGCCCGGAGAGCAGTGTCCAGAACAGCCTCAACTGGGGCTATACGAAGGAGACAGGATATTATTCCTAGCTTTTAAAAGGTAGCCTATAGTGTTATGTTTGGCAATGATATTCAATACAGGAAACATGACGATGCACAACATTTTTATTTATTCTTCAGGTTTTTGTTTCTCTTTCAAGTGAATGATTTATTTCTGCCATTGACCGAGTGATTTCGGCTTGTTTTTCCAGCCCCTCTGGACAGGGTCCAGCACGTGGGGGGGGGGAGGGGGGGGGGAGGACACGCGCTCTCCGTCAGCTGTTGCCTCGTTCAGACTCATAAAAAGAAACGAGTAAAATAAAAGACACTGCATAAACTCCGCTACCGTGTGTTTATTTAAATATAAGTACACCTACATATGTAGGCCTAAGAGATTGCAATAGAAGCCTGTATATTACTATTAGGACTATAGAAAAATGTGTCAATGTATAAATTAAATAGGCTAAACTTCAGCTTGAGTTCGATTTACTACGGCAACACTGTTGACCGCATCAGTGATCTCCTTCCATTCTGCATTCTTTCTACAGCCTTTAATACCAGTTTTCAGGCTGCCAAATAGTACACACGTTAGTGCAAATGAACCGGAGATATCAGGGTTTCAATCTCCACCTCTGAAAAGTGCCGCTTCTCAGCCGGATAACGTCTCGCCATGTCGTGAATTCAGTGGCGGCTGCTGGTCATTCAAAGAGGGGAAGCTCATTTTTGGCCTGAATCATATAAATTGTCCATTTATTTATGTTAATATTATAATATGAAAATATATATATATATATATATATATATATATATATATATATATATAAATAGTAATGCAATAATGTAATTATATAATAATAATAAATAATAATGTATTTATTATAAGAATTTATAATATCCATGGGAAGGTTTCATCAAGAGGAATGGCCAGCAGTACATTTCTGTCACAGCACAGCCAGCTAACTTTGTCATACCAGGAGAGATGAACAGACCTGTTACTTTGCCCTGTCTTTTGCACTAAATCAATCTTAAGTGTTGATCTAACCCTGCTGTTCAATTCTAAGTTTCTCCTCATAAGGAAGACTTTCAAATGGCTGCGCCAAAATCAGGTCGACAATATTAGCATTGTCTGCCATCGTGTGCAGTTTGCTAGCTGGCTAGTTCACCCCTACAACGCTAGCCTAGCCTTCTGTATGACTGAATGAACAAACATCTAACAAAACGATATTAAACTTGAAGGAGGAAATGTAGGAATTAGGTTAAACTGAAACAAGGAATGTGGTGTATAATTGTATGAAATGTATGATGAAAATTGGCTAGCAATTTCGCCAGGCAAATACCAAGAAACAGGTTGCAGCAGTTCGCCTTTCTAATAGACTTGTAAAATCCGCGATGGGACTGAGCTGAGCTCTGCTTGAAGTGGAACAGCTTCGGCGACTTTTTATAGTACAAAATCGCTGTCAATTAAAAGGAGATACAGTCCTCCAATCATCACGCAGAAGCCCAGCGTCCAGGCCAGCCCACTGCTCCATTGACCCCCAGAGACGCTGAGCGTCCGTGGGCGGGACATAATCTCAGCATTTATCCAATGACCGTCTAGTTTCGAAGCGCTGAAAAAAACTGCTCAAAGCAGCCCCGTTGAAGTCAACGGACGCTGGGCTTCAACGGGGAAATGTACTGAGACGCTACGGGGATGTATGAGAAGGAAATCGAGTCAGCCAATTCTGAACCAACTCGTCTTCGAGATGAACGTATTCTAACGCATTTTAGTCAATAAAATGTTAACACAATAGTACATATTTGACCATTTAAATTTTAGGGGAAGCTGAGCTTCCCTTGCAGTCTTAAAGAAATCGCCACTGCGTGAATTGTAGGGGCGAGGCCCAAAACCCAGAATATATTGGGGCGCGATATTCTAATGACGATCGTTTTCAGCCGCGGCATTTATCAAGGGCAGGTATTGTGTACACGTGGATTTCAAAGGTACGCACAGCTTCATAAATCAGGCGGTGAGAGGAGTGTAAGCATAATCTTACGCCAACATGTACGCCCGTTTCTACGCAAGATTGATAAATGAGGGCCATTGTGAGGACAGTGTATGTGACAGTGTTTGTGTGGGCTGTGTGTGACAGTGTGTGTGAGGACTGTTTTCTGAGGACTGAGTGTGTTTGTGAAAACTGTGTTTGTGAGAACTGACTGTGACAGTGTATGTGAGGACTGTGTGTGAGGACAGTGTTTGTGAGGACATTGTTTGTGAGGACTGTGTGTGTGTGACAGTGTTTGTGAGGAAAGTGTGTGACAATAGCTATGTTTCCATCGACCCGTTTTTATCCGAATTAAGTGATATCGAATGAAAAATGCCGTCATGGAAACAGTAAAATCCGACTGAATTTCATGAATATCGACTCAAATGAAATACGTTCGGTCTCATCGGATTTTCTCTTGATCGATATACAGCTTATGCGATAAACGCTGATGGAAACGTTATTTGCCGAATAAATAATGAATTGTGATTAAGTTTTAGGTCATTTTATGGTTGCAACCCGCAATAAAACGAAGAAGAAGTTTCAGTTCATTTCCGCCCAGTATTTCCGCTCTGTTTGCACACATGATGCTGTCAACAAAAACAGATGTAAGCGGACAAACGAGGAGACGAGATACCTTTTTAATTTAATTTACCAGAAAAATATATCAGCTATTTTAGATAGCAAAAATCTAAGAAACGCCATCATTTATCAGGAGCTCGCGAAGGAAATGACCAACAGTTACGACAGGGACATAAAACGCTTAATGTGAAAAAGCTTATACGTGGTTTAATGTATCTAAACAACGATCAATCATCACCAGATTTATCATGGTCATATCTTGTCATGAACACTTAAGCCTGTCAAAAAAAACTAAATCGAAATCCAACGATTATAGAAGTTATCTCACGTTAATATTTCTTCATCAGTGGCCGTATGGCGAGGAAAAAACTTAACGTGGTTTAATGTACCTAAACAATGATCAATCATCACCAAATTTCTCTTTCATATTACCCATCATAACCACGGAAAACTGTCAAATAATCTAACCCAATGTCCAATTATTATGGACGTTATCTGACATAAAGCGTTTCTGCTTTTTGACGTTATGCGTTTTAGAATGTCCCTTACGACAAGCCGTGGGACGTCCTGCGGAGTAAATGGCAGGCGCTCAAACAGCGATACACGGCTCAAAAAAGAGAGTTGTCTCGCAGCTGTGCCATAGGGAAAATATAATATATATTATATATAATATAAGTTCCACCTTTTTGATGAGCTGGATCAGATCCTCAGCCAAAGGCCCATCGGAGCTTAGGCTTCTAATATTAACAACTACTTTTGTCTAGCAAAACTTTGTTCGCAAAAGTTCGCTTGAATCTTGTGCGATTCAGTGCAAAAATGAATGGAAACACCTTAAAATGTCTCAAATCAATTCGATATACCAATTTAATCGCAAAACAGCATGTGACGTCATTACGCACAAGTTTTTATTCGCTTTAGAGCTGTTTGATGGAAACACACTTTCACCAGCTTTATTCGCATGAGTTTTTTTTACCAAACTTCAGATAATTCGATTGACAAGTGGATGGAAACTTAGCTAATGTTTGTGAGGACTGTGTGTGTGAACCAGTGTGTGACAGTGTTTGTGAGGACAGTGTGTGACAATGTGTGTGAGGACTGTTTGTGAGGACAGTGTGTGACAGTGTGTGTGAGGGCTGTGTGTTACTGTGAGGACTGTGTTTGTGAGGACTGTGTGACAGTGTGTGTGAGGACTGTGTGTGTGACAGTGCGTGTGAAGACGGTTTGTGAGGACTGTGTTTGTGAGGACTGTTTGTGAGGACAGTGTGTGTGACAGTTTGTGAAGACTGCTTGTAAAGACTGTTTGTGAGGACTGTTTGTGACAGTGTGTGTGAGGACAGTGTGTGTGAAGACTGTGTTTGTGACTGTTTGTGAGGACAGTGTGTGACAGTGTTTGTGACGGTTTGTGAGGACAGTGTGTTACAGTGTGTGACATTGTGTGAGGACTGTGTGTGTGTGTGAGGACAGTGTGTGTGACTATTTGTGAGGACAGTGTGTGACAGTGTGTGACATTGTGTGAGGACTGTGTGTGTGTGTGTGTGAGGACAGTGTGTGTGACTATTTGTGAGGACAGTGTGTGACAGTGTGTGTGTGACCGTGTGTGTGACAGTGTGTGTGTGACTGTGTGTGTGACAGTGTGTGTGAGGACTGTGTGTGTAACAGTGTGTGTGAGGACTGTGTGTGACAGTGTGAGGACTGTGTGACATTGTTTGTGAGGACAGTGTGTGACATTGTTTGTGAGGACAGTGTGTGACAGTGCGTGTGAAGACTGTGTGTGTGACAGTGTCTGTGAGGACAGTTTGTAACAGTGTTTGTGAGGACAGTGTGTGTGAGGACAGTGTTTGTGAGGACAGTGTGTGTGAGGACAGTGTGTGTGAGGACAGTGTGTGTGAGGACAGTGTTTGTGAGGACAGTGTGTGTGAGGACAGTGATTGAGTACAGTGTGTGGGACAGTGTTTGTGAGGACTGTGTTTGTGAGGACAGTGTGTGAGTGTTTGTGAGGACAGTGTGTCACTGTGAGGACTGTATGAGGACATTATGTGTGAGGACTGTGTGTTACTGTGAGGACTGTATGAGGACATTATGTGTGAGGACTGTGTGTTACTGTGAGGACTGTATGAGGACATTATGTGTGAGGACTGTGTGTTACTGTGAGGACACTCCACTGCATTTATTTTAAATGTATTTTGAAAAGGAAATTAAATCTTTTTAAGACTGGCTTTTAATTTTAACATAGCATTATTTTGACTGTTAATCATTGTTTCTTAAATCATGTTTTAACCCTTGTGTTTATTTAATTCTATTGGGTTTATTTTGTAATTTTTAAACATTTTGTCTTATTCTCATTCATTTTTCTTTTCTTTTTTTCTCATGTTTTATTTTGTTGTGTTAGGCACATTGGGCTTAATGCTTGCATGAAAGGTGCTGTATAAATAAAGGTGTGTTGAGTGTGACAGTGTCTGTGAGGACAGTTGGTCTTTGCACACATACAGAATTAACACACAAACTCTGTGCTGATCCTGTATAAAGTGGTTTTAATGAAGAACATCTCTGGATGACAGTAGCTGTGTTTGAACCCGTTCCCTATCACAGAAATAGTTCCCTATATATTGTGTTCGTCATTCTGTAGCGGTGTTCAAATTCTTCACGGTTAATTTCATTCACTATATAATCCACTATAAAATACCCACAATGCACTGCTAATCTGAATGTACGTACGCTGTACCCTACATTTTAGTCCCATATCTCACAATGCCACACCGTGTTTTCCTGGAGAAAAAGAAGCAGAAGCACCCGCGGAAACTGCAAAAGAAAAATGGAGCGGGCTTTGGTTTTTAAACAGTTGAAATGTAACATGCAACATATTTAATATACAACCTTTTATTCTCCTGAGTGCTCACTTTGTTTGAGTGTTTAAAAAGTATTTTTTTTCGGTTTGTTTACATGATGCTGGCTGGCTCGCCTCAGTCACACAAATACCTGGTGCAACTACTGACGCAACGATATTTCCAGTGTAGTGGCCGAAATCTCGTATACATTTCACTCTTTAATAAACACTTTCAGGACTTTAAATTGACAATAATAATGGTAAAAATAATAACTTTGGCAGGTAGCATTTTCAAGTTATTAGCCAATTCGTTCGGTGATGAATGAACCTGATAAGTCTGCGTCTGTTTGAATCGGCCGGCTGCAGAAATGTTGCCAGATTGGTCTGTTTTTGTTAAGAAATTTTGGCAGTTTTGTGAGTCTTTGGCTTGGAAACGTAATCTTTATCTGGCAGCACTGCTTGTAGCACTAATCCTACATTACCCATGAACACTATGTGGTGACTGTCGGCTATGTGCCTAGCGTGCGAGGTATCAATCACAAGCTACACTGAAACGGAGAAGACAAATGGAACAGTGCCAAACAAACCAGAGAAGCTGACAGTAAAGTCAAGTTAGTTAGGAAAGAAACTAACGTAGCTAGTGGAAGATCTGATTGGCTGATAGATTTAAAAACCTACTAGCCATGTTGGCTGGTGATCAAACCAGTTGATTTAAAG
This sequence comes from Perca schrenkii, assembly GCA_025617405.1. NCBI lineage: Eukaryota > Metazoa > Chordata > Actinopteri > Perciformes > Percidae > Perca > Perca schrenkii. Next base: position 32,018,996 of record CM046804.1, on the reverse strand, counting down.
CCCTGAACACTATATAGGGAAAAGTAAGTGAGGGAATGAGGGAACGGTTTCCAACACAAATACAGTTACAAGTTGCACACATAACAACAGTTATAGAAATACAGACAATATATTTGTTTCTATTTATATCAGATCAAATAAATAGGAGGTACAGAAACGGGAACGAGCCGTTAACAGTAGTCGACTCAGTGAGGAAGATCATGTGCAGGGTGGACCAGTGGTTAAACCAAAGTCACAGGTTCAAGTCTGAAATCTGAGCAAGGTGCTAACATTAACAGGTTTGTTATTTCACTTTTGTGTAAGGAGAACAAAACCTGACTTTTTAGGATACAAATAAATAAGAGTACAAAAGTAAGTACAATGTTATAATGAACCTGACACAAAAACCAGAAGGCACAAAAACATAGAAATACATCCACTGATGTATAATAAATACATGAATCATGATTTGTTTATCAAGGGTAAAATCGTTTAGGTGATTGCCTCATTTGCATATTGAAGGATTATGAATATAAAAACATTTCTTTTAAATAAAGGAATTCATGTTTGCTTACTATTAGTTTCAGTGTTCATTTGATCATGTTTTTTACATCCTCCATTAATTTATTTTTCTTTTTTAAAGCAGGTTTTGTCCTCCAAACGTTTATCTGAATGGCTGCACGCTCAATGTTCAGTGTGAGATGTTTGACACATTTGATGTTAATGTTAATGTCTTTAAATATCTCAATATCAGATTCTGATAAAACCAGAAGACCAGGCAACATTTAGACAGTTTTCTTAAGTGAAACTGTAAAAGATTAAAGGAACAGTCCAACATTTTGGGAACTTGTGAGCTTTAAAGCTATTGTCCGTGTTCGCAGCAACTCTAAAGACTTACGAAAAGGACTTACGTATTTCTGTAGTGATAGGTACATTTTGTACATATCCACCTAGAACTTAGCTAGTTTTTCCCGGTTTTCCCGTTATTATATTTCCCAGGAAACGAAAGCTAGTTTGGATGTGCATTACCGGGAATCGCGATTCCTGGGCATACACCAAGTGTTGACCTTTAGAAAAGTGACAGAAACTAACTTCTGCTCTACTTGTGGGCAAGTTTCATCCATGCTATCTACACAAGATAAGGTATTTTGGTTTGAAAGTATCCTGTACCATAGATACATGTCTGGTATTTGTAGCAAAGCAAACAGTTTAAAGTTGGTTGGAAATTCAGCAAGAATAATCGACTTTAACTGTGGATAAACGTCCTGCCTCCATAGACACACATGCATTACAAGGGGCCGAATGTTCGGCAAAACCTGTCCACTTCATCGATGCATGGCTCCAATGAACAGCAGCGAACAATTAGTACGTGTATACTGTTTATATATATATGCATATCAAAGGTGATGATTTCAACCTGTCAGGAAACTGTTGACAACTAATGTAGAAAATGCCAAAATATTGGCAAGCCATGCAGATGAAGTCATGATTTTACAGACTTCCTGTATATGACTCTTCTGACAGGTCTGGAAGTGAAAATGAAAATATGAATAAATCTGTGAATACAAAGAGTTCTTAAAATCACTACTCACTTGGTCTAGTGTCCTACACCTGTTCAATAAACACGTGACAACATGTAAACCAGACTTCAGAGTTCTTGGAAGGTGTTGTTTTTCTAGGCCCACAGTTCTCCCGTGTCCAGTCTTTGTGCTAAGCTACGCTACACATGTCCCAAACCAGTCTATGCACTGGACACATATCCATCTGAAATCTGTGTCTTTGGGGAAGAGAGAGAACTACAGATTTACAGAAATGTTGGACTGTTCCCTTAATGTAAAAATAACACAAGAAGTTGTGCAGCTGCAAAATCTGCAAGTTATTATTGCAGAACAAAGTGACTTTTGGAGAGTTAGTTTATTGGTTTGTCCTCTTGTAGCAGAAATCCACACAGATGAGCTTTAATCTGTACAGAGGAGTAACTCTAACCAACCTGTTCTCACTCCCAACTCTTAAATCCTGACTCTCGGTCAGTGTCTCTCAGCGTCAGACACAGACGGAAAAATCCCCCGTTAGCGTCAGTATGGGACAGGGGGACAGAGCAGCTGCTCATCCACGGCGCTGCAAGATGAGGTAGTATTAAGAGAGATGGTAGCGAAAATCTGCGTAAGGAGGCAGGTTTGGGGGGGTGGATGGGTCAAACAAACACAGGACTTTCACCCAGGAGACTGGGGATCATGTCCCGTTTGAAAAGAAAAGGAAACAGAGTTTTTTTTTTACTTTAGGGAACAAACGGAGCTATGTCACATTCTGCTTCATGTGGTAACCTTCAGGAAGTGAAGTCACGTCTGATTTGAACCCAAACCTCCATCTGTTCATCAACTTAACTCAGTAGTTTTGGTGTCTAAACCATGTGTTTAAAACCGCCACCTTCTCTGGTTTACAAAAAAATTGAAAAAAGCAACATAAACTCCCCCATAAGTGGTATGTTCTAGCATCATTCTGACATGTATTTAAGTTTGTAGTGGCGGCGCCTTCTAGTGGCTGTAGTAGTTCTGACAGAAAAGTAAGGTTAGGAAGTATAAAGGCTGATTTATGCTTAAAGCTATAAAGTTCGCTTGCTAACATAACAAACTGGGTGTCAGACACCTCGCAAATAACCTCAGACTGATCATCCCCTAGCGTTATGGTGGTGAAATGCACCGCGATGCAAAGGTACCAAGGACGCAGAACTCCAAAAAGAGTCACGACGTCGTAGCTAGGGCGTGGAGTTGACGCAGAATCATAAAACAGCCTTAAGAGCCTCTTAATGTCCTGGTAAAGAGGCAGGTTGGGGTGGATCAAACAAACACAGGACTTTCACCCATGAGACCGGGGTTCATGTCCTGTTCTTGTCCCGAGTGACACTGAAACGTACATTTTGTAACCCCACCCACCATCTTTTACCAAACCTAAATGTCCTGTTGTTTATGACAACTGTAAAAAGCTGTTAAAGCTGTTAAAGCTTCAAGTTGTATTCCAAACTGTGGTGGCATATGTCCCGTTCTTGTCAGTTAAACGTTCATATTTTAACCCTGCACGTTGAAAAAGAACGCCAAATCCGTCCCGACCAAGTGTTGTTTTTTCGCGCTGGGAGTGAGAATGTGTTGCTCTAACACACAAAGCTTTTACAAGCTGCAGATAGAAGACGACTGTAACTGGAATACTGATCCTTTATGGCGTTTTTCCACTACATGGTACCTGCTCGACTCGCCTCAACGCCTTTTTTGGTTTTCCATTCTGATAAACAGTCCCTGGTACCTGCTAACAGGTACTTTATTTAGTATCTCCTCCGTCGAGGTTCCAAGCAAGCTGAGGCGATACCAAAAGGTGACGTGAAAACCTGCAGACTGCTAATTGGTCGGAGAGAATCGTCACTGATCACTGCGTCATCACTGCTAATGACAGAGGGGGGTGTCCTGAACAAACGGCCATTTTTTAAAATAGTTTAGCCAGCAATTTTTTTTTTGTTGCTGCCTCCAGCTTCTTTTGAAACTAAATGTGTGTTCTGGTAAACAGCTACATGCTGAGAATCACAAACACACACCTTCCAAGTTCTCTGTGTGTGTGTGTGTGTGTCTCTGTGTGTGTGTATGTGTGTGTGTCTGTGTGTGACTGTGTCTTCTGGCAAACAGCCACATGCCGAGAATCAAAAACAACACACCTTCCACGTTCTGCACGTGTGTCGCGTTAGCCAAGCTGAACCAAGCCGAGCCGAGCAGGTACCATGTAGTGGAAAAATGCCATCAGTGTAGCGACACTTCCTTAAAATCTACTTTCTTTAAGAACCACTGAAGAGGAAAATGCACAAACTCCCAGAACTTAAACTGTAATGCATGACATCCTGTACAAAAAGGTGCTTTTAACAAATATTCTGACTGAAGATAGTTTTTACTTGATGACTGTATAAAGATATTTACATCTTTCTAGATATTTATCTACAAAATGCCAGAGAGGACCTGTGAAAAGTTGTTGGATCTTTACATAAGCTGTGTTAATCACAACAACAAATATATTTTGTTTTCTAAATGGTTGATTTCTTGAAATTACAATCATTACTTTACATACATATATATTTATCTTACTATTAGAATTTGGGCTGATTTATTATTTCATGATCTCCACATATCCGTCATGATCTGGAGATGTTCTTCATACGTTCAAAATAACTTAATTTCTTCATAATCACAGAACTTAATGCACAAATTGTCCTCTCTAGCTAACAGTTGTCTGTTGTAGAATAATTAGTGTTTTTGTTGGAAAACTCAAAGTATAGAAATGTACGAGTTAAAACTCACACAACGTTCTTTGGAATCCTATTTACATATCTTTGGGTGTATTAAAGGTGCAGTAGGTAAGTCTTATAAAACTACCTTTCTGTCATATTTGCTGAAACTGACCCTATGTTCCAGTAGAACTACATGAAGCAGGTAATTTAAAATAAATCCAGCTCCACTGGCTCCACCTACAGCCTGGAGTGAGATTTGCAAAAATCCACAGCTCCCTGTTCAGATGCACCAATCAGGGCCAGGGGAGGTGTCTAACTGTTCAGATGCACCAATCAGGGCCAGGGGTGGTGTCTAACTGTTCAGATGCACCAATCAGGGCCAGGGGAGGTGTCTAACTGTTCAGATGCACCAATCAGGGCCAGGGGTGGTGTCTAACTGCATGTCAATCACTGCTCATGCACACGCATTCATTCTCCCTTGTGGGGGGAGGGGCTTAGGAGACCGTTTGGGCTTTAGCAGAAAGAGGGGGGAGGGACTGAGAAGTTGTCGATTGTTCAAATTTTTTGGCTAAGTCCTGGATCTTCATAATCCTACCTACGGCACCTTTATTTAAGAGTTTTATATGACGTCTTGCAGGTTTTTTCCAAGAGTTTCATTGTGCCGTTTATTTAGCTCAGGCTCTGGAACTTTTCTCTCAGATTTTTCACGATGTTCTGCTGACCGGCTTCGGTCTTCTGTCCGGCGTTTGAACCCATTTTCTGTGTCTCGTCGTTCTGACCGTTTGGGGGTGCTGCCGCAGCGTCTGGCTCAGTTTTGGCTTTCACGTCCTCCCTCTGTTGATATTCGTCCGACTCCTGATAGAGCCGGCAGCGGTCGATGACGGCCATGATGGAGATCTTCTCCCTGCTGGTCGGTGAACGGATCTGAATGTAATTGTCGTCGTCTTCTTCTTCTTCTACGGCTGTTTCCGCAAGCTTGGACTCAGCAGGCTCTGGAAGCTTCTCCATTACGATGATCTTGTGTTCGGGGTCGTCCGGTAACGATGCCTCGGCTGCGACGTAGTAACCATCGGTAGCCACCTGTTCCTGGAGCGCGTGCAGCTCGGCCGTTTGCGCTCCGCTCAGCCGAGGTTCCAGAGAATTGGCTCGGTGGAGACGCTTTCTGCGTGCCTCTCTGCCGGTGCCACGGCTGCCGCGAGGCTTGCACGAAGAAGAAGAAACCTCGCCGGAAGCTGCATCAGCGAGGAGGCCGGAGGAACAGCTGGAGTGCCTCCGCAGACCCACGTCTAACATCTGCTCTGGGATGGAGTGACTCCGGCTGACAGAACTCTTCTGGGAGCGACCGTGGTCCGAGTATTTGGAGCGGAGTTCGCGGACGTCCGGCCAGTTGAAGCCCTCGATGGGAGGAAGAGGACTGATGGGGCTGACGGGGCTGCGAGAGAGAGGCCGGTCCGGGGCAGGGACGGCAAGGCCCGGCGCCAGAGATTGGATCTGGTCTACAGGGGTCAGCGGCAGAGAGGGAGCCTGGTTATCAGAAACTAGTGGCAGAGTCAGGCTGGGTTTGCCTGCAAAACATGGAAACACATCATGAGTTAATCAATCACTAGTCTGTAGGGTTGGGCATCGTTTGGATATTATAACGATTCTGAATCCAATTCCGATTCTTCCTTTTGATTCCAGTTCTCATCGATTCTCGATTCCGATTCTTTGAGTGATGGAGTTGAAAAGGGTCACGTGCTTATTTCACAAATAAGAGGAAAGTTTTTGTTTGATTCAGAGGTGGGTTGCAGTTTGACGGGGCTTTATCAACGTAAAATAAAGCCACACCAGAGCACCAATGTTCAAAGACTAATGTTCAATCTTTTCAGATTGAACATTAGTCTGGGGAGTCTGCTCTGTATGTTCAAATGCGTCATTGAATGTAAACAAGAAGCTGCCAACCAGCCAATAGCGCGCCAGGTGGATAAGCCAGTTTGAGATTGGTCCCCGTAGATTTGTAATGGAAGCAGGATAGATAAACGTACAGGTTTCCAGCCTGAGCTGCAGGGAGGAATCAAACCCCCGGCAGACAGGGCTGGGGTTTACCAGGTCTAATTTAATCACAATATTTTTGACAAACAAACATGTCGATATTGTAGGGTTGAATATTGATGGTTTCAACAAAATATAAACACAATGAGAGTTTTGGCTATGATCACACTGCGTCTTTTTTGACAAGAAAAAGTGAAATAGGGAGCTTTCCTAGTTTTGGTTCCAAAAAGCAGCAGAGAGCATCTTTTGTTGTCATAGGAACAGCTACTGCTACAGTATCCTACAGTATACTATTATATGTGCGGAGAGTGTTGCAGGGAACCATCCATGTTATTTTTGGGTAATATGGATTTACCCTCCTGTTATCCTGTTTTTTAAAAAGTTTCTATATCAGAAATATGGGTTTCGTTCAACAAAACTGTCACTACTTTCATTGAATTTGGGTGTTTTGTATTCAATTTTATAGCATGTAAAGAAAAATTTATAAAAGAAACTTTGAAAAAAAGCATCAAAAATATCAAATAAAGCGCAAAACAAATCAACAAAAACATCGGAAAAGCTTCAGAAACGTCGGAAAAAGTGACAAAAACATCAGGAAAAGCGACAAAAGTGTTGAAAAATTATTTTGACCCAGACAAAAACAAAAAGTTGCATGTTGGTAGACAACACAAGGGTTAAACAGAAACCCATATTTCTGATATAGATATATATCTATATCAGAAATATGTATATATATATATATTCACGTTTCTGAAGCTTTTCCGATGTTTTTGTTGATTTATTTGCGATTTATTTTATATTTTTGTGGTCTTTTTCCACGTTTTTTTATCTTTTTTTTTCTTTACACGCTATAAAATTGAATGAAAACACCCATATTCAATGAAAGTTGTGAATTGATCATGTATTTTACTTATGAAGAACGTAATATAAGAACGGTTGATGTTTGAGGAGACAAAGACAAACAGAAATGTGGTGGTTTCGGTACCTGTACTCTCCTTCTCCTCCAGCACGCAGGGTAAAGTCTTCTGGTTCATCAGGAGGCGAGCAATTCTCTGTCCGGCCGCCGGTTCGCATGTTTTGAGTCGCTGGCTGTACTGGCGAGCCAGATGGAGGACTTTGCTCTTCGTCATGTCTACCTCAACCCACTGGTTGGAATCCTCGCTCCGCCTTGCTGCCTGCGCCTTCAAAGTCAAAGTCAGAGTTAAAGTTAACTTTGTTATCCTACAAAGGGAAAATTATGTGGATACACACAGACACACACAGACACACACAGACAGACACACACACACAGACTGGATGGTAAAACTGAGTTTAGCACTACTGTTCAAGTTTATGTTCTGCTTTTTTAACTGTTTGGCATATTGCTCTTATACACATTTGAATTGCTATTTTTTCTCTCAATTCTTAGCATTTTGATGCTGGTGAATTTACTTTGCGGCTTAAACCTCTTTGGTGGGGGGTGCCAAAAATTCCTCTATGCAGGAAAAACCCTGTAGTACGTTTTTTTGTGCTGATCCAAAAATGTGTCCGATCCAAACCGCAAGTTTTGTGATCCGTTGCACAAGATGCAGTTAAAGTACTAAATAGTTTTAAAGCGTTTCTGTTGCGTTTTCTATGTCTTTTCGCACCAGAAAGGTGTCTGCTGCGGCGCTGCTGCTGCTGCTGCTAGCCTTGTCTGTTCACATGGATGTTTCCCATAAACATAAATATATTCTGATCTGATTACAGCAAAGACAACGTCGGCAGTATTGACGGCAGAATAGGCTCCAGAATATTTACTTCTGGATTGACAGGCGACATATTAGAATTCTTTTATTTTTTGTATTACTTTTATAGACATTACGAGACTTTCAAACATCAACATGTAATTTATTAATATGTAATTGTCTATATATGTAGTGTCTAAACAACATATAAACATCTTTTCCTATTCTATTTTGCCTGGAAAAGCTTCCAACATGCTTGCGTGTCGCGTGAAACATAGCTGTCAGTCCTATTTCTAGCATGCACATGTTTTCGTCGCGGCTCGAGCAGCGCCTGAGACGAGCGTGTCACGCAGGCAGTGTGCACGCTCTAACCTGTTAACAGGGGAGCCGAAATTTAAATGGACACGCCACGCAGCCAGTGTGTAACCGGCCTAAGGCTCTGACACACCAACCCGACGGCCAACAGTCGGCAGAAAAGCTACTCGGACTGATCAGTCGGCTCCCCAAGGTCCAAAAAGTGCATCAGAACACAACGAAGAGACGCCGACTTGAGCGTACCTTCTGCACATGTGCGAGATGTAATACGTCTCCAAAAGAGCAGGAGGTGCTAATCTGTATTGTCGCCCAAATGAAATGAATGAAAATGAAAATCGGCAGATTATTGGACGAACGCGTCACGTGGGTCTGGCTTCTTGTCATGGCGGCTTGTTCAGAATACGATCTCATATCGTACTAAAATAGTTTACCGAAACGTGTTTCTGAAAACATTTGAAGAGAGAAATAGGCCGTGCAGTTGCTGAATCTGTCTTCATCTCGGATCAAGAAACGTCAGTTTAGAAGATTTTCATCAGATTTTGAGAGGCTGTTCGTCATGCTAACATAAGTGCACTGATTCGCTAATCAAGGGCTAGCACTCCACCAATCAGATTGGTCATTGAGTCTGACTGCCCGCCCTATGATCCAGCAAAGTCATGTCGGCCAAAATGAAGGCTGACGGCTCCTCCAACGGACGACGGCATGGGACACACCGAACAGACTCGAGTCACCGACCTTGCCAGACTGTCAGACGGACGATTATCAGGTCGGTGTGTCAGAACCTTTAGTCTTTCATTGTGTAACAAATTATTTGCTTTACCTCGTAGTTCTGATTCAGCTTGGAGACCGCTGCCTTAAGATAGCAATATGCCCAGAATGCAGCTGAACACACCTCCCTGTAAGACCAGCTCTCCTAGAATGTACCTGAACACACCTCCCTGTAAGACCAGTACACCCATGGGCGCAAATATGGGTGCAGGTGTATTTGATATTTAAACGATGCAGGGCGCTGGATGGGAAATTGACAACTGCGTCGGTCTTAAACTAGCAAAGACACTTGCGTCGGGCTTTACGCTGCATCGGGTGCAAGATAGGGTCATTCATTGTGCGTTCTAATTGCAAAAACAAATGATTTGCTTTACCTCGTAGTTCTGATTCAGCTGGGAGACCCGAGGAATCGGAGCCCTGAGGTCTTCCCTGAACACTTTTACTCCGTCCTGTCTATGACTTCTTGTCCGAATTGCACCAGAGGCTTTGAGCTTCGGAGGCGCCGGACTGGAGGATTCCTCTGTGATGGTGCTGAGATCGGACGCTCCACTCTCTCGGCTCTCGTTCGCCGCCTTTGTCGAGTCGTCAGTCGCCACTCTGGGGACTCGCGGAGCTTCTCGAGAGCGTTTGCTTCCTGTGATCTCTCGCTCCATCGTCTGCCAGACCTTGATCATTTCAGACGAAGGTCTGAAATCTTCGTCCTCTGACGGATTGTCCTGCAAGCTTTGCGATCTCGACAAAGGGATTCCTTCTGATTCTTCTGGATCGGTGCTTCTCTTATCAGACTTGAAAGAGTCCAACGAGTCACTAGAGACCACGTGACAAGGGGTATCTGCAGGCAAAGCCGCGTTTGACTCGAGACTGAAGCATGGCGCCGAGTTGGCAGGATTTGTCCGGACGGTTTCTTCGTTTGGGATGCTGTTGAGCCGGCTGACGGAGCTTCTGACGAGCCCGGTCGGGATGTACGTCAGGCTCTCTCTGCGCTGCATGCTGAAGGTGGCGTCCTCGCTCTCGGCGTTCTCGTAGTACGACTTGATTTTGCCGATGAGCAGCTGGTCCTGCCTGGACAGCGTGGAGTCCCGCCTACGGCGAAGGCCTAGATAGATAGATAGATAGATATTCATCCCGAGGGAAATTTTAGGCATTCAGGAGCTTAGACAACCATTACACTACAAACACATATATCGCACATACATAAAAATCACTCACAGAAATGTGAAAGGTGAGTTAAAGGTGCTATGGTAGAGTGTGTGCAATGGTGGTAGTGCAAAAGAGAACAGTGTAGGGATTGATCAGTGCAATAACTTATTATTAAATATTAACTATGACTATGAAAAGACAAGAATGTAAACCTAATAGAATTAGAATTGCTTGGCAGAAAAGAAATAATACGTTAAGAACAATACATAACAGGGAATAAGTTATAAGATTTATATGTTATGACCAGAGTCCAGATTGTGTAGGAGAGCTAATACATCCTATAAGACAGTCAGGTGTACAGCAGACAGAGAGCGGAGTTTTTTTGTGATTGTTACGGGCAAAAATCTTTGATTATGCGGCACGTTTTCTCAAAAAATGCGATGGAATATGCGGGATATTTATGCAATTTTATGCGATGAAATTGCGGGAACTTGCAAACACTGCAATTTGATGAAAAAGAGAAAAAACAGTGATTGAATTATACAATTGCATAATTGTGTTTTTCTGGAGGGACTGGCTAATACAGCCTATAAGACAGTCAGGTGTACAGCAGACAGAGATATAATGGTGGTAGCGGCTCACCATCAAAGAGGATGTCGCTCCGCGGAGACAGCATCGTCAGATCTGTCGTGCCGAAAGCCGAATCAGAGTCAGGAGAGTTGCTGTTGAGAAGCTGAGTTTCCACAGGTTCGGCGCCGAGGTTGAGGATGATGCCGCCGCTTCTGGGTAACCGCGGCGACGCACAGCTGGGGGATCGAACGTCGTCTTGAGCCAGGCTGCCGCGTTTGACGCTTCCGGCGAAGTGCTGAGCGATGGCGCTCGCTTTGTCCAAGACGGAAGAAGGAAGGATGCTCGGCGATCTGACGGCTTTCTCCGGTGCCCCCTTCAGGTACGCTTCGTCCTCGGAGGATTCCCCGCTACTCAGCGTTTTGGAATCAGAGTCAGTCGTGGCGGCGGACGCTGCCTCCGCGTCTCCGTCCGGTTTCAATCTGTCCGACCGTCGAGGAGACGGAGATATTCTGGGGGGCGTAGCGGACCAACTGTCCGGATTAGAGGATGGTTCTGGTTCTGGTTCTGGGTTTTCTTCTGTCGGTTTGGACTCTGACGTCTTCTCCGGAGGAAAATTTTCTTCGCAGGGCTGGAAGGGATGAAAATCCAATACAGGATGAATAAGATAAGGGTTAGGGTTAATGACATTAGCCCATATGCACAACCCCTCCCTCCCTCCCTCCCTTTTTCCTTCCCCCAGCCTGTTCAGTTCAGTTCAATTTTATTTATATAGCACGTTTAAAAACAACCATAGTTGACCAAAGAGCTTAAAGGTCCCATGGCATGAAAATTTCCCTTTGAGGTTTTTTAACATTAAAATGAGTTCCTCCAGCCTGCCTATGGTCCCCCAGTGGCTAGAAATTGTGATAGATGTAAAACGAGCCCTGGGAATCCTTAGGGGACCACTAAGGCCTATATAAAAGAGACTTCAGATACAGTATTAGGGGACCACTAAGGTATATATAAAAGAGACTTCAGATACAGTAATAGGGGACCACTAAGGTCTATATAAAAGAGACTTCAGATACAGTATTAGGGGACCACTAAGGTCTATATAAAAGAGACTTCAGATACAGTATTAGGGGACCACGAAGGTCTATATAAAAGAGACTTCAGATACAGTATTAGGGGACCACTAAGGCCTATATAAAAGATACTTCAGATACAGTATTAGGGGACCACTAAGGTCTATATAAAAGAGACTTCAGATACAGTATTAGGGGACCACTAAGGTCTATATAAAAGAGACTTCAGATACAGTATTAGGGGACCACGAAGGTCTATATAAAAGAGACTTCAGATACAGTATTAGGGGACCACTAAGGTCTATATAAAAGAGACTTCAGATACAGTATTAGGGGACCACGAAGGTCTATATAAAAGAGACTTCAGATACAGTATTAGGGGACCACTAAGGTCTATATAAAAGATACTTCAGATACAGTATTAGGGGACCACTAAGGTCTATATAAAAGAGACTTCAGATACAGAATTAGGGGACCACTAAGGTCTATATAAAAGAGACTTCAGATACAGTATTAGGGGACCACTAAGGTCTATATAAAAGAGACTTCAGATACAGTATTAGGGGACCACTAAGGTCTATATAAAAGATACTTCAGATACAGTATTAGGGGACCACTAAGGCCTATATAAAAGATACTTCAGATACAGTATTAGGGGACCACTAAGGCCTATATAAAAGAGACTTCAGATACAGTATTAGGGGACCACTAAGGTCTATATACAAGATACTTCAGATACAGTATTAGGGGACCACTAAGGCCTATATAAAGAGACTTCAGATACAGTATTAGGGGACCACTAAGGCCTATATAAAAGATACTTAAAGGAACACGCCGACTTATTGGGAATTTAGCTTATTCACCGTAACCCCCAGAGTTAGACTAGTCCATACATACCCTTCTCCTCTCCGTGCGTGCTGTAACGCTGTCTGACGGTTCCAGCATTAGCTTAGCCTAGCACAGATCCTGCAGGTAACAGGTTCCAACTAGCCTACTGCTCCAAATTGTGACAAAATAACGCTAACATGTTCCTATTTACATGTTGTGATTTGTAGAGTCACAGCGTGTACAAAAAACAACGTAACATGAGACACAGCCATCTTCTAACAGCAAACAAACCGGGAACTATATTCTCAGACAGGCTTGCTGCGAGCATATCACTCCGCCCAAGTACTATATTCTTCCGCTTGAGAATATAGTTCCCGGTTTGTTTACAGTTAGAAGACGGCTGTGTCTCATGTTACGTTGTTTTTTGTACACGCTGTGACTCTATAAATCACAACATGTAAATAGGAACATGTTGGTGTTATTTTGTCACTTATTGGGAGCAGTAAGATTACTGGAACCATTCCTGCATGTTCTGTGCTGGCCTGATGCTGCTGGAGCCGTCAGACAGCATTACAGCACGCACGGAGATGAGTAGGGTATGTATCAACTTGTCTTACTCTGGGGGTTACGGTGAATAAGCTAAATTCCCAATAAGTCGGCGTGTTCCTTTAAGATACAGTATTAGGGGACCACTAAGGCCTATATAAAAGAGACTTCAGATACAGTATTAGGGGACCACTAAGGCCTATATAAAAGATACTTCAGATACAGTATTAGGGGACCACTAAGGTCTATATAAAAGAGACTTCAGATACAGTATTAGGGGACCACTAAGGTCTATATAAAAGAGACTTCAGATACAGTATTAGGGGACCACTAAGGCCTATATAAAAGATACTTCAGATACAGTATTAGGGGACCACTAAGGCCTATATAAAAGAGACTTCAGATACAGTATTAGGGGACCACTAAGGCCTATATAAAAGAGACTTCAGATACAGTATTAGGGGACCACTAAGGCCTATATAAAAGATACTTCAGATACAGTATTAGGGGACCACTAAGGCCTATATAAAAGAGACTTCAGATACAGTATTAGGGGACCACTAAGGCCTATATAAAGGATACTTAAGATACAGTATTAGGGGACCACTAAGGCCTATATAAAAGATACTTCAGATACAGTATTAGGGGACCACTAAGGCCTATATAAAAGAGACTTCAGATACAGTATTAGGGGACCACTAAGGCCTATATAAAAGAGACTTCAGATACAGTATTAGGGGGACCACTAAGGCCTATATAAACGGATACTTAAGATACAGTATTAGGGGACCACTAAGGTCTATATAAAAGAGACTTCAGATACAGTATTAGGGGGACCACTAAGGCCTATATAAAAGAGACTTCAGATACAGTATTAGGGGGACCACTAAGGTCTATATAAAAGAGACTTCAGATACAGTATTAGGGGGACCACTAAGGCCTATATAAAAGAGACTTCAGATACAGTATTAGGGGACCACTAAGGTCTATATAAAAAGAGACTTCAGATACAGTATTAGGGGACCACTAAGGCCTATATAAAAAGAGACTTCAGATACAGTATTAGGGGACCACTAAGGCCTATATAAAGGATACTTAAGATACAGTATTAGGGGACCACTAAGGACTATATAAAAAGAGACTTCAGATACAGTATTAGGGGACCACTAAGGTCTATATAAAAAGAGACTTCAGATACAGTATTAGGGGACCACTAAGGTCTATATAAAAGAGACTTCAGATACAGTATTAGGGGACCACTAAGGTGTATATATAAAAGAGACTTCAGATACAGTATTAGGGGACCACTAAGGTCTATATAAAAGAGACTTCAGATACAGTATTAGGGGACCACTAAGGTGTATATATAAAAGAGACTTCAGATACAGTATTAGGGGACCACTAAGGTCTATATAAAAGAGACTTCAGATACAGTATTAGGGGACCACTAAGGTGTATATATAAAAGAGACTTCAGATACAGTATTAGGGGACCACTAAGGTGTATATATAAAAGAGACTTCAGATACAGTATTAGGGGACCACTAAGGTGTATATAAAAGAGACTTCAGATACAGTATTAGGGGACCACTAAGGTGTATATAAAAGAGACTTCAGATACAGTATTAGGGGACCACTAAGGTCTATATAAAAGAGACTTCAGATACAGTATTAGGGGACCACTAAGGTGTATATAAAAGAGACTTCAGATACAGTATTAGGGGACCACTAAGGTGTATATAAAAGAGACTTCAGATACAGTATTAGGGGACCACTAAGGTCTATATAAAAGGGACTTCAGATACAGTATTAGGGGACCACTAAGGCCTATATGAAAGCATCCAAAGAGAACCATATCATGGGACCTTTAATTCAACAACAGTATCAGATCGTTATCGGGTATCGACAGATACACAAAGCCCTGACATCGGTATCGAGACTGAAAAAGTCGGATCATGCATCCCTAGTTTTTACCCGTTTGCATACCGCTTCAGTTGCAGCTTCTTCTTCTTCAGGCAGTTGGCAATTTTCTTTCTTGCAGCTGTCAGAAGATCCTTCGTTTACCTCCTGCAACAAACGGAAGAAAACTTCCAGTTAATGTTTAATACCCGAGGATCAAACGCAGGTTTTGAGTTTAAATATTTTTTTATGTTATCAACAAACAAACAAACCAAACTCAGTGTCACTCTCATTTTTTAAAAGATCAATTCACCCAAAACACAAAACATGATGAAGGTTTTCTGTCTGGAAGTTGGACAGAAATCTCAAAATCAAATCTGGGAAATAGGAAAATGTGTCTTTATATTAAAGGGTAAGTTGTTGTTTTTTTTCCAATCTGGAGTCTCTGTCTCCATGTTTCTTTGTCTGAGTGTCTGATGTGAACAACAATCTCTGAACCTGGTCCAGTATTAAACCAGAACTGAGCTGTAATGTAACCCTACAGGACTAATGTTCAGCAGCAGTTAGAGTCACTAAAAGTTCTGTTGTTGCTGTTGACAGACTCAGATTATTATTCTAAGAGTCTGACAACATTATGGGATGGATCCCTACAGAGATAGAGCTTTTAGTTAAAGAGTAAGATCCTTTTAGTTTAACATGAAACAGCCCCAAAATCACCATCACCAAACTCCACCAGACTCCATGTAAATAATCAGGACTTTTATCATCGTAAAACACACTTCATTCGAAGTGGACAGAAACTAAATAAAAATTATCAAAAGCCGTCTTGGTTCATCTTTCCACTGTTCATTAATCACCACTCTGGTTTGGTTGAAATAAACCCTTAATTCACCCATTTACATGTGGAGATATGCTGGCTCCATACATGCTAAAAGTCCTGATTATTTACATGGAGTCTGGTGGAAAAATGTTGGCTATATACACACTTGTTGTGGCTATATTGCATGTCCCTAATTATTGTCGTTGCAGCTTGTTGAGCTCTACAAATGGAGACGTTTCCCCTGCAGTAAGGAGTTTAACCAGGTGTGACGCATGTCTCCATATATGGACATACCCTGTTGAAGTGGGCGTGGCCTAATGGGATTCCCCAGGATAAAGGAACCAGTGACGCGCCGCACGGGAGCGCACAAACAGACTCCATACTGCCTTTGTTCCCAGTCCCCTTTCCCTGCGCTTATTAGAATTGTAAAGTAATAGGCAATAAAATGATTTTATGCATCAAGAAAACTCTTCTCATTGGAATCTTTCCTTGTACTTAACAAATTGGTGCCGAAACCCGGGATACAAGGATCCAGTCCAGTCCAAAAGCCGTCTTGGTTCATCTTTCCACTGTTCATTAATCACCACTCTGGTTTGGTTGGAATAAACCCTTAATTCACCCATTTACATGTGGAGATATGCTGGCTCTATACACGCTAAAAGTCCTGATTATTTACATGGAGTCTGGTGGAAATATGTTGGCTCTATACACACTAAAAGTCCTGATTATTTACATGGAGTCTGGTGGAGATATGCTGGCTCTATACACACTAGAAGTCCTGATTATTTACATGGAGTCTGAAGGAGATATGCTGGCTCTATACACGCTAAAAGTCCTGATTATTTACATGGAGTCTGGTGGAGATATGCTGGCTCTATACACGCTGAAAGTCCTGATTATTAACATGGAGTCTGGTGGAAATATGCTGGCTCTATGCACGCTAAAAGTCCTGATTATTTACATGGAGTCTGGTGGAGATATGCTGGCTCTATACACACTAAAAGTCCTGATTATTTACATGGAGTCTGGTGGAGATATGCTGGCTCTATACACGCTAAAAGTCCTGATTATTTACATGGAGTCTGGTGGAGTTTGGTGATGGTGATTTCGGGGCTGTTTCATGTTAAACTAAAAGGATCTTACTCTTTAACTAAAAGGTCTATCTCTGTAGGGATCCATCCCATAATGTTGTCAGACTCTTAGAATAATAATCTGAGTCTGTCAGCAGCAACAACAGAACTTTTAGTGGACTCTAACTGCTGCTGAACATTAGTCCTGTAGGGTTACATTACAGCTCGGTTCTGGTTTAATACTGGACCAGTTTCAGTTTTCATTGTTGTTCCATCAGTCACCCAGACACAGAAACATGGAGACAGAGTCCAGGGTGTAAAAAAACCAACGTTACCCTTAAAGTGAATTGACCCTTTCTTACAGAAAGCATGAACAACAACAAGTCAAGCAGTGAATCCTGCACGGCAGCGGTTGGTTATCAGCGTCACACACACCACACGTGCAAAAAAAACACAGCAACGAAAACACACCGAGAGGCAGCGGCAAACTCCTGGTGTTACCTAGCAACCAAACACAACCTGAAGACCACCCCACGGGCGTGTTCAGCCTCGCGGCGGTAAACCTGCACCAAACAACAAGCTGAGGCAGGTCACATGTCTGGCGAAGCAAAACACATGAAAGGAGGTAAAACAAAAAGATGATGAAAGTACTTTTTTTTTAGTTAGTTTGAACCACAACGAAGGAACAGTTTCACATTTTAATAAATCCTCTTTTTCTCCAGACTGATCTCATGAAGTGACGTATGTATGACACGCCAATTCGTATGCCATTATTGGCGTGTTGTCAAGACGCATACTCGCTTTTTAGCGTGTTTATCAACGCTGTTTGGCCTCCATTGACTTATATTACCTTGCGTTTGCGTGTGAATACACGCCGTAGCGAGTGTACGGAAGGACGAAATAGGGAGGATGGTCGAAGGGGGAGGATGGGTCAAACACAGGACTTTCACCCAGGAGACCAGGGATTGGGTCCCGCATGTCACATTTCCTTTTCCACGTTTACTAAACCAAACCAGTTCCTCATTACCTAAACCCAACCAGTTCTCCTTTTCCTAAACCCAACCAGTTCCTCTTTACCTAAACCCAACCAGTTCCTCTTTACCTAAACCCAACCAGTTCCTCTTTACCTAAACCCAACCAGTTCTTCTTTTCCTAAACCCAACCAGATCCTCTTTACCTAAACCCAACCAGTTCCTCTTTACCTAAACCCAACCAGTTCTTCTTTTCCTAAACCCAACCAGTTCCTTTACCTAAACCCAACCAGATCCTCTTTACCTAAACCCAACCAGTTATTTTCCTAAACCCAACCAGTTATTTTCCTAAACCCAACCATAGCCTCGCAATAACACACCACGTGGCTTTAGAAAGTGGCGTGTATGTTTATGCGAAGTCATGATGCCATGTTGTTTTCTCCATCTTCTACAGGCTGCGTTTCCATCCACCATTTGTCAATAGTAAAAGCTGAATGCAAACGCTGTAACTTGGGGGAAAACACGCTAAAATATGGCAAAAAAGTATTGACGCTTTGCCCAAGATGGAAGAGTTAAGTCTCCTGTTGTTCTCGGGTCACATTTGACCCATTTTCAAAAAGTTTCTATATCAGAAATTGTCAAAAAAAGTAACGTGGATGGATCCCTACAACGCTCTTTACAAGTACAAAAAATTATCAGTTCACTACTTTTATTGAATTCGGGCGTTTTATTCAATTATATAGCATTTGAAAAAAAAAAAGATAAAAAAACGTTGAAAAAAGTACAAAAACTTTAAAGTGCAGAAGAAAATCGACCAAAACATCGGACAAAGTGACAAAAGTGTTCGAAAAAAGACGACCAAAGCTATAGTAACAACCAAAAAAACTAGTTTTAATTTTTAATTTTGACCCCGAAAAACTAAAAGTTGCAGGTGGACAGGAAGACAACACAATGGTTAAAAGCAAAGTACGATGGAAATAGATTTAGGGAATAAATGATGATGTACATGAAACACACAGGGCCTGATTTACTAACACTGGCGCAGTTTGCGCTGCGTCTGTTTATGCGAGTTCGGTAATAGCGCACGCTATGCTTCCACATTTTGCGTAGTATTTATCAACCCTGACACCCATCAGGCAATCAGCGTCTTTCTCCGTCCACTATACCGTAAATTGCGCTGTAACAAAGCGCTACTGGTGCTATGATATGGCTGAGTACAGACTGCGATATTCCCACAGCTGATGCTATGACTGTTTAAATGATCCTGATGCCGATATATTTGTAATGTAGCGAGGAGTTTAACAACTGCTGGAATGGGATGTGAACGCTGAGTGGGAGACTCAATTTCATCTTTGATTTCTTCCAGTAACTCTAATATTGCACGGCTGCTTGATCTGTAACGCTAAATGATGTTGTGTTCACTGACAAAGTGTGATTCTTGTGTTAACGATATTGTCAGCCTCGCCTATGTCTTCGTCTTGCTCAGATTACTGTTGCCATTTAACCAGCGGGATAAATGTCTACGAGGAAACTCGACTGCGGCTGGTTCAGACCTGCTTTTAAGAGGCGGAGAATTTCCCCCGCAGAATAGAGACGCACTCTTACTGACAGTCTTTGTAAATACCACAGAATATAGGTTTAGGCGCAGTTTGCGCTTATCCTCCCACCTTTTTGGGTGGAACTCCCACTTTCCCCATGACCCTCCCACGAACGCATATTGAAAGCGCAACTTGTCTCTTCTCGCTCATGTGGCAGGCAATCTGAGATTTTACCCAAGTGCACCCTATTTGTAAATAGCCCGCATCGGTTACGTCCGTCTTTGCGACCAATTAGCGCCTGGAAACAGGCGCAAACGGCTTGATAAATCTAGCCCACAGTTTCCCACAGATTTAGACGAGGAATAACTTTCTTTTAAGGCTCTGACACACCAACCTGATGGCCGACCGTCGGCAGTAAAGCCAGTCGGACTGATCAGTCTCCCCGAGATCCAAAAACTTCCTCAGAACACACCGAAGAGACGCCAACTTGAGCGTACATTCTGCGCGTGTGTGAGACGTAATACGTCTCCATAACAGCAGGCGGCGCTAATCTGTATTGTCGCACAAATGAAATAAATGAAAATGAAAATCGGCAGCTGATTAGACAAACGCGTAACGTGGGTCTGCCTGCTCCCGGATTTTACAACCGAGCATAATCGTTCAGAATACGATCTCCTATTGTACGAAAATAGTTAACTGAAACGTGTTTCTGAAAACATTTTAAGTGAGAAATAGGCCGTGCAGTTGCAGATTGACAAAGGTCAGTTTGAAAGATTTTCCTCAGATTTTGAAAGGCTGTTCTTCACGCTAACATAAGTGCACTGATTTGCTAGTCAAGGGCTAGCACTCACATTTTGGCCGACTTCCCGTCGTCTGACCCAGCAAGTCGGACTCGAGTCACCGACCTCACCAGACTGTCAGACGGCCGATTATCAGGTTGGTGTGTCAGCGCCTTTAAGAGGCAGAACCTAATAATATTATAGAGCTGGGCAATATATCGATATAATGATATGAGAATAGATATCGTCTTAGATTTTGGATATCGTTACATCGTAATATAAGTATTTTCCTGGTTTTAAAGGCTGCATTACAGTTGTAACTGTTCTATTATTGGCTTTACCAACTTAGTCATTAAATCCACATTACTGATGATCATTTATCTAAAATCTCATTGTGTAAATATTTTGTGAAAGCACCAATAGTCATAACTACAATATCGCTGAGTTATTGATATCGAGGTATTTGGTCAAAAATATCGTAATATTTGATTTTCTCCATATCAGCCCAGCCCTACAACATTATACATTCATTTGCATTTTCTTCAGCAGTTTTTCTCAAAATTCAGTCTGAAATGTGCAACACATTATGAGGGAACCCTGGCATGATTCATGGGATTTATTAAAAGTTTACGTGAACTTTCAGTTGAAGTGTTAAATTGTGATACTGAAGCTTTAATGTTTAAACATCGCTGCGTGTTTCTGACGCAGCTCAGCGGTTAGTTCCACAAATGAAGCTCCGAAGCGGCTGGAAGTGATGGATGATGAGCGACGTTATCCGGGACTTTAGTTTAGTTACGGCTGCAGCTGTTGGAGCTAACTGGTGGGCAGCAGAAAGCCTCACCATTACCGCGGCGCTGAAGTGCCAGCAGGCGATTGCAGCGAGAACAGAGCTTGCAAAGTCGTCTTCCTGCTCGTCTTCCAGCAGGATGTAGTCCAGCTCGCTGTCCTCCGCCGGCGTCCCATGAGACCGCTGAGGAGACAATGTCTCCCCCTCTTCCTCCTCATCCTCCTCCTCCTCCTCAGCAGGGTGTAAATCACAAGTTTTATCCCCACACATTTGTGTTTTGTGCGGCGCATTCACACAGGATGAGTGAAGTCTGTATTTTACTCACATTTGCTGACATTATCCCCGCGGATATTAGGGGTGTAAAGCACTAGGGATGTACCAAATCCAGATTTTTGGGTTTCGGTCGAATACCCAATCCACCGGTTAAGATTCTGCCGAATTAGAAACCTAATTCTACTCCCATCCTCAGTCCATTAAAAGGTGCACTATGAGTTCCTGCATGACTTCACTTCTGTTGACGTTCCAAATAGATTTCAAACAAAACAGAGCGAGCTCACCCCTCCCCCCATGTTTCCGTAACTGTCATGACTAACTGTCACTAACCCCCACCCCCTCCCTCAACCATCTTGTTGGTGATTGGCTGGAACGTGGTTTGTTGTATTTTGGTGCACAGCCTGTGCCCCTAGTGTTTGTTTGATGTGTACGAGGCCTGTACGGACTTTTTCACGGTGTGTTCAGGGACCAGGCAGCTAGCGGATCAAGGAGAGATGACTAACATTTGAGACAAAAATGAAAATCGCGCTGAAACCATGCAGGAACTCATAGTGCACCTTTAACCCAGTAAACACATGAATGAAGTAAACTGTGACTGTCCTTCCTTTGTCGTACCTGAAGTTGCTGCATTCTGGCTGCTGTCTGGAGATTCCTTTGTGCACAACTCGTCTTTCAGATGTTTCATACCAGATGTTGTAACAGCGGCCATGTTGTGTATTGTTTAGAGTCCTTGCCACGACGAGACAAATCGGCATTGCTAATTGAACATGAAGCTGGACTTGAATGGCCTTCTTTTGACTGAAAGTACTGCCAAACAACAACTTTTC
This sequence comes from Perca schrenkii, assembly GCA_025617405.1. Classification (NCBI taxonomy): domain Eukaryota; kingdom Metazoa; phylum Chordata; class Actinopteri; order Perciformes; family Percidae; genus Perca; species Perca schrenkii. The sequence goes on along the minus strand of CM046804.1, from coordinate 31,996,822 downwards.
TGCTCACCAGTTCCATGTCAGCTTCCTCACAGCCTGCTGCATTGAACGCTCCACCTACGTAAACACCTTCCCGTAATCAACGGCGCCGTCATTACGGCGACCAGCGTAGCGCGCTGAGTGCAAGCGTAGGGTTCGGTTCCCTGGGAACAAATTCTAAGGTTCAGCAGAAACCCAACCCCGTCAAAAAGCCCAATATTCAGCCCAATCTGAAGCCCAATCCTGGATTCGATGCATCCCTGCACTTTACACCATTTAGTTGTATATGTACTATATGTAAAACATTATATCGATTCCATAGAGACACTCATTCAACAGTTACATTTATATCAACTCATGTTGTCAGTAAAAAGCATTGATACCTCATAGGATATCATCTGAATCCTTTCATGAGAAGAGCTTTCTGTCGACTCAACACAAGCAGTAAGAGAGAGGAACCAGTTTGAGTTTAAACCTTCAGGTTAATGGATGGAAGAGGGAGTACATTACAGCCTGTAATCCGTAAACCTTCAGCAGTATAAAAGCAAACAGTTTAAGAGTTATTTTATGTTTCTTACCTTAAAGACGTCTGTGTGATGGTAAGGAGAACCAGCAGAAGGAGAGAAAGAGCAGAAGGGAGGATTGGTTAAACACAGACCGTTCTATGAGTAAAAACATAACATAATTCATTTAGTTTGTTTTTTACCCCCCCTGTTGTCTTCGGGGTCAAATCTGACCTAAATTCAAAAAGGTTTCCATACCAGAAATTTGGGTTTCTTTCAACCAGACTGTCAAAACATAACGTGGATGGTTCTCTACGATGCTCTTCTAAAGTTAAATAACTGATCAGTTCACTACTTTCATTGAATTTGGGTGTTTTAGTAAATTTGATAGCATTTGAAGGAAAATAAATGATAAAAGAACGTTGAAAAGAGTGACAAAAATGTTGGATATAGCTCGTCCCGCTCTCCGTTTCCGGGTTAGCCAATCCACCAATCAGATGGGTCATTGAGTCCGAGTGCTGGCGGTGCCCGCACCGCCGATTATACATGTCCGATCGGCCAAAATGAAGGCCGATGGCCGCTAGGACGGAAGATGGCACGGAACACACCGAACAGACTCGAGTCACTGACCTCGCCAGACTGTCCCACGGCCGATGTGCTCATTATCAGTTCACTACTTTCATTGAATTCGGGCATTTTATTCAATTATATAGCTTTTGAAAAAAAAAAGATAAAAAAACGTTGAAAAAAGTACAAAAACTTTAAAGTGCAGAAGAAAATCGACCAAAACATCGGACAAAGTGACAAAAGTGTTCGAAAAAAGACGACCAAAGCTATAGTAACAACCAAAAAAACTAGTTTTAATTTTAAATTTTGACCCCGAAAAACTAAAAGATGAGCTCAGTGCGTAGTAGGGTTAATGTGATTCAACCAAACTAAACGTTGGAGGTGTGAAAGCCCCCTTATTTGCTTCCATATGACCAGGGGCAGATCTACCGGGGTTGCATAGGGCGGCAGATGCCACCCTAAAAGAAAGTCTTGCCACCCCACCTGGCAGCAACGAATTAAAAGTTATGGCCAGTTTGACCATTTACGAGCGCGAATCTCCAATGTCCGACTGCAATGTAAGACACAGGTCAGTCACCTGTGTCTTACCTTAATGCCTTTCCTGTGATAATGCCCCTTACTTCTATCATACTTGTATCTCCTATTAACAGTCCTTCCAGAAAAATGCAGTTTTATATATGGGGGATATTTTTGCAATGAAATTGCGGGAACTTGCAAAAACTGCAGTTTGATGAAAAAGAGAAAAAGAAAGTGATTCCCCCCCAACACCCTGCTTTTCGATGATGTTCACGTCGCGTAATAACGTTCCCATGGCAACCGCGGAAAATGGCTGCTCTTGTGTGAAGTAAATGCAACATTTTTCAACTTTCTGTTGAGATACATTATGGGACTTATTTGCAATGAAAATGCGGAGGTTATGAAATCATGCAAGCCCCGCATATTTTGCACGGAAATCTGCAATTTATGAGGCGTATTTGAAAAAATGTGCCCCCCCCCATAAATATGCGGCCTTTGGCTGATTATGCATTGAATTATACGATCGCATAACCACGTTTTTCTGGAAGGACTGTTTAAAATTATCACATTATATGGTCACTTATTCCTAATATGAACTGTTTCACATGAAACCTCAAATGCAGGACACTGATTGCATGAGATTAAGTTTGTCTGTGTGAGTTTGTAAATGGCAGCCTGTGTCCTATTGTAGTGTGTACATACTATTTCTCATCAAACTGTGATAACTGTGATTAAATGTAGTGTATATACGTCTGACAGATATTGCCACCCCTCAAAAATTCCTGCCCCCCTCTCGCACCCCATAAATATTATTCTAGATCCGCCCCTGCATACGACGCCTTGGCAAGACTGTCCCACCCACTTTTCCAATGCTTCCTACACCTTTGCGCCATGGTAACCGTTTAAGGTGCACTGAATTTAAAGGAACATGCCGACTTATTGGGAATTTAGGTCATTCACCGTAACCTCCAGAGTTAGACTAGTCCATACATACCCTTCTCATCTCAGTGCGTGCTGTAATGCTGTCTGACGGCTCCAGCAGCATCAGGCCAGCACAGATCCTGCAGGTGACTGGTTCCAGTAATCCTTCTGCTCCGAATAAGTGACAAAATAACACCAACATGTTCCTATTTACATGTTGTGATTTATAGAGTCACAGCGTGTACAAAAAACAACGTAACATGAGACACAGCCATCTTCTAACCGTAAACAAACCGGGAACTATATTCTCAGGCGAAAGAATATAATACTTGGGCGGAGTGATATGCTCACAGCAAGCCTGTCTGAGAATATAGTTCCCAGTTTGTTTACTGTTAGAAGATGGGTGTGTCTCATGTTACGTTGTTTTTTGTACACGCTGTGACTCTACAAATCACAACATGTTAATAGGAACATGTTGGTGTTATTTTGTCACTTTTGTCACAATTCGAAGCAGTAGGCTAGCTGGAACCAGTTACCTGCAGGATCTGTGCTAGGCTAAGCTAATGCTGGAACCATCAGACAGCGCTACAGCACGCACAAAGATGAGAAGGGTATGTATCAACTTGTCTTACTCTGGGGGTTAAGGTGAATAAGCTAAATTCCCAATAAATCGGCGTGTTCCTTTAACAGGGAACAGGAAGTTGCCCCACAACATATCTTACCTTGTGTGCACTTTAGTGTTTCTTTGATCGGCTCTGAAGGAGAAGGAAAACAAACAGGATGAGTTGATGGAAGGAAGGAAACCGGCAGTACTTTTGTTGTTTGTTGTTGTTTGTTTACCGGACTGTCGTCGTCCCTGGCGACCGTTTCGTGGAAGCTCGTCAGCCTGAGAGGAATGAGCTTTCTTCAGCCGCTCAGGACTGTAGCGATACCCGGGAGGATCTACAGCCGCAAACAACAACAGAAGGTAGGGAAGTTAAAGGGGAACTATGCAGGGTTTTTTTTTAGCTTAATTTACCTAAACTGAACAGCTTTGGAGTCACTGGAATGGTTAAAACACAGGACTTTCACCCAGGAGAGTAGGGATCGTGTCCCGCGTGTGGCGTTTGGCAACGAAGGCTTAAAAAAGCCTTCCCCAATGTTTCTTTCCTAAACCCAAACTTTTTTTTTTTTTAACCGAATGTGTGTATGTTTACGTCCACTGTATACAGCGTAGACGTACACATGGAAAGCGCAAAATGCATATTTAACCTTTATTTATTCAGGGGAAGTTCACTGAGAGGCAGCCTCTCTTTTGCAGGAACGCCCTGATCACATTCTGATCACACAGTCTGATCTGATCACATTCATACCTGAAGCTGCCCAGTACCACCACAGTCTGATCTGATCACATTCATACTGGAAGCTGCCCAGTACCACCACAGTCTGATATGATCACATTCATACCTGAAGCTGCCCAGTACCACCACAGTCTGATCTGATCACATTCATACCTGGAAGCTGCCCAGTACCACCACAGTCTGATCTGATCACATTCATACCTGGAAGCTGCCCAGTACCACCACAGTCTGATCTGATCACATTCATACTGGAAGCTGCCCAGTACCACCACAGTCTGATCTGATCACATTCATACTGGAAGCTGCCCAGTACCACCACAGTCTGATCTGATCACATTCATACTGGAAGCTGCCCAGTACCACCACAGTCTGATCTGATCACATTCATACTGGAAGCTGCCCAGTACCACCACAGTCTGATCTGATCACATTCATACTGGAAGCTGCCCAGTACCACCACAGTCTGATCTGATCACATTCATACTGGAAGCTGCCCAGTACCACCACAGTCTGATCTGATCACATTCATACCTGGAAGCTGCCCAGTACCACCACAGTCTGATCTGATCACATTCATACCTGGAAGCTGCCCAGTACCACCACAGTCTGATCTGATCACATTCATACTGGAAGCTGCCCAGTACCACCACAGTCTGATCTGATCACATTCATACTGGAAGCTGCCCAGTACCACCACAGTCTGATCTGATCACATTCATACTGGAAGCTGCCCAGTACCACCACAGTCTGATCTGATCACATTCATACTGGAAGCTGCCCAGTACCACCACAGTCTGATCTGATCACATTCATACTGGAAGCTGCCCAGTACCACCACAGTCTGATCTGATCACATTCATACTGGAAGCTGCCCAGTACCACCACAGTCTGATCTGATCACATTCATACCTGGAAGCTGCCCAGTACCACCACAGTCTGATCTGATCACATTCATACCTGGAAGCTGCCCAGTACCACCACAGTCTGATCTGATCACATTCATACCTGGAAGCTGCCCAGTACCACCACAGTCTGATCTGCTGGCCACTGAGCAGCTCCACTGGAGCGGTTGGGGTTAAGAGCCTTGCTCAAGGGCACCTCAGTGGCATTAATGAGGGAGGGACTCTCTTCTCTAACCTCTAGGCCACCACTGCCCCTAACACGACATTTGGCTTTAGGAAAGTGGCGTGTATGTTTACGCAAAGTCATGATGCCATGTTGCTCATCTGAGAGACGTCTTCAGTTGGGAGTAAACGGTAGTTTGTTGGGGAATCACAGGCAACTGCACCGTACGATACAGATAATATCACAATACAGCAACTCTACGATAATCAATATATTGGAGACGATCCTATGATAACCAATCACTCTATCCCAAGTCTATATTCACGACGTTTTCACTTTGTGAGACCTGATGTCCGTCCACATACTGACAAGAGATTTATTTAAAAATAAGGTCAAATTAAATATCTTTTATTCTCTTTTTCTAAAAAAAAACAAAAAAAAAAAAACATTTTGAACCAAAGAGTTTTACAGTTTCTTAATCCAAATGTTTAACATTTACTTACATATGGAATCCATTTCCAAGATGGCCTCTTTAGCCTGAAACAAACAAGACGACACAAACATTTAATGCTACTGGTCAGGTGTGTGTCTGTGTGTGTGTGTGTCTATGTGTGTGTTTCTTACCTTCTGAGGAATGAGGGCGTGGTGGTTCTCCAGAATAATGCGTTTGATGTGATGAGCCCAAAGCTTCTTCTCCTCCACCGTCTTCGCCTGCAAACATTCAACCAACACTTTGATTTCATTTCACTTTCTAGACCGAAGAATCAAATTCACATGAAAGCATACTCTTTCATATACTTATTTTATAACTCATAATTATATATATAATTATATATATATATATATATATATATATATATATATATATATATATAAAAAGTAATATTTATCTGACCTGAAAGCATGCAATCGGAGGAGTACCAGTTGATTTTATATGTTAGCTGCACTAAGTTAAATGTATTATCACTCAATCAAACTTCATTTGTATATACTGTGTGTTTGTATGTATATATATATATATATATATATATATATATATATATATTCATGTATTTTTCCAAATTATCTGGATATGTGACCGGAAGACGTTTGCTAAATAAGTGTCTGGTGTCTTGTAAGCCCATGTAACAAATGTTTGGCATGACACAGAAAGAAAATTAAACTAAAACTGTACAGCACTTTTCATACAAAGGTCATGCAACACAAAGCGCTTCACATTATAGAAACAAAGGTGCACACACACAAGCACGCACACACTGACCTGGACGGTGTGCGGCTGTTTGGGCTGTTTGTAGTGAGTCACACTGAAGCTCAGAGAGTCTTTGGCGCTTTCAATCAGCATCAGAGTGGAGCACTGAATACACACACACACACACACACACACACACACACATAGCATTATTTTAATAAACATTTGTCTGCTCCCATGTTGATAAGAGCATTAAAACTCTTCTTAAATAGATTCAGAACAGATAGAAATGTACCATTAATTTGTGATTAATCGTGAGTTAACTCTGGACAATCAAGCAATTAATTGTGATTAAACGATTAAATCGATTGACAGCCCTAAAATATATGAAATATATAATGTAACTGCCGACTGTGTGTGTGTGTTTCTCACAGAAATGTGCGTCTTGTAGATGTAGTGCTCTCCGCGGCGTTTGGTGATGAGCAGCATGCGCTGGAACAGGAAGAGCGTTCGCTCGTTTTTGGCTCGATGGAGTTTGAAGTTTCCCTCCAGAACCAGTTCTCCGAAAGTGGTGAGGTCCGCGCCTTTCCAGTTCAGCAGCAGAGACTGCACCTCCTGGAGAGGAAACACACATTCATATCGGCTCATCGGCTTCACGGAAACACAAACACAGGGCCGGCATGGATTAAAAAGGGACAAAAACTTAAAAAAAGCAACAATTAAGTTTACAAAAGTCTCCAAAGCTGTGTAAAAAGGCGACAAAAACATTGAACAAAACACATTTTATTGAGTATGTGTGTGTGTATGTGTGTGCGTGTGTGTTAGTGTGTGTCTGTCTGTCTGTCTGTGTGTTTGTGTGTGTGTCTGTGTGTTTGTCTCTGTGTGTGTGTGTGTGTGTGTGTGTGTGTGTGTGTGTCTGTCTGTCTGTGTGTGTGTCTGTGACCTGCAGTCTGACGGCGTGCTCGTGTTTCCTCTTCATGTCGTTGATGTACCACGCCACGGTCGTCATGGTGATGATCGCCTCCTCCACCACATCATAGCCCTCCTGCTGGTGGTCAAAGTGCTTCGCAATCTCCTACACACACACACACACACACACACACACACACACACACACACACACACACACACACACACACACACACACACACACACACACACACACACACACACACACACACACACACACACATATATATCAATATGAGTATTTCCTGCCACCACTAGGGGCGCTTATTTATGAGTCATATTAGAGAGGGGAACAAACCACCCATATCCTCAGAGTGTTTGGAGGGTGGGGGGTTACCTGGAGCAGCAGGTGGTATTTGAGGATCCTCTGAACAGGTTTCAGGAGGTATGAACCCAGAGGCAGCGAACGCTTCAATGACTCCTGACGCTCCCGGAAAAACTTGGCCAGAGATTTATTCCTCATGCACTCGGTTAGCGCCGCCACCGAACTGAGAAACAACAACAACAACAACATCAACAACAGTCTGTCAACGCTGCCACCGAACTGAGAAACAACAACAACAACAACAACAACATCAACAACAGTCTGTCAACGCTGCCACCGAACTGCAACAACAACAACAGCAACAGTCTGTCAACGCCGCCACCTAACTGAGAAACAACAAAAACACTTCACTATCTCCTACACACACACACACACACACACACACACACACACACACACACACACACACACACACACACACACACACACACACACACACACACACACACACACACCAATAACGTAAACAATAAAACCTTCTTAAGACAAAAGAACCTCAAAACAGCAACGAAAACTCTCGGAACTGCAACAGGAAGCAACGGTGTGAAAAGGAAGTGTGCTTCAACAGCTGTGAGATGCAAAAACAGGAATCAGGACTCACTTTGGGTAGTTGGTGCAGTACTGCGTGTAGATCTCAAAGTATTCGCTCTGAAAACAGACAAAATCAGTCGCAGTTTCTCAGGAGTTTGTTGTGCCGATAATAACGTTACTTGAGTGTAATGCTGCGTTCCAGACACAATTTTTAGCCCGTAAGTTACGACTTCCAAGTCACGACTTGGTAGCGTTCCAGGCAAAGTCACAACAAACCCTTCTCGCTAGCGTTAGCTAGCGGCTACCTAATGCAATCGATCTGGTATGAGTACACAGGGAGTAATTTACGGGTTTGACTGCCGTTTCAGGGCACTTTCACAGGAAGAAGTTTGTGAAAACACGACTTTTGGGTTACCTTGAACACAGCATTATATGCATGAAATGAAACCAGATCTTTTAAACAAACCTTGAGGACGAAGCAGCGGGCGACGGCAACCGGGTCATTGTGGCAGAGATCCAGATCCTGAAGCAGCTCGCTGTGAACAAGAAACACACACCGTTACCATGGCGGCAACAACAACAACGACGATAACTCAGGAAACTGTCATGGAGATTCTGATCAGAGAGATCACAAAGATGAATGGGTTAGTTATCACATATTATCACTATACTGAAAAAAAGTGGCAAAGAAGTGTTAAAAAAGCTCCCAAAAAACATGAAAATAACGCAGCAAACATGTCCAAAAAAGCCATAAAAATGTGAAAAACATTGATAAAGATACAAACCTCAAAAAATGATTTCAAAATTTCAAAAAAGGGCCAAAAACATCAAAGAAAAGAGCCTGAAATGATCCCAAAAACATTAAAAACATTGAAAAAAAGGGACATAGACATAAAAAAGCAACAAAAACGTAAGAGATAACATTCTTACTTTTTCTTTTCCTTCCTTTTTTAATCTTCCTTTACTTTCATTCCCTCCTTAAATACTTAAAACCATATATGAAGATCAGAGCTGCAAAGATGAATGGATTAGACATCATCTATTAAATTAATCTCCAACTATTTTAATAATCCATTAATCAGTTTGAGTCATTTAGTTTTGTGTGTGTGTGTAACAAACTGAGCTGTCTTTATGATAAAACAGGTAAACTTGTGTGATGTCAGCTTGTTAAATGTGAATATGTTCTAGTTTCTTCTCTCCTCTGGGACAGGAAAACTCAAGATCATTGAGCTGTGGACATAACAAGACATTTGAGGACGTCATCTTGGACTTTGGGAAACACTGATCCATATTTTAGAAACATAACTCATCCATTCATCTCTGCAGCTCTCCGTTGTTGGATGATGTAATGACGGCGTGTGTCCAACGGGTGGAGCTGTCACATCAACCAGATAAAAACACGTTTCCATGTTTCTGTGTCTGAGTGTCTGATGAGAACAACAATCTCTGAACCTGGTCCAGTATTAAACCAGAACCAGGCTGTAATGTAACCCTACAGGACTAATGTTCAGCAGCAGTTAGAGTCACTAAAAGTTCTGTTGTTGCTGCTGACAGACTCAGATTATTATTCTAAGTGTCTGACAACATTATGGGATGTATCCCTACAGAGATAGAGCTTTTAGTTAAAGAGTAAGATCCTTTTAGTTTAACATGAAACAGCCCCGAAATCACCATCACCAAACTCCACCAGACTCCATGTAAATAATCAGGACTTTTAGCGTGTATAGAGCCAGCATATCTCCACCAGACTCCATGTAAATAATCAGGACTTTTATCACCGTAAAACACACTTCATTCAAAGTGGACAGAAACTAAATAAAACTATCAAAAGCCGTCTTGGTTCTCTATACACGCTAAAAGTCCT